>BMAW01050442.1:129093-220901 GCA_019974015.1 Nephila pilipes
GGGGGGGAGGAAAAAGATTTGGAAAAGCGTTGGAACGATTGTATCACCCTAAAAGGTGATTAACAAAAGGTGTTATGTTGATGAATAAAAAAAAATTTTGCAAAAAAAATGTTGTTTTCAATGTTAGTCTCGAGAGTTATTGATTGATGTGTTATATATATATATATATTTGTGTGAGTGTGTGTGCGTGTGCGTGTGAGTGTGTTCGGAGTCCATCAAAACAGCGGTTCATATTTTCATTAGTTCCTTAATTTCTAAGAAATTTAGCAACTCCCTAAAGTATTTAAAAATTTGCTTTTTTTATTTTGTTGTTAAAAATTAAAGACCCTTTGCTCGTTCCTTGGATGTATTATTTATGAGATTGTGCTTAAAAGAAATGTAAAAAATTTAATTTAAAAGTTTTAAACAAATATGCTATACCTTAGAGAAAAATATTTGTATTTGTTATTTTTCCAAAAACGTAGATTTTTAAGTTTTTGAGGCACTTTCCTTAAAATCTATTTTATACGTAGTGCTGATGTTTTCCACATAAAAAATAAGACTTTTTATATAGTGTACGTATATTTTTTTCTAATAAATACTCAGAAATTTTAAGTATTGAACACCATTTGTATAAAAATGTAGAGAAATTGAACACATGAATTAATATTTTTTAAAAAAATATTAAATTAAAATTTTGATATTATTATTATGTTAAGTGTACAAAATGTACATTTATAAGTGTTCCAAAAACATTTTAGAGTTTAAAACATAGCGAATTTTGTGCAAGATGTACACGAAAGTTAGCATGTACTGTTATAGATTATTTCAGTTATAGTTTATTGATTGTTGATACACACATGATTATTGTAGGTATGTTGTTATACATGATAATTATGCATATGATGCATTATGCATATGTTGTATTAAAATATCAATTATAGCTTACTTCATACATTAAATGGTAAGTTTTTGTTTATTTCTCTTCCAATATTACTTTAATATAAATTAATTTCTTTATGTATAAATTGGTCGTCCAAGCCTTAATGTTTTGAAATATTCGGATGAAAGTTTCCAAAAAAAATCTATTTAACTATTCTGAAAGCGAAATGTGAAATAAATATGCTGTTTCAAGCTAATTAATGCGAAGCTTCAAAAACACGTCATGAAATTAACCTTGCTTATCTAAATCAGCAATTGAAAGAAATAAAAACGTAACTATACTTAAGTCATTTGAAAGATATGAAAATTTTCCTAAAAGTTATTTTCTATGTATTAGAAACTTTAATGAAGAATAAAGATATTAAACTTGATATTGTTAAAAATAATCTGTTAAAAGTAATCAATTTAAAAATTTTATTTAATGTAAATATTTTTCTAAACAACAAAATAAATTATATAAAAATAATGCATTTTCTAATTTCTGAAACTTGCATAACATAAGAAAATATCTATAGCTGTTACAAAATTATAAAGTATATTATACAAAAGAAGAATTTCACACTATTGTCCTGTACATTACAGAAAGGTTTAAAAATAAATATATTTTGTTAACATTAATGTTTATTTGGTATAATTTAATCAAACAGTTAAATATAAATAATAAAAAATATCTTTAAATTTAATCAGCCTTGTATCGAAAATAAACACTGTTATAATCAATAGAAGTGAACTTAAATACAAATTTTACTTAACTTTCAAGTAATATAAAAAAATAACCTTAAATATCATTTAAGAACAAGAACACGAGAAATATATTTAGAAAATTTTGTAATTTGAATACTCAACATAATAATCATAATATATTCTTGTGAAAGATAAGGGTTTGAAAGAGAGAGAAAGAAGATAAAATTTACAACTACAAGTTTAAAATAATTAATAAAATTCAGTTTAAATGTTTACCTTTGTAAACAAAAAAAAAAAAAAAAAAAAAATCCGTCACATATTCGACATTATCTTTTAGTTAACTCTTAATACAGAAAGGTATACTAAAAGGGAGGAAATAGTGAAAAGAAATACACTCCTTCAAAATATATATATAATTGCCTACACTTCTCAATCATCTCGAGTTATAATTATCTTCCTTAGAAAAGAGTTAAAAATATTGCTATTGAAAATGATACTCAATAATAAAGGTACGAATTTCAAATTATACATAGAATCATACACTACTTACATATACTCCAATGACGTCAAAGGTTCAAACACGGCTTTTGTTGCTTTTTTCAGTTCATTTTTTTGCAGTGTTCTGCGGGAAAAAAGAGAGCATTAGAATTTTTAGATACATAATTCCACTTTAATGTAATACCGTGATGAACAGTATATTTTAATAATAATACTCTTTTATTAATATTTATATAAAAAAGTAAAGAATTTCAGTATTATGTATAATAATGGACTCGTGCAAAGCGTATGAAATATAAAACCTATATTTACAGAATTTAAACACAAACAGAATCTACACTTGTAATAATAGATATTGTATGATTCACATAATTTATAAGAACAAACATTTAATTTTTTTCTCTTGAAAATGTTCTTAATTTTATATAATTAATATTTGTAAGAAACTCACACATGCATACACACAGATATATATATATATATATATATATATATAATAACTTAAAAAAAAGTATATATCAATGAAAACACTTACAATGATTTCAAATTTGACAATCCAATAAAAGCATCTGGCGAAATAACTTTTATATGATTTCCAATCACGTCTCTGAAAAAGAAATGAGTAAATAAATTCCAATATCAATTGACTTATTAGCAAGTGGAAGTTTAAAGGATATATAAATATGTCTTACATAAATTTATTTGTGACCCATTTATCTTACGTTAAAGTTAGAGAATAGACCCAAATTGGAAACAATTATGTGGTTTGAAAAAATGCTCCTTTATCAAACGTATATAAAGAATACAGATTCTAAATGTCTTCTAAAATGTTGGATTTTACAGATTATGTGATTCCATCACGTGATATGTTTGACTTTTCAGCTCTGACACTTTAACATATGAAATAAAAATTTATACATAATATACTTATAATTTCTTATTATTTGAACGCTTTTAATTTACAATAACTTGTTAATGCAAATGAGTATATATATTCCAACCATACCAGTTTATGTTAAAATTGCAATACATTTATAATTCAAAGACGGTTTCCAAATCTGTATGTTGTCTTTCACCTCCTCACGACCTTCAACTCCACTTTTGTGTCACTGAAACACTCTCGTACGGAATATATAGTCTTCTCCATAAAGCCTGTGTAAGCATCTGTAAGTCGTTGGTTTTTTGTTCAATTCCAATACGCTTGTGTGAGTATTAATAAGCATTCAATTGTATTTTGTTGAATTTCCATTAGTCTGTGTAACCATCTGTAGGTACTCAGTCGATGCTTTGTTTAGTTTTCCATAAGCCTCTGTAAGCATTTGTAAGCCCTCAATTGTATTTTGCTCATATTCCGAAAGCCTATGTAAGCATATGTAAGAACTAATATGTAGATGTTTTGCTCAATTTCCATAAGCCTGTGTAAGCATTTGTAAGGACTCTGTTTGGTGCTTTTTTTCGCGTGAATTTTAAAATTTTCAATTTAAATTTATTCACAAATTTCAAACTCACATGCTGTTTGATTTTAGATCTCACCATTTTAACGGCAAGGGAGTTGAAATGCAAGCACACATTTAAGCAATACTGGTGACACTCTGAGGGTCCTCAACCTACTATTTGACTCTGATTATGTAATGCCAACATCGTTACTTCGTACTCAAACCACATATATCAGTGTTACAGAGTTCATAGAGAGAAATTAACATTTAAGGACACAATTGAAAAATGTGTGATTTTTAAAATAAAAATTTGAACTTTATTGAACAGCAACAGTTAAGTTACTTACAGTTTGTACAATGAGCTCATGTTACCGAAGGAATCGGCTTCTAGAGCAGAAATCTTGTTCTCAGTTATTGCCCTAAGAACAGAAAATAAGAATTAATACATTTAAACTTTATCTAAAAACCCATAAACACATTTCTTAAAATAATATTTAAAAAACAAAGCATTTCTTAAGTTAAATATGCAAACAAAGCTCCAATATTATTGAGAAGATTTTAAAAAGACACAAAAAAGGGCCAAACTCACGAGAGGAAATTTTTTATTGATATAAAGATGCTACAAGTACTTATCACAATCACTATCAAAAAAATTTTCAAATCAGATTATTTTTCAGCTCTCTTGAGTGTAATTTGTGTAAAGGAATTTAATATCTTTTAAAGGTTCTTCCTTTCGTTTGCTTTCATTTTTCTTAAAATGAAATTATTTGTATTCAAATTACAAAATGCCCCTTGCGATTCAAATTTGATTTAAAAACTTTAATATATATACTGCTGTTTGTAGAAAATGCAACACCATGAAAGAATCATCAGAATCAAATGAAATTTAATGCAGAAACGACTTGTACTGATACAAATAAATGATGAAATTTTCAAAACAAAAGAAACAAATTAAGCGTCCGAAATCAGTATTTGGTGCAGCCACCATGCGCTGCAATAAGTGCTGCTATACGACGTGGCATGGAGTCAAACAGATGTTGAATATCTGCTTGAGGAAGAGAATTCCATATCGCTTGTATGCGCAACCAAAGTTCGTCTTTGGAAACTGCAGGACGCGGATCACGAGCGAGACGCCGACCAACCATATCCCACACGTGCTCAATAGGCGACATATCCGGTGAATAAGCAGGCCAAGGAAGAAGTTGCATGCGTTGTGCTGAACAGAAGTCTGGAACAGTCCGCGCAACATGTGGGCGTGCATTATCCTGCTGAAAGATAGCTCCAGGGATGCCTTGAAGGAAAGGAACGACTTCGGGCTGTAGCACTTCACGGACGTACCTGTTGCTATTGAGATTACCCTCAATTCGTATCAAATTGGATCGTCCATGATACGAAATCACACCCCAGACCATAACTCCGGGTGTTCGACCACTATGTCGTTCAATAATACACTCAGGAAGGCAGCGTTGACCGGCATAACGTCTAACACGAACACGGCCATCATGGGTCCACAAATTGAAGCGTGATTCATCTGAAAAGACAACTTGGTGCCAATCAGCTCGCCTGTCTCTGTGCTCAAGAGCCCACTGCCGACGCAGCCGTCGGTGATTCGCCGTGAGGGGAATCCTGTATAAAGGCACCCTTGCACGCAATCCACGGCGCAGCAGACGACGACGAATTGACGAAGCCGACAATTGTACACCTGTAGCAGTAGACCAACGTGCTGCCAGCTGCCTGGAGGAAGCTGTGCGATCATTCACCGCCATGCGGAGCAGGTGTCGATCATCGCGCTCTGACGTCACCTTCTGTCGTCCAGTGCCTGTTTTTCGAGTTGTTCGGTGCTCGTCGGTCCACTGCTTCCAAACTCGCATCACTGTGGAACTGTTCCGCTGCATACGAGCTGCTATTGCGCGATAGGAAAATCCTCCTTCTCGAAGGCCGATTATCCTCCCTCGTTCAAACTCCGTAAGTTGCTTGAATTTCTTATTCTTCCGTCGTGGAGGCATACTCAGGTCTCACTAAACGTTTGCCACTAACAAATAATCATAGACTTTTTTCAACGTCCCGCTACAGCACTTTATTTATACGCTTTCAGCATCAATTCAGAGGGCGCTGCGCGCGCCGCGCACGCGCGATGGCTCTGAAACTTTATTAATTTGCATAATATCCTATAATTGACATTTGCTGCGAATTTCATTTGATTCTGATGATTCCTTCATGGTGTTGCATTTTCTACAAACAGCAGTTTATAATATATATTGTATAACAAAAACAATCGCTTATAGGTTTTTAAAATTAGTTTTTGATTTTGAAATTGAAGTATTGTTTCGAATGCTTTTTCAGAAGAAACATTATTCATTGCAAAATTTTTCTGCAAATTTATTTCTTTATTATTAATGAAAAAATTTAAAACTCTCGAGTGAAAGTCTTTCTTTTCTGTGTTTAAGTATGAGCTAAAAATTTTAAGACTTAAAGCATTTTCTTAAATCTTAGGTCACGAAGGACAATTTAAATATTGATAGGGGAAATTTTATAAATATTTCTTATTTAAAAAAAGTTTAGAAAATGGTTTCAGTTACCTATTGTTTTCCGAAACATTTTATTTTGTTCTTTTTTTTTTGCTTCAATTTTAACGTAGGTTCAGTTTAAAGTTTGTTTCATACATGAAAGATGTATTAAAAATAATTTTTTTAGCATTTTGCACAATAATTTTTGTTAATATGATATTCGCAACATACTGAAATGTGAGATAACTCTGTTTACTTACAAAGTGTTCAGCTTCTCCAATCCAACCCAATAGGTCAAATGAACTTTTTCTATTTTATTAAAGGATATGTACCTAATAAAACAAACAAATTTATAAGCAATCATGCATTTCAAATAGTAGATTATATATATATATATATATATATATAATTTCCTATATTTTAACTACCATAGTTGGAAGTTAATTTATTCCCTGATTCAATTCATCTTGATCTTGTAACTTATTTAATCATGCACCACAAATCTGCACCGGTTGACATCTTTTCATGATTTAAATTGGTAGGGAGATGTCCCTACCAAAATTTAGGCACCATGTAAAATACCTAAAGATCCCTTAATCTAATAAATGCCACGTGATCTGAATAATTTTTATATTTATCTACCCAAACTTTTAAGGTTTCTTTCTTTTCTGGCGTAACCACTGAAGCTAGAGGACGTATAGTTTGTAGCATCTACCAGTATCACAATGTAATTGCCTCTCTCTCGTGTTTTATTTATAAGTGCATAATTTTAAATATTTTAGTTTTCATGTTGTTCTGCGAAAGAAAACAAATATTTTATTGACAATATTTATGAAAATTTTTATTACAATGAAAAATTTTAGTTTCGTTAATTCATCATGTGTGTGTGTGATGAATTAAGAAAACTAAAATTTTTAACGAAACGGGATATGTTTTCCGATGATTGTTATGTTTTAAAAGAATTTAGAAATTTTTTTAAGAATTTACGTAATTTTTACTTAGAGTATTATTATTATATGAAAATCTTTCATTTTTCATATAAGAATAGGCGGTCTACAGAACTGCGACACTTTATAAATAGTCAAACATTATTGAGAAGTGTGTACGAAGTTAATCAGATATTAATTGACTTATTAATAATTCATATCTCTCGATAATTAAGCTGGTCATTATTCGTTGTGTAATAAGTTATTTTAAGAAAGTTAAATTAGAAATAAGATTTTATTCAGATGTTATTGTTTTAATATGCTTCTTTTGGTTTTAGTGTCCAATTCTTCGATTATGTGCACTTTTGATTTGCGATTTTTTTTCTATTTTTGTCATAAATTAATTTGCTGAGTGTAAATATAACATAGATATCCATAAAACATGTTTAATAATACGTTTTAGTTCATAGCCAGAAGCAATACTTTAAATCATTTTATTTTCCTTTTTTGGGAATAATTTTCTTCTTAAACCGGTGAGACACATACGGGGTGAATCGGCATCCCATGCTGAAATAAATTCCTTTCCTTCCCTTCCCTTCCTTAAATATAAGCAAAAATGGTTATACCCGTCAGTACCTGCCTCCAAGGTTAAATTCTACATACACCGCGTAAAATTGAGGTATTCCAAACATTTTTCAGTTTTTTTAATCTATTTGGGGTATGTTGACCCCACCCCCATGCGCATTCTCATGTTAGTATTCCTCAATGTAAAACCATGGTGTTTTCAAATCGTTCCAGGCAGATTTTTCTTCCTTTGTTGAACGATAAAGTAATGAGAAAACGTCGCAAGTAGTGAGAAGCCATTTCATCGGATGACGAGACCTTTGAAGAAGTATAAGATTCAAATAATGAAATATTTAGTGACCATCAGTTTGAATCAGAGGAGGAAGGCAACTCTTCAGAAGATAATTCTTGCGACCAAACTAACATTTTATAGGAAAAGAGAAATGAAACAATTGGCAGATAGAACCCTTTCAAATTCAGAGACGCAAAGCATCACATGATGTTAAGAAAATAATTTCTAGGCAAAACAAGCGTGTCCAAATATATCAAAATAATCTATCTAATAATCTAATGTCAAAATAATCTAAATCCTGTCTAATCCATGAAGACTTTTAAGTTTTCAAAATAGTTATATCCAGTATCGTAACTGTGGATTATAATTATAATAAATACTAAACAAAATAAGTTTTGTGCATAGAGTTCATTTATATATTTCTTATATAGAATTGCGAAAAGAACGCAAGTACTTCTAATTTATTTATTTTTAATTCAAATTTATCACTAAATTATAATTTAACTTATCAGATTACATAACACAGATTGTATTTATCATTAATTGCGTGACTTTTTTAAAAATAATAAATATATTTAGTAATCAGGCTATTTAATATGCTTATCTACACACGTTCTAATGTTACAATTCATAGCGTGCGTCTTTTCGGTTTAATTGAGTACATGATCAATTCTATTCTTAACTTTTATGAATAAATTATTCATTATAATTAATAAAAGTACTAAATTTAATATGTATATACATGTTAATCATATGTATTTATATATTATGTTTTCCAATATTAATTTAATTTTTATTACTATTGAAATAAATATGTAATTTATTATTATCTTATATGCATTATTTTTTTGTACTGTTTATATATTATACATTATTCTATATTTTTTATATTACATACATAAAATATGTAACTAAATAAACATTAGTAATTGGACATAAAGTTTAAAGAAATATCTTAAAATTTATCATGATTTCATGAGTGCATTAATCTGTTTCATTATTGCAATTCTACTACTAAAATTCTAGAAAAAGAACCTTTACTTACAACATTTCTAAGTTTACAAGCTTCTGAAATACATATTTTGTAATGCTTGTCAATCTATTATTATCTAAGTATCTGAAATAGAAATAATGCATAGTCAGATATAAACAAAAACATGAAGTAAAACAGTTTACAAGGTTCATAAAACATCTATATGCAAAAAAAAATTCACCACTCCAAAGAAAAAGAAAAAAAAACTTAAAATTTGTTAGAAACTTAAGAAAAAACTTAAAATTTGTTAATTTTAGGAAATTTTGAGATGAATTTATACCTGGTGTCTTTTGGTAGAAAAAACATTTGTTTTTATAATTCAATTCAGAATTATATCAAAACTATTTAAAATTTTATTTTAAACTTTGATTGGTGAGTTTTCAAAAAAACATACACAAAGTAATGCTTTTTAATTAAATGAATGATTAAATCTTAAGGTTTAAAAAAATCTTATTTATATAAGGTTTTATGAACTACTTGGCAGAGGAAAGGAAGCCACGATTAATAAATATTATGAAAAACAATCCAAGAAATGTCTAAAAATGTTATCAAATAGGATAAAATAATTTAAAAACAAAATAAATCAAACAATGAATAAAAATACTAAATTTTTATTATTTATTTCTATCAATTAAGAAATGTAATAAAAGTTATATTTTAAAAGCAACAAAACCTATACTTGAGCGTAATTTTATATAAAATTGAAACGTACCTTAAGATTTTCATTTTCATAGTATGTTTCTTAAGTAATTTTACTTCACATAAAACTAGAGTGAAAATTGAAAATTTTAACTTTCCTTCCAACTAAATTCTATAAGGTTTAGTATTTTTTTAGATTATGTTCCCCACCCCAAGAAAATAATAATGAGAATAAAGGTTCACTCACAACTTCTTTAGGTTGACTAGACTGTCAAATACACCAGGTGGTAAAGACTTCAGTAAACAATGACGAAGATCTCTAAAAATTGAAAAGAAATCATATTGTTATTTGAAAGAAAAGAACCTTCTTCCTTATTAAATGACAGCACATTATTTTCTTTTAATACTAGTATTTGAAAGCAAAATGAGTTATGGCAAATATCCAAAATATTATCAAAAATAAATAGAGATTATCAATTTTCGTTAGAAGCGTATGAGGTGTGACCTTAATTCTTATGATTTCTGCAGATTTTAAGTTTTTAAGAAGGAAGACTCGAATAAAACGAAATAAAAAATAAGAACCTTCTTTGCTTCTTTTTATTTCGCAAAATCTCTCAGCTAGAGAAGTAACACAAAATTAAGTCTCAGATTCAGGTGAGCAAGGAATTTAGCAATTTAACAGAAAAGCTGAGAAATAACGGAAAAATAAATGAAACTAGCTATTATTCTAAGCCTTAAAATTGGAAATTAAATTCACGTAAAGCTACAAAGGTGGTCGGAAGCTATTCTTCTTCTGGAAGTTTACAGCAAAATCGCAGTATCAATATTTCCTCTCGATGCATCCTAGAGCGCCGTTATATATTAAGGTAGAAAATGCAGTTCACTTCACCTCTTAGCTACAACTTGAATAAATAACTTGTATGAAGTCGATCTATTCAGTTTAAAAGTTGTTAATTAAAAATAATAAGTCTAAATTTTATATCGTTAGTTTAAAACGAATATTTTAAGAATTAAGTTAATAAATACTATGCCATAAAGTGAAAAAAAATCGGAAATATCAATCAGAAATTAATTTAAATTTATTGAGCATGCAGAAAGTCCATATTTTCCATATTATAGATTCCATATTTTCCATTCAGAAAGTCCAGATTTTCAGATATTTATAGATTTAACATTGCAACATTAAACAAAAGCAAACTTACAAGGTCTCCAAATTCTGAAGTCCGATGAAAGCATCAGGATGAAGTACAGTAATAGGATTATATGACAAATCCCTAAAAATAAATAAAAATTCAAAATACTAAGAAAGTTTTTAAATTCTTTGATGAGATAACTAACTTTCTTTAGATTGGACACCGATCTAAAGAGAGTTAGATCGTATTTTTTTTATTAAAAGGGCGTGTTATACGCTGTAATGTACGATATATATATATATATATATATATATATATATATCTGTTTGTGTATGTGTGTGTGTATACATAATAAAACCAAAACTTAACTTTTCAAATATTTTTAAATAATATCAAAATGTTTTATTTGTATTAAAATAAATGATGATTAAGAACATATATTGCGAAATTATTAATATAAAACGGAATTAGAAGTAGATCGCTAATCACACTGTAAACGAAATACGAGCTATCAATATTCGTTCGTAATAAAAGTTGTAGACTTTAAAAAGAATAGCAAGATCTTACAGTTATGACCAAAACAAGCTCAACTTTGTTTTTTTCGAAAAATTATAGATAAAAATAATAAAACCGGAAAGTACTTTTGGCATCTTGGGGGGGGGGAAAAGGAGGCATGGTCGAGTCCCAAAATCTGTTTATATTTTTCAATTTTACATCCATTATATCTAGTTCAAATTACACACAAATGCTATATATTAATTGGAAGATAATAATTCAAAGAATTTTACTAAACAAAAATATTTTTAAAAAATACTAAATTTTGTCTGTTTAATTTACCGAGTCCCCTTAAATGTTTGAAATATTAATTCTACCAATGACATTTCGAGTAGAGCAATAACGAAATTGTGACTCAAATTCTTCACTTAGGTGGAATGGTATGGAAGTAAGAAGAGTGATGTAAAAGTTTGTTTCGTGTTAACTGCATTGCTTAATTATTGTTCTGTATTCTCTAGACACGCCACGTAGAGTTTTTGAGAACTTTCTAGAATCCATTTCCGGTTTGAAACACTTGAAATTTTATCAGTTGAATAACTACACAGTTTCGAAAATTAATTCAAATGTTTCAGTCGTAAAGACAAAGAGTATGTCATGTCACATCAAGTGCGTGTATACGGAATGTAATTATTATCAGAAATATTAAGAAGAAGAATTCTTATTTCTATATTTAAATAAATGTTTCTACTTTTCCTGAAAAACATCTAAAGAGTCATACTTACAAGAATAGCAAATCATTATTGGTAGCCATTGTTCCTTCGATCATTGAGCCGATTTCGTTATTCGTAAGGTATCTGTAAAAGAAATGTTTCATAAACTTCTTATTAAATTTTCAAATAAACAAAAAACACCTAAATTTAGAAAAAATGAAATGTGACAACCAGCTTTAAAAAAGTAATCCTTTATAAGTTACATGGTAAAATGTGTTTAATACAACTTAATGGATCATCTTCTTTACATCATGCTTTCAAATTTTAAATGAAATTCACCAAAATAGGCTTCAGTTCTAAAAATTACACCAATAGTGCATTTCTTGATATTATTCTAATATTTTGTCCATGTTTTGCAGCGTATGAATGTCGACCCAACTCAAAACTCAAAAAAAAAAAAAAAGTTAAGATCTTGTTTGTTGGTCAATACGATACCTAAAATTTCATATAGCAAATACATTAAGAAACATTTGAAACTGAATAAACATAAATTGCAATTAAACGATACAGTAAAATACTTACAAATTTTTCAGGTGTGGTAAGTTTTTGAAAGCGTCTTTATTGATTAATGTAACTCGAGAACCTTTCAATATCCTAAAGAAAAAATAAACAATTCTAAAAATTTCTGAAGTAGAAATGCAATACAAATTTCATTTATATAGTTTATAGTTTATATTTTGCAGTACCTAGTACAAAAAGTTCATTTCATCAAAAATAAAAATGATTGTATGGTTATGTCAAACACACATTTTTACGTACTGAAAATTATTATATTAAAATTTTTCTCTGTGTATTTATTTGTAAACGTTTTTATTGTATTTATATATACATATAGAACTTTAGATTCTTAATTACCAGAAAAAGATTCTCAAAATCATTTTTGGAATTCGAAATTCTTCAGTCAATATCTAAAATAAGTATTATTGAAAAATACGCAAAAATTCCATTAAACTTAAAGAACATTTTATTAAAGCTATTGATAGGAAAACTACCGATTTTGTGGTTACCTTCAAACGTTTATTTACCCCTTCCTTCCTCCCAAATCCTCCAAATTTTAAAAGAAGTCCTTTTAAAGGACTTCTTTTCTCTTCGGACTGTAGGAAATACTTTTACTATAAATTGAACACATAAATGAAGCTTACATGAAATACATTTGTATTGTAAAAAAATTGAATTTCTCTGACATTTTTAATATGATCGTTTCTTTTTCATGGGGAAGAGTTTAAAAGTAATAAATTTTATAACACGAAATTAATTAAAATATATTTTACTATAAGTGATTATATTACATAGTTAATTAAATGTGCAAAAAGTTTAATTTGATTTACAAAATATTTAATTTGGTGGGGAAAAATTGTGCTATAGAACGAAATTATCTTAACTGAATAAATTGTTGAAACGAAAAATTAAGCCATTCCATAAAAATTAGATCAAATCGTTCCTTTTTATTTAAAGTGAAAATATTCAAAATTTTATTTTCAAAAAAAAAAAAAAAAAAAAAATTAAACATTACTACTTTTATGACTGCTAAAAGAAATAATTTTAAAAAAATAATCCTCATTTTAAACCCCTTTTATTACAGGCGATATACAAAAAAATCATGCTTAAAAACAGGTAATTTTAATATTTTAATTATGCATTTGATGAGTTGATTCATGTGTATTTGGATTACAGTTTTTATAAATTCTAGTTATTTTTCTCCAAAACAATAAAATTGAATTTAAAAACAATACTTTAAATACAGTGTTTTTTAACAATTTCATTTTCATTCAGTTTTTCATTTCTTATTTATGCTACTCTTTCTTCGACAAAACGAAATTCGATTATTACTTTTTAGAAATTAAATATTATTTATAAATTATTTTTTGGCGATAATGTTCGAAAAATGCTTCTTTATTATTAATATTTTAAATTAATAAAGCAACCATATAGAATTTAAAATAATACAACAACCATATTGATGTTTAGATGAAATGCCATATTTTTAACAGAATTGACGTTTTAGTATTAAATTTTACTTTAAACTACAGAACCAGAAAATCTTCTAAAAGCTCGAAATTTGAGAAACTAAAATATTTTCTTTAAAACGAACATATTTGATTAAAGTATATGCGCTTATTTTCTATTATTTACATAATACTCTCAACACGAATTACAAATATCTTTTAATATTTGTTTCTTGAACAATTTTTTGCATCTAATCAGGAAATCTGATATTAATTTATAACATGAAAATATTATTTTTAATAGTAAGTATTTTTAAGTATGAAACTATCAGTTCATAAAAAAATTGTTTGTTTTTAGTCGAAGAAATTACATGCATGATGAATCAGAAAAGAAATACGATATTATTGTAATTTTAATTAAAATAAATGTCAAGTTAGAAATTCAGGCAATAGAACACATTCGATATGCAGTCAAAAACAGAAATAATCTAAAGCTTTTTTTTTTTAATTCTTCCATTTCTATTGAATATAAATTAATTTTGGCAATAGAAACCCCTCGTAGTAACTCATTTGTAATAAATATAAATGAGACATCTTTTAAATGATTCAAATGGGGGGGAAAGATAAACCTTTTCAAAGACATTAAATTCTTAAAGCATTGCAGAAGATTGTATCTTTATACGACTATACGGGAAAAAATGTTATTTGAAGGTAGAATAATAAATTTTAAATACGTAGAAAATACTTACAGGGTTTCCAGTTTTTCGTTCAAATGAAAATGTTTTGTGTCGAGGAATTCCAGAATGTTTTCAGATAAATCCCTATAAATATAAAACGATAATTTTTTCACTAATTGAAGACAAGCTAAGAAATATCCAAACTCTTGCAATACTGATCACATACATAATTAAAGATAAATATCTACTGGCAACTGTGAACCTTTTGCTATCCAACTTATTACTAAATCATGTACTTTAATTAAGCCTTCTCAAATTCTATGCATGTTTTAAATTCTAGATTCTTTTTTTAAAATTTAAACGTACCGGGACATGAGGAAAATAGTAAAATCCCGAATTTATAACTTCTTGTTCTTGAGACATATATGTTTTAAAATTACCAGTAATAGTAATTGTCAGTTACTATCGTCGAATAAAAATATTCATATGTAGAACTTGTAATATAAGACTCTATTTGCATAAATAATGTCCCCATTCTTCCTTTGAGAAATTTCACTCAAAATGATTTTTCATATATTATTTATTTTTCTAAAATTAAAATCAAGGAAAAAATTAGCGTATATGTCTAAGAAATACTATATACTTTTCTTATTATTAAATATTATAAAGAAATTGTATTCGTGTTACTTAAAAATAGGTGCAATTTGAATATTATTATAAATATAGTGAATGTTAATATAAATAAATAAATAATAAAATATTACCATAAGTATTTAAATAGAAATATAGATTATGTGCAAAACAAGAAAAAAAATTATTAGCTATATATTAATGCACGAGTAAACAAGGGTATTAGAAATCATGGCTGTAATGAAAGCACTATTTCTCAATAGAATATGCTTATTTCTTATGATGAGAGACAGGAAATAAATTGCAGAGAGAAGATTCCATGGTGAATATGGAAAATGCCATAGACGGGGCTTAACCGTCGTGGGTATAAAGGAAGAGAAATTTTTTCTTGTTTCGAATTTATATGGAGAGATTTCTTTAGATGATATGATAATGGTGTAGTATCGGATTAAGGGATTTTTCAAAGACTTTGCTTTAGCCACCCTGTGTGGTAGCGATTATCCCTACAGATTTGCGATCATGGGAAAAATTGATTTAGCAGAATTTACGAGCGCGTGATTGCATAAATTAAGGGATAAATTTGAATTGAATCCAAAAAAAAAGAATGAACTCCTTACTGTGAGTTAAAAAATGGGAAATAATTGGAAAATTAAATTATTTTTAAGTGAAATCATTACATATAACGCACACACACACACACACATATATATATATCTGAGTGTATAAAAGAAGCAAGTTTATTATATATTTTAGCATAAAATATGTTTGATTCAAAACACAACATCTGTTGTAGAGTAGCACTCAAGATTAAGACATGTGTGGTTTCAAAGTCAGTATAACACCTTCTCCCTCCCCTCTCCCCATCCGCCTATAACCTTAATTTTTTAGCTGAAAATTATACGTTTGTGGGCTTGTAGAATCACATTTAGAAAAATCTTTCTAAAAAATTCATTTTAGGCATAGCGCCCTCCAAAGAGAAGCCACGCAATTAAGTAATTAATCATTTGCATAAAATCTAGTAATTGTGTTACATTGAAACAATAAATACGCAAATTGTAAACATACAAATTTTAAAAGTTTTTTGAAAGATACGCTTACAATTCTTCCACATTTGCAGGCAAGTCAGGAGGTGGCTTTTCAAGATTTTGACGAACGCAAAATAATTTGAGACCTGAACATCTGCATACACTTGGAAC
This sequence comes from Nephila pilipes, assembly GCA_019974015.1. Taxonomy (NCBI): domain Eukaryota; kingdom Metazoa; phylum Arthropoda; class Arachnida; order Araneae; family Nephilidae; genus Nephila; species Nephila pilipes. The sequence continues at coordinate 145,441 of BMAW01050442.1, forward strand.
AGGCTTCAGCTCTGTAAATCAAAGAAACAAAAAAAAATCATTTGAAAATTCCAATATGAGTCATTTTTGTGTGTTTTTTTTATATAATCTGAACACTATTTAACAAAAATACCCAAACATGTTATTAAATATAATTTTAAAGAGTTTAAAAATATTCACCTCCTTAGTTCTTTTAGCGTTTTGTACTCTTTATCTGTTTAACATTTAAAAATAAATAAATAATTGGGTTACAATTCTCTATAAAATTTAAGAAAAAATTACTTTTGTGAAAATGATTTACTTTTTTGTTTCGTTATCAGAATTTGAAGTTCAAGGTTAATATTTCAATTGTGGAAAAACACGCAACTCAGCAACGTGAGAAAAGTTTCCAAAGTTACTACGAAAATAAAGGTTCCTTTGTTTTAACACAGAGGGCATATGTAAGTCATTTTAATTCACCTCCCTCTGAGCCTATGATATTAGCCTTGTTCAAATATTTCAAGACACATGGGTTTTCAAAGTTTCTTCACGAAGTCGAACATATCGTCTGTTCGCAACGAGAACGATCTTGATCGTGTTCAGAAAAGCATTGTTGAAAATCGAATCGATGATCCTCCTTAGAACTAAGAATCAGTTCTAAAGTTCTCTTTATCTATGATGCCCTCTCTCCGCTAATAAGTTTCCGATCCATCTAAACTCAATAAATTTTACTTAAGAAAGAATATACTAAGAAAATTTGAACTAGACTCCTTCTATGCAATAAAATGATTCCTAAAGTAACTATTGTTGTGAATGTGGAGCGATTACTAATTCGCGTGCTCAAATAAATAATATAACATAAATATTTTTTTTATCTCAATAACGGGAAATCTGTATCCAACTCAGGATAAAACACTTCATACGTAATCTGGATCCGACTCAGGAATTAGCATTTATAATCAAAATACGAGTTACATATCAGTTCTCGGAGGATTACGTAACATCTTTTTGCACCGATTTAGAATACACATCAATCTCGCAAAACTACTTTCTTATTGGTAATCATGACCTCGTGCCTTCGCTTTTTCTACCTGATCCTCAAAACTCTCTCTTTCTTTATTCCTACTCACTACACTTCCAAATATATAGCAATGCTAAATTATATAAGTTACGGTTTATTTATAAGGTGAGGTTCTCAAATCAAATAACGTAATAAAGTAGCACAAAAGGTTAGTTGAAGGGAGAAATGCACGATGACCTATTACAGATCGCACAACAACATATTTGTTTTTTCCTCTGGGGTATATTAAGGATCGTGTTTTCATAAATAATCTTAAAAACATTGCTTAACACAAGACAGTCAAAAAATTCTCGGGAACGATAAGTAATATTTCATGAAAAAATGTGATGGAAAGAACACGTATTTGTGAATTAGACAATGTTGTTTGTCTGAAAGATGTTCAAACAGATTTCCAAAATACGTATAATATCAAAGAGATAAATAAATATATTCTACGTTGAAAGGAAAATTTATTTTGGCTAATATTGTACTATCCAAAGTAATAATAAGCATATTGTCCTTTTCCCCTCTAGGCCACAGAAACTATTTTTTAAAAGAGATTGATTCAAGCCAAAATAAAACTAACTATTCACACATGAGCATACAGAACAATTGTCTAGTTAGAAAGTATTTTGACAATTATACGTGATCTTACATTTATTGGAAATGTGGCGTTACAGTAATTTTTAAAAACACTTTATTTCATTTTATTCAATATCCATAACTCTTCTTTTACCTAGTGCAAATACATCTATTCATTTGATACCATATATTTCATTTTATGAAATGCCCAGAGCTTTCTTCACATTCTTGGAATTATTTCTAAAGCTTTTATTTCATTTTGTTTTCGAAATCCAGAGTCCTCTTCCCAGAATTCTTCTTAGAATTATTTTAAAAACAACTATTAAGTTTTTTTTTTTTTTTTTCAATTCCCAGAACTCCTTTCACATTCTTGTTTAAATACGCAATTAAATGTGGATAGGTTGAAAAGCATTTAATTCTTCACAGCTTCAACCTATTCAAAGTTTAAGTGCTCCTTTTATAAAAAGAGTATTGACACAAATATTTTACGGGATAAGTTTCTAGTAAGACTTGATCTATGTTAAAAATGTTTTTGGTGATTTCTACGTAATTATTTAAAATGAAATGTTAAAAAGCTTTTTCGTGCATACATGATCAGTATTCTAATAAATTCCAAGACCTTTCAGTGGATTTTGAATTTGACTTTTTATGCCAAATGAATAAAATAAAAATAAAACACTGATAAAAATGTTTAATGTGATTTTTGCGTCTTTAGAACAAACCATTAATAAAAAGCTTTCTCATCGATACAGCCATACATAAATTCTTATCGCTCGGCCTTTTTGTAAAACTTGAATCTGACTATTTTTGTTAAATAAATTGAAACTAAATTATTTTAACACGTTTATGGTGGTTTCTGCAGCATACAAATGAAATACTGCTAAAAGATTTTCTCATCAATACGTGAGAAATATTATACTACATCTAATCGCATAGTGTTTCTGTAGAACTAGAATCTGACTATTTTTGCCAAATGTATAAAATCAAATTAAATAAAGCTAAAATTGATTATAGTGGTTTCTTTACCGTAAATGAATAATTGATAAAAGTTTCCTCGTCGCTATATGATTAACATTTTGCCTAATAGATAAAATTAAGTCAAAGCATTAAATTAATTGACTAAATATAAAAAAAAAAAAATTGTAAAAGCATTTTTTCTGTTTCTGTTAATTTTAGGCTATATATTTTGGGTTACTATACATTTCAAATTGATATCCATATAAAAAGTTCAGCAGACAATACTGATTTTAATTTTTTTTTGTCTACTTAAATAAAATCAGTCTGTCAGCTCAGAATAAATTTCTATCTCTAATTTTTAACCATGTTCTTCCAAAACTTTTAAAGTACTTCGATTTTTTCCTCTGTTAAATGAGTATTTTCGAATTGATGTTCTTTTGTAAACCAGATAAAGTACACTTGAATACATAGAATGAGTCTTTTTTTTTAAATATTTGTTGCTTTAAATGGTTGACAATTTCTAGTTTAATAATAATTCCTTAATACCAAAAATATCAGAAGAAATATTTATCATTTTGTCTAACAATACTTGATATATTATTTGTTAGTATCGTCATCGAAAATAACCAAATTGTATAAAACTTCTAAAACGTTTTCCTTCCAGTTTCAGTTTTTAACGAAAGAGAATGTGAAAGATGATACTAACAAAATAAATTATCTTGTCGAACATAATCAAAAACGGATAGAATCTCATAATTTTTTAAAATTTGTACAACATAAATATACGAGGAAAAAGGATTATAATAACAAATAAATGTTTTCGTGAAACGTAACATTTTCTATAAATAATCATATTACATATAATTTCATGTAAAATTTTAAGAAGCTTTGTTTCCATAAATATATATATTCATTTTTTTAAATATTAAATTACACTTTTTTTTTTCAAAATTCATTACAAAAATATTTAGCGGTAAATGGAAATTTAAATTAAAAATTTTAACATTTAATGCTAATCTAACGCAAATGAACACAATATTGGTTGTTGTTACGACTTATTCTACAAGGCCTAGTTGAAGGCTTAACCATATCCTCTAGACGAAACAACCATTGACGAGAAGAGATGATGTTATTTTATCTTAACTGGTAAACCTCAAACAATTTAAAAGATGCTTGGGATAGGCCTGAGAAAAATTACAGTCGGTGCAGGTTGGAAAGGTTTCCTAAACCCTGTCAAAAGTTAGACCCCTATTGTGTCCCCTATCGCGTCTACAAATGGTATATTTGGGACGTCTCTATTTCCTTAAACGGTAAGGGCCAGGAGTTAGCCTATTACGCTATGAGTGAGTCGTAGGGGTCCTTCAGAATTGTTGGTTTGAAATTGTTATTTTCGAATGGATTTCAAGGAAAGTGAGAGAAGCATTTGTACCTGACCAAACAGAGTTTTCTTCCAAGGCCAAATTATCAGCAATTTTATTACCAAAGAATTCTACACGAAACGGAACCCATTGGAAGTCGATTTTCTGTTGGTGCGAAAAATGTTTGAATGTTTCAAGAATAGAAGCAGCAATTCTCTCACAAACTTCAATCCAATTCTTCAGATAGTAAAGGACACTTGCTGCTATCTGACAAAATCCAAAGAGGTTTCGGTTTTAAGAACATTAAGTGCTTCTCCAATAGCGTTAGGCTTTAATTTGAATACTGAAGATAAGTCGAGAATCGTAATTTTGAGTTTATTGTAGAAAATAGGGGATTTACTGAAGACACCACAGTCACAGACATTGCTTTCTTATATACTGCCATCAGTATAAATTTGAATTGCAAAATAAGGCATTCAGTTGATAATTTCAAGGGCAAGTTTTTCCGGGGATATAACTACAGGCAAACAGGATTTTTATTTGTTTACCTTTATAGGTCGGTTTGGAAATGAACTCTTTAGCAGACCTTCGAGAGGGCTTGTGATTGTCTTCAAGGGTGCTGCCTATCAGCATTCCAGTTTCACACGCCCATTAATCGAAGCCGAAAAATTTATTTTGTTACATCAAATTAACAAAAAATCAAAACTTTGAGATATTTCGTAACAATTAAATAGTTTCATGTATTAAACAGTTATTTTATCAACTGTTGACACACCGAATGACAGAGTATTATTAATTTTGTTTTTATAATGTCAATATTTTGTGATAATCCTCCAAAAAGAATTATATTATTTTCTTTTCAAAAAACAAAATATATATGTGTATCGTACACACCAAATTTCTGGTAAAATATACTTTGTTATATTTCAACGTGATTTATTTAGAGAAAGTAATTCAAAGTGTTTGGAAACATATTAAGCTTTAAGAAATTAAAAAATTAGTAAAAAAACTGTTTGAAAAGCTTTCATTATTTATGCGTAGAAGGAACGTACCACATCCAGCGCTTTCTTTTTCCCGATCTTCATCTGGTCTCTTTCTAAACAGGTTATTGAAGTAATTAATTTTGTTGTGATCAGCTAAAAAAAAAAAAAAAAAGCAAGGGAATTATTAGAAACATCGCCAAAAATTGAAACGGCTCACATTCGTTGTATTTTCAATTCTCACTTTCTAAAATTAAATTTAAATTTATCTTCTTGTCAAAACGTTTAGTTATTTGCAATGCAAAATGTAATACATATAAAAGCGTATATTGTAATTTTATAAAGGTATTTTTTATAAATTTTTCATTGAATAATCTATAACAAATTTATAAACAAAAATCAAGATATTGTAATCGAAAAATTACAATTTAAAACTATAGTGTCTCAAATTATCAAATGAGGGGGGGAATAACAGATATTACATTCAATTTATTTAAAAACATTCCATTTTTTCTAAAGTTGTAAAATGTTCATACTTTCTAGATGTACGAGGCATGTTTTTTAAGTAAGTACCGTTTTGCGATTCCGCCGCCGCAGCGCACCGGTCGGCGTTCCGCGCATGCTCGCTGGCTCACCTACATCTCTTGTCTACGCACTGACGCCATTGCAGTCTGATTCTTCATTGTATACTTTGTTTACTGAGTGTTTAAGATGCCTCCGACAATCGTGAGTCCCGCTGATTGTGAAGTACGGGCTGTTATACGATTTCTTAGTGCTAAAGGCGTAAAACCGATCGATATTCATCGTGAGATCTGTGAAGTTTACGGACAAAACATTATGAGTGATGGAATGGTAAGGAAATGGGTGAGAGCATTTTAAAGATGGCCGCACAAATGTGCATGATGAAGAACGGAGTGGGCGTCCTTCGGTCGTTAATGAAGATTTGGTGCAGAAAGTGGACGAAAAGGTGAGAGAAAACAGACGCTTTATAATTTCATCATTGTCCGACTGCTTTCCTCAATGTTCTCGTAGTGTTTTGTATCGCATTGTGACCGAGAACTTGAATTACCGGAAATTGTGTTCACGTTGGGTTCCAAAAATGTCGACGGATTTGCACAAAACCCAACGTTTAGGCAGTGCATTGACTTACCTTGAGCGGTACAGCAATGAAGGTGAAGATTTTTTAGACCAAATTGTTACTGGTGACGAAACATGGGTGGCCTACGTCACGCCAGAATCGAAACAACAATCCATGGAATGGCGACATTCATCATCACCCAAAAGAGTGAAGTTTAAGCAAACAATTTCTGCCCGGAAAATCATGTGCACAGTTTTTTGGGACAGAAAAGGAGTATTGCTAGTGGAGTTTCTGCCTCTTAATGAGACAATCAATGCAGCGTCTTATTGTGAGACATTGAACAATCTGCGTCGTGCAATCCAGAACAAAAGACGTGGCAAGTTGAGTAAGGGTATCGTTTTGCTGCATGACAATGCCCGTCCACATGTGGCTAATCGGACCAAAGATCTCATCAAATCTTTTAAATGGGAAACTCTAGATCATCCTCCATACAGCCCTGATCTGGCGCCCAGCGACTACCATTTGTTCCTGCACTTGAAGAAACACCTGGGCGGTCAGCGTCTTCAAGACGATAACGAAGTCAAAACATTTGTGATACAGTGGTTAACAAGTCAGGCGGCAGAATTTTATGAGGAGGGTATTCAAAAACTGGTGCCACGTTTTGACAAGTGCCTCAATATTCACGGAAATTATGTAGAAAAGTAGATTAAGGTACAGGCTTTCATGTAAAAATAAAATTATTGCGATATCTTTGCACGTCTTTTTTTAATTTCAAAACGGTTCTTACTTAAAAAACATGCCTCGTATAATAGAATAAAATCGTTTAAGATATTACTCCTTTTTTATAAAACTAAATTGCACAAATTTAATATTTAATGTACAATACTTTAGATGTACAATTACTTATTTCGTACTCAAATTCGTAATGTACACGAATGAAGTATATGAAATGTCATTATAAATATAAATGACATTTCTCTCAGTTATGTAATAGATTTTCAGAATTTAATTCTAATTCTACCAATTTGCTATCGAAAGGTTTCTTTAATGATTTATTATGGTTATTCCTAAGGCAATTTACCTTATATATTTAGAATTTTTCAAATACATATTCGAATAAATTTAAAAATGTCTCGAATGTACATAAGAGTTCAGCTAGTATTAATTAAATTTCATTTACAAAAAATTAAAATTTAAATAATACAAACTTAACTGAGTACCGAAAGTGGTTGAACGTGCTTTTCAAATGAATGCTTTTGAAATACAAAACATGTGAGAAAATTATCCATACACACGTGATATTTTCATAAATGAATTCAAGTAACGCTAATATTTTATAAAGCTCTCGAATGGTTTTATAAACAATGTATAATCAGTATAATGGTTGTAGCAAACATTTTACTGGGTACATTCGTATTTACTAAGATGATTAAAAAAAACAACAACCCAGAATAACTTCTTTTATTGAATATGGTTATTTTACTCAAAACTTCTATGACGAAAATTCGGAATCAGTTTAATAAAATAATTATGTTATTGATATGTAAAAAGATTGTACAAATTAGATAACGATATTTAAAGGAATGTCTATAGTTAATGTGACTGCTTCTAATAATTTAAATCATATTACAAGAAATAAATTCAGCTCACCTACAAAAATTTCAGATTTACTTTAAGAAAGTAATCAAAACAAAAGTAATAATACTTTTATTTTTCTGACAGAATAAATTTTGTAGAAATAAACAACATATATAAATCTTTTTATAAAAATGTGTGTTCTTTTATAAAAAAATTTGTAATTTTTAGTGCATTTTAGAATTGGATGACAATAAAAATAGTAATACAATCATATCTATTGGATTGTCTCAATTATGCTACATATCCAAATCATTTATGAAACTATCCATGACTTTCAGTATTGTTATTGAACCGTATGACAGTTTTATCAAGGCATTGTTAATATACTTTTCTAGAAATAGATGGCAGCACGATCGTACATTTACTTTTTTCACAGGACTTGTAAAAAAAAATATAGGTCAATATTTTAACTATATAAGTTAGTATTACTTTACAGAAAATATTTATTTAATTTTTAAATTTCATATTTGCTTTCGATAACGCAGCTAAGCTTTCGAAATTGATTTACAATTTAAATTTTTACAATATTTTAATAACGAAATGTCTAAGAATAAATAGTAAAATGTGTCTGCTATTTAATAATTAAACATACATGTTAAAAACTAAAAATGTATTAAAAATAAGGAGATTTGGAAAAAAATGAAAATGTTACTGACCACATCCCATTTCATCGGATCCGTCCTCGCAATCGTTGTGACCGTCGCAGTTCTTTCTCTGTTCAACGCAAGTGTCACTGTTGTTGCAGGGAAACTGGCCTTTAGGGCAGCGAGGCTCGATTTCTTGGACATTGGTAGAAGAAGATTCCACTGAAAAAGTAAACGAATTACACGAAGAAAGTCTGACAAATCACCTCTCTGTCAGGTAAACTATTTCCTTAAGGCATTAGACTTTTCTGTCTATTTTCTTACATAATTTAATTGAAAATTGTTAAAAAGTGTTTAAAATCTAAATGAATTTGAAATCTATATAAGGCTAGTGGTCATTTATAAACAGTAAAAATGTGTTTGATTTCATTGGTTTAAACTATGTACCAGAATAAATGCAAGGTTTGTTAGCATAAATGTGAATTATGATCACCTGACGCCAGAAGACATAAGATCAGATACCTCGCTTTCTGCATCCGCATCTCGCGAGGAATTTGAGCTCTCACAAATTTAGTGTGCACTAGCCTTATTACGAATTATAAATTAATACTGATTGAATTTTCCATTCTGAATATGAATAGGACGGTTTCTTAAAATTAGTGAAATTGATATATATGTGAAAGAATGCAATAGGTATGCATTTTTTTTTTTTTAAAGAAATGTACAAATTATTTTAAAAAGAAGCTGTAAAATAATTTGTACATTGTTGTGTAGCATAAGCACTTGATTTAGTTTCGAAAAAGTATTAATATCAAAATTAACTTATGTATGAAAATGAATGTTTGTTTGTCTGTTTTTTTTTTTTTTTTTTCCTTCGTCCGTTACATAAATCCTCAACATTCAACGCAGCTTTCCGAAATCTTTTGGGTAACTTCGCTGAAGTTTCGGAGGAGCCATATGCATATTGCTGTCCCCCTTTTTATTTCTGAAAAGTTTTTTTTTTCACCATCGCTAGATGGCAGCAGTACTGATTTACTTAAAACTTCTCTTTCTAAACTTATTTTCTTGAAATCAATTATTTTAATTTTTTAATAATTTTCTTCCATTTTTATAAGTTTTTTCGTAATTAATAATTTGAAACGATAAATTTATATAATAAATTTACATTGTTTAAGGTTCAATTTACATTGTTTAAGGTCAACGATAATAAAATAAATTTCAAAGAATAAAACTCTCAATAATCAAAAGGAATTATGATGGAATTGTCTTTGGCAGACCGTTTCCATGGTTTTCCAAACCTTAATAACGCAGAATAACGAATCTAATGCTTCACTTATGTTAACTACAATCATGATCCTCATATTCAATCTTCAATTCATAAGAGAGTACGAAAAAATTTAGTAAGTCAGAAAGAACTCCATACGGAAAACGCGGGTACTAATTGAAGATTTGTTACTTTATTATGCATTATTGACGATATTTTTGGATTACCTTGATCACTAAGCGACATTTTTTATTGCGCAGATTTCGCCACTAAGCGAATTTCAAGCGATTGTCTTCAAAAATATAGAATTCATTGCGATTGTTTATCAACATTGCACTGAGAAACAACATCAGGGTTATTGGAAACATCAGAGTTATTACACCTCAAATTTCAACTTCAGTTAAGTGACGAGGACGATACTGGAACTGACACCTCTCTCTCCAAACTTCCACACCACGCCTACGAGAGGACTTCGAGACCCCGACGTGATTGAAATTGTATCAGCAAGATGAGTCTTTAAGGACATCCGCGACTCGACGAAAACAACGGTTGTCATGAGTCCGTGACCACGACCACTAGACTACGACCGCCACTAATACACAAACTCAAACTACATCTAATACATACTGTCACAGATACAAAACACAGAAAAAAATCTGCATATTTCATCTTTTCTTCAATTTTTTTACAATTTTAATATTTCTATTGAGATACGACTTCAATACATAACGAGGATGATAATATTTCGCAGAATTTATTTTATGAACTTCAAAGTGTTGCCCGAAATTGTTTAGGTATTTATCCCCTTTGTTACTCTAGTCTCAGCAAGAGATGTTTGTAAATATCCGTTCATTGCTGTTTAAATCAAATGCGCAAGAAGCATTTCACTTCACCACCCATTTGAAACTTTTGGCCACCACCCATTTTCTTTTTGATCTCACCAAAAATGTGGAAGTCATGTGGAAATAGATCTGAACCACAGAGGTTGGTGGCTGTGACGCTGAGCTATTATCGATTTTCTTTTCTCTACCTCCGATGATTTTTTAGTAATCTGGATTGTATAAAATTACAATTTCTCCCCAATAAAAAGGAAACATGATTAGGTAAATTAGATGAAGGTAAGAAATGTAGTGAACACACGTAATACACATGAACGAAATAGAGTTGAAAGGAAAGAGAAGGAAAATAGAGGATAACAACAGGTGATAGATATTTATACATTAGATTGAAGCGAATCAGAGTAATAAGAGTTGCATATGTGATAAACAAAAGTGTGGGAATATGAATGAGTAATTTAGTAAGCTAAGACTTTATTATTAGAATATAAACTAAGATTCACTAAGATAATTTAAACTAAGATAATTTTTGATCATCAATCTTAATTTATATGACCCTTGTAAAACTATACATGGATTGGATCCATCTTTGACTAATACTAGACCCTGATGGAATGATAGTTCCCTCATAACGTTATCTTTAATCGTTTTGATATTATTAATGTGTTGTCCTTTCAGCTTCAACTTTAGTTTCGGAGACCAAAAATAATCTACAGGTCCCGATTCCGAAGAAGACGGCTGGTGATAGAGCACAGTTATATTTTTTTATGTAAAACGTCGATGAATAAGAGCCAAATTGTGGGATGGTGATCTGCTGTGTATCAAGGACCAATTTTTATTTTGAATTCTAATCCAATCGTTCAGACACGAATAAAATCCAAGTGAATCATCCCTTGCAGTAAAAAAAAAAATATCTACATCGTCTTCATTTGTGATTTATGGAAAAGAAGTTTCTTCGCCTTCGGCAATTGTGAGCCTCACTTTTTTTTGTCAGCCTTGATGCCTCCTTTTCCAAACATCTGGAAAGTCCCCAATCCACAAAAACACGTTCGATCTAGACAAACAATTATCACCTTCAGCGTTCTACATCCTTAGATATAACTTTCTCTGGCAGACTTACCAATTTTAAAACAAAACTTTAATGCACATCTCATTCCAAAAACGAATCCATTAAAATTGTAAATAACAGATAACACGCAAAATTCTGCACATTAGATGAAAGCTCAGTTCCAGTGAAGTAACTTGTCAACAGCATTCAGACGATTTTGGAGTGAGTGTTTCCGCTGGTCGCACACAGATGGCTCTCTATACATCAATACATCAATACTGCAACATTACTCATGAAACTGTTTAGTCGCGGGATGTAAACAAGCTATTTTATATAACTCATAAAAGCTGTTGTATTTACAAATATTTTTTTAAATTCAGTTATAACTAGAATCAGGGGTGGCATATTTCTCGAATATTTTTTGTTAAAAATTAAAATAATAAAATTTATATATTCATCATTTAACAATACCAATTACAATATAACTTATATATACAGCGTATGTTTATTATCTAAGAGAGATTGAATTGTTGAAATAGGTAATGATAAATCAAAATTAGAGAGTGAGAGAACACAGTCGGGCTCTAAAATTTCAATTCCTCTTAAAGCAGTTTTATCTAGCTAATGATCATGTACCATTAAAATCCCTCTCTTCATGTTCAGCAATTAGTTTATATTAAACTAATTTTCACATAATAAATTTGAAATGGAATGTTCCATTAACTTTATACTGATTTCATTTCAGTTTTTATTTTCAAAATGGATAATTATTAAGTAAGTAATGATTATCCAAAGTCAAAGTATCTCAATTGCCTCACTGATTCGTCATATTCTTAGAATACATTATCTCTCAGTATTTATTTCGAAATCAGATAGAATAATTGGAAATGTGACAATTTATAATAGGATTCGTATTTCTTCTGCTTGATTTATGTACTGTAGTGAGAACTATCCAAAGTTTAATTTTATGTCATTTATTTGTTATGTAGAATAAACATTTATATTCTAACACCACTCTCTTAAATATATAATTCGTTATGGAAGAAAGAGAAATAATTAATTAAATTTATATTTCAAAGGAATTGAATAAAGATAGACACTATTTAAAATCATACCCTTTTATGGCATATATTTCATGTAATATTCTATCATTTGTAGAACAATTATTCTTCTACCACAAAATTAATCTTTTATCGTTATAATCATAATTCCTTTTAAGAAGAGAGCTAAATAATTAATTTAATTTATATATATAATTAAATGTAGAGGTATATAATTTAAAATAGCAATGTATTTTATGTCATGTATTTTACATGATATTGAAATATTAGAGTAAAATTTCATTTTGTAATACAGAATTAATATGTTATGATTATAATTTCAATAAAAGGAAAATAAATGAGTTATTCACTTTACATTGAGAATTAAATGAACAGGCACACAATTTAAAATATTAGAGTGTTTTGCGGCACACATTTTATATGATATTCTAATATTAGTAGAATAAAATTATTTTTGTAACATAGAATTAATTCTTTATAACTATATTCGGTCATGAAAAAGAAAGAAATAATCAAATCAGTTTAGATTTTTTTGAAGAAATTAAATAAATCACACATTTTAAAATAGTATTGCATTTTATAGTATAACCATAATAATACCTTACTATTAGCATCAGTTCAGAGTATAAAGTAATTTATATTCTCAGACACTTGAATAACTGTTAGACAACTCAAGTAAGATAATGAAATTATTGTAAAAATTCTGAAATGTCATTTCTCTCAGCTTGTTTCAAAAATATTTCCATTAAAAAGAATACTTTAATAACTTTGTTCAGATTTAATTTGTTAATATTGTGTGGAGAATTTGAAAATAACCCCTAAAAGTTTTGAATAAAGCAAGCTTTAAAATAATTGTAAAAAAGTCCAGAAAAATTTTGCATTTAAACAGTAATTAATCATTCCTTTCTTGACAAGTTTTGATCATTCAACGTTGATAAACAAATTACGAATGAGCTGAATACATTTATTTTATAAGAAAAATTGAATTTAATTTGCTTAGATATTACATGAAATATTTCGATTAAATCTAAACTTGTCAAACCTAAAACTTTATAATAAATTTCCCACTTTTTAAAAGCAACTTTCAATCTTCAAGTCAAGCTATATGATACCAGAGAAAAGAAATAAACAAAATCGCTAAATTTTAATTAACTTCGACACGGAACAAACCCAAATCTTCTAAATTCTTTTTTAATTAGCACTAAAGAAAATAATTTGACGAGCATTAAACTAACTTAAACACTAAAGAGCTTTAAAAGCCAGTGAGCTGACGCAATTCTTAAAAGACTTTCTTTTAATTTCTATTACTAAGTATGAGTAATTTCACTTTATTACCAAAATTACGGAAAAATCAACATTACAGGACGAAAGATAGTGTCGCTTAATGTCAAGACTTAAATGTGGAAGAATCTTCTTCATAAAAGTAAATTACAAGACTCTGTCACTTAAAAGCTGCATCTTGATTTAATGAAAGTAATTTAGTTTTAGGGTTGAGTCTAGGTTTTAGAATAATATATTGGCTGGAGAAGCAAATATCGTTTGAGTGATACAAAATCAAAGTTCTAAATATTTGAATTAAAGCGTGGGTTTATCAAAACGAATGATAAGGATATTATTAAGGGAATTTATAATAGTTAAAACTAATTATTACTGGAAAACTTTTATGTTTAAAATGGATTTTTAGAACCTCATGAAACAAATATCAAGAAAATTATTTTTTAAAATTCACAAAATTACATATAGTAATTTTTTATTGTTTTCAAAATGTTTGCTAGAAAGAAACACGAGCAAAAATATAGCACTATTACAACCAAACACATGCACAAAATCTTGAGAAATACTTCTAAGACATTAAGGGGGAAATAATTTATCATACTAAAATGAGTAGAATTGAAATATTTTGAAAAGAATTAAAATTTTAAATAATTGTTAATATAAAATAAAAAATTTTTTTCCTGAAATGCATATTTTTTATTTGTTCAAATATGATGAATATAAACTTCTTCCTATAAATGTGTAAAAAAATAATTATAGCGTTCCGTGTCTCCTTGATTAAAACTGTTGGCGAAATTAATTCAAATCAATCACAAGTTTTAAAATAGATTTGAATAATGGGGAGATCATTTTAATTTTTCAAATAATAGCTTCATTACAGGAAGGATTTACCAATAAAATACTTGTGGCTAAATAGATAAAATAACAAATTAAACTCTGTCTCTAATAAATACACAAAAATGCGCTTACACGGATGCTCCTCTTTATGAATTAATACATATTTTGAAATATTGGCACTATCAAAGATTTAATACATACATATATAGTGAATTCTATGAGCACCACAGATTTACATAAATATGTTCCTGTAATGAAGTTAACTATTTAAAACCTTTTTATTCTCTGTCAGCTATTTTGAGAAGAAGCTGAATTAGTGGAAGCCATTTTTCGATAAATCAATTCCATCAAAATATTGCATACACTCCACTCGTTTCACTAGTATTTTAACTCTTCTTTCTAAGCGATTGAAAAGGCTGTGTAGAAGTGTATATTACATATGTTTGAACGGTGAGAACACACAATAGATTGGATCTTATTTTAGGGTATTGATTGGCGTTGAAACATTTTGTTGGCGCTAAATCATCAAATTTTTTAACCTACCATAAAATCCCTACCATTGCTATAAACAGTTTTATCTTTTAATCTTGCGATAAAAACTACCTGATTTACTAGACCTCAGAACTAGACGCTTGACCAACGGCACGTGAGCGGCACTGCAGTGGACCATTGTAACGCATTGACAATTACTTTTTTTTTCGCATATTGGAGCAAAAGGATTGAAAGATGGGCTTGAAAGGTATGATGAAAGAAAGAGTAAAAATTGGCAGTAAATACGTTATTGTGGAGATCGATGACAATAGGTTTGGGAAAATGAAGTAAGGAAGAAATAACCGTGCTGAGGGTGCATGAGTGCTGGGTCGGATCGAAAGAGGGACGGATGTCTGTTTCATTTTTCAGAGTGGTTTTACAACTGGCGAAAGAGGAATTGCTTCAAGTCATCAAAAAATTAATTTTTCCGGGGTACTTTATGATTTCTGACAGTTGGAAGGACCATGAGTGCCTTTCAGATGAGGGGTATGATCATTTATGGGTCAACCCCAGTGTGAGTTTTAAGGTCCCGTAACGGTGCTCAGACAAAAAGCATTGAAGGGACGTGGTCGGCCGTCAACCAAACGATAAAAAATCACGCTTGCTAGTCAGACGTCCCTTCAAAATAAGGTGAGTGCATTTTCCACGTTGTTTAAGAGCTATTTTATATTGCTTTCATCCTTTTAAGATCTTCAATGCTATTTTCGTGATTCCCACAAAACGCTACTTTTCCATCATTTTCATTTTTAAGACAAAACGGGACCTTTTTCCTGTTGTAACGGTTTCGAGTACTTTTTTTTTCTCCTTCTCTCCATGGCAACGTGTGTTATTTCTTTCGGACTTGTTTTCGGCTTCCAGATTAACAGTAATGTGAATGGCACTATTTTGGCTCGATATTAAAAAATCACGCCAAGCAATATCCTAAAATAGGTCTTTACTCAAACTATACATGATATATCAAAATTAGAGATACAAAATTTATGGGAGGTTGAGCACGTCAAAAAAGATTAAGAATTGTATAGCAGCCCCTGACCAGAAACGTCATCGCAGATCAATTGGCAGCCCTGTTCATGAGAACGCTAGAAGAATAATATCTGATTTATTTTTGTCATCCGAGCAGAAGTCAATTTGTTTCTACAATATTATACAAAAGAGGAGCTGGCAGATATAGATTTAACGCATGGATTGCCTGATGGCAATGCACGAGCAGCTCAACGATTGTATCGGGAATAGCTCCCACAGCGACATGTGCCGGGCAACCTTTTTTTTCACATGTTACATAACAATTTGTGAAATTGGATCTTTTAGAGGTGGCAGGCATTATGAGGGTAGGCCTTATGTAACTTGTTATCGTGTTATGATGGGGTATCGTTTGCTCGAAGATGAATTGAGCATGGTAGACCGGTGACTTGGTCCGAATGTTCTCTGGATTCAAGCAGCCTGGGTTTCTTTCTTGTACGATATTTAAAGATGAGGTGCATGAAACACCTGGAGAGTCTAAAATGGATCTGGTTACAAGAATTCTCTGCGCTGCTCGGATATCCAAAACCGATTAAGTATCTTTGACAATATCTGCCCAATCATGAACAGCCAGTGCAACACATCTACCTCTTGTAAGGGTGGAAATTTCAAATACCTCATGTAACGTTTTGAAATGAAATAATCTACTACAACATTTGTAATTTTTATATGCAATGATTACCTCTGGTGATCTTTAATTGTTTCCTTTCATTTCTTGCATGTCTGCTATCCATGACGGTTCCAGTCATAAGTTGTTATGCAGTTTTCAAGACTTTTTTGTGCCTAATTCACCTTAAAGATTGTATCTCTATTTGTAGGACACCCAAACTAAGAAAATTTATGCAGTAATTAAAAATACACCAAATATAGCGACTCTTCGATGACGAACACAGAAAATAAAATCATCGTATTGAAAAAAAAGTACTTGTGGAAACCATATTCCAAAACACTTTATTCTGTTTCTGATAGTTTTATAAAATTATAGTAAAATGAATCGACTTTAAATATGTTATTATATATACACATTAAAAGGGGAAATTACTGTATATTTCCGCAGACAAGGTGACCTTTATAAAACGAGGTATAAATTTTCGTCAAAGACTTATAGTTTTAGCTTATACCCCTCTCCCCCTCAAACAATAAATGGCCTATGAATTTAATTTAGATCAACGATCCTCATCTAGAACAAACCTTATTTTTTGCATACGGTAGCATTGTCTATAAAAGCATGTGGCGAATCACGAACTCACATGTACCTCTAACAAGTTTGTTTTCTTGCATCTCAAAATGACATGTACCTATAACAAGTACCTTTAATAAATAATTCAAGAAGTATGGTTCTAATATTAGGGTTTCTAGGTGGCACTGAAGACGAATTGTTGGAGAATATTGATGACGAATCAGGAATCGATTCGTTAGGTATAACATGGGTTCCATACGTTGAGCTTCTCGACAATGAAATCGAGGATGCACATGAGGAGCTATTTGCATTTGATGATGAATTTAAGAGTTTTGCAAGATTCTAAATGCTTGGGTGAGCGATTTATTATATATATATATAAACTTCTTCATATTTTTTTTTCATAATAATAGAGATATGTGATAATATTGATGACAAATCAGAAATCGATACGTTAGGTATAAAATGAGTTCCATATGTTGAGCTTCTCAGCAATGAAAGCGAGGATGCATATGAGGAGCTATTTGCATTTGATGATGAATTTAAGAGTTTTGAAAGATTCTAAATGCTTGGGTGAGTGATTTATTATATATATATAAACTTCAATGTAATATTTTTTGTATCTTCCAATAAGACAAACGCGGTGTTTTTGGAATCACATTTATGATTCAACTATCATCTTGCGGAAACTATACGGTAGTAATGATTTAATATATTTCTTAAAAATATTCATATCAATATGTTTTTAAAATTATAAGGTCTGTAAAAAGAAACTTTTTTAAAATGTTCTATGAAACATATCGTTTTTTTTTAAATCTAAACAATTTTTTTGTACCGTTTCCTATATATATCACAATATGCATCAGTTAAACAAAACCTTGAGCAATTTTTTAAAACGCGAATCATTTTTCTCAAATATATAATAACAGAGATATGTGATAATAGAAATACATCATTGCATCAAATATGTTCTAATATAAAAGAAGTTTTTTAAAAATAATAACTACACTGTGTAAATGTATGGTACATGAAATTTTGTTGAGAAGTGACATGTAGGAGGTTACCTTGCAAGAAAGCAGCAGAGTGATTGACCCAGCAGAAGAGAACCAAGAGAAAAACCAACATATCCAAAGGGCATTTGCATCAACGCACGGATGCAATACGAGCTGAAACAAAACGAAATGACAATTAATAGAATAGTCTCCACATACAAGAATATTTTTAAGGTAGGAATATCACAATACGTTTCAATACAACACCATTTAAATATTATCACTCTCCAATCAGCATAAGCATCATACAATAATTCACCATTTAATTTCTTAATGTAAACATTACCAAAAGATCAAACATTTATTTCAGTAATGTGGAGAAATCTCACATAAGCCTCTATAATTTGCTCTATCCATTTCCGTTCTATAATAGTTGTAACAAGAATCCTGCCACAGAATAATATTTTAATATAGAGATATGTGATATCTCTTACTGTAATTAGCTGATGTTGAAGTTGATATCAGTGGGCGTATGGGCCACAGGGCGGTATTCAATCCCGGATCTTTAGCTGTGATGTTTACTGGGTGAAAGATGGATTTGTTTATGGCGTGAAATGAAATCTCTGCTGTTGATTGGCTTTTGGAGAAAGCAAACAAGGGGGTAGAGCGTTTAAGTCATGGATTTATGAGGGAGTTCATGACGCCGAATGATGAGTGTTTGACTCCTAGTTTACCATAGTCCTTCACATAAATTAATCGATTGCTTGTTTATTAATGTCGCATTAGGAAGCAACAAGAAGCTGACGAAAATGGTCCTCGAAATTTTGATCCACGTCAAGTGACGAATACGACACCTGATCTGGCACTTCACTCTAATAATTTCCACACCACGCAAACGTGGAAACTCGACAGATTTAACGCGTTTCACCCTTCAGTACAATCAGGAGGAAACCCTCGACTTGAGAGGAAACAACGCCCACCGTGAGCTTCCAGACTTGATCCCTCAACTGAGGTGACTGATCTATTATGCGGAATAACGCTTTATTTCGCGTTAAATTAATACTGAATTAGAAGCCTTCTGTTCTGTGAAGAATTAATACCTCTGTATAGCTATAGAAGTGGCACTACAAGTGGCGATGGGCCTAGTAATTTTCAGCCACAATCAAGCGAAGAGAAAGAAACTGAGACTGGTATACCACTCTCTTTCCCACCACATCACAGCATGGGAACGCTTTAAGCTATGGTTTCCGAGGAACGAGCTGTAATCTAGCGGCAATAATATTATAATGTCATTAATCTTGATACTCAAGTCATTCTTAGGAAACCGTAAGTTGCTCCCTTATTTACGTTTCGCTCGTTTTCAACGCTGTTCAGTAAACCATGTCATCTGATTTACATAGGCAACGTTTCAGCGACGTTACAAATCACGATATTGGGGCCACCAGATATTGGCACCGATTTACTAGGAAATCATTCTTAGTGCCCGTTTCATTTTAACGTTCTTTACTCCTTAACAATCGGTACGATGATCTACATGGAACGAATCCATTACATGAATCGAATATCATCGAAACATTGGACAGGAAATTTGAATGCGATACCATGTGTGTGTCGTCTTTGTCACTCACAGTGGTTCGAAATTACGAGGTTCGTAGCCAATAGTCTCATGCATTGCTAAAGTATGACATTTAACAGAAAAATATCAAAATGTTTTTTGGTAGATTCGAAGCCAATGTATTTTAATTATTCAAATTCCAAACTCCAATCCACTATATATTGCAGAGAGGGAAACTGGAAGATATTATGTGTTATAAAAAACGTAAATGCATTATCATGACACGATACAGAAATTTAAGCAATGTCTTGCCTCTGATCAGTGATTAGAAGAAGCTTCACCCACCTAACAGATTGCGAATTTAAACTATGAAAACTTCTTTACCAAGAAACTTTGTAGAAGCTTCTATAATTAAATTAACTTCAAAGAAACGATATTCGTTAAATAATCTGTACGTGCAAAAGTACATTTCATTAATAAATGGATGACATGAGGTCATGAGCATTGTTTTCTGTAATGAATATTAATGTTAATAAATTTACCAAGAATCACAAAACGTGAAAAATCAAATTATTTTTAAGATTGATTTATATTGGTGCACTAACAAATTAAAATATAAATGAAAGGGAAAAAAACAGTTTAAAATATAGAATTATAAGACAAAATAAATATCAGAAAAATTACGATCTGAAATATGCCGTAAAATTAACTATCTTTTCATTTCACGTTACGGTAAATTTTTAGCTACGAAGATATGTCAAATAAAAAGGAAATTATTTTTAAAATATTTCTTTTGGAATGCTACATATTAGAACTTACAACATCATTGTGATTTTTCTATTTATCTTCCTTTAAGACCTACACATTTTCCCTATGTATTAGACGTTTTCCTCCCCTTCCCTATAATATGTGCTAACATGTTGTTTTGAGAAAATGGTGTCAACAAAAATTCGTGAACATAAAATAAATGTTACATAATGTTAGGTTCAAAAGATTGACTTTATAATACATTAAGATTTTAATAATTACACTTCACTGGTATATTTACACAGCTAAGATATATTTCATTTAATATTTTACCTCTACCTTTATTTTAATGTCCGAGTCGAATATTATTGTCTACTTTAATAAAGAATCACTTAACATTGGCTACGTTTTTGTAGTTTAGAATGTTTTTTTCTTAGAAGGTAATTTCTTTTCTTGATAGTAGTTGCTTCTGGGGATCCAGGGGCTCGAAAGTACCCTTATTTTACGTTAATTAATATTCATTTTCAATATTTCTACTTTTTCGAGACATTAACAGACAAAAGAAAAAGAAAAAAGTACGAAAACCAATTTCAATTTTTTTTATACTTTCATTATATTTTTCTTTTCTTTTCCTTTTTTTAAACTTCCTGTATGATAAATTGAAATCCAACATGTTGGAAGCTAAGTTTTCGCAAATACTACTTCCTCATCTGAAGAAATCTCTTTTTCCTCCTAACACTCCTTTAAGGGTCCAAATAAATTGTAATTTAAAGGTACTAAGTTTGAACAATAGGAAGGATGTTCAAGTGTTATTCAGAGAAGTTTCATTAATTTTTCATCTATTAGAACAGTTGTGTTGGTTCGGGCATCGTTCTGGAAAAAGATATTGTTGAGGATTTGAATCAAAAGCCTTTTAAACCGATGTACTACCTTAAACTTCTTAAAAGGCTTGCAGAATTATATTCCATTCATTGTTCATCAGTCATGAAGAAATTAAATTCCACTTTCACAATATTCTGTGAACAAAAAAAAAAAAAGTACTTTTCCATTTCCCCGGTTCAAGCGATAAAGTCTCAAAAAATGATACAATTGACGCCAAGCGGAATATGTGTATACTGTGTGTTGTCGCCAATAAAGATGGCTTGGTAAGATTAACGTCCACCAATTGGAAGAGTATGGAATAAACCAGTAAAGCGAGAGTTTTTTTTCAGCAGAAACTGAGTTTCAGTTTTAGTGGAGCAGTTTCCGTATTTTTGTGCGCAATTCCATGATGGATCACTCTTTTTTGGACAGCGGTTAAATAAATGGTCATATACGAAGAATAAAATGATGTAAAACGATAATTTAAATTTTAAATAACTTATAATTCATGGTTTATACAACAAGTTGCATAAATATCATCTGCCACTACCAAGGGAATTCGGTATCCTTTGAGCAATTTTCCCTTTTTAAACAATCAAAATATATTCTTTTAGTACGTCATATAGTGTTACTATTAAAAAATGATTTCATAGGTAAATTTAAATGCACTGTCGATACAATTTCAAAAATTTTAATTAAAAATTCTTTTTTGAAAAATTCAAAACCTTAAACTGTCAGTATTTATTAATTAATTATCATTTTTTTTTAAATCCCCAGTAATATTTTAAGCAACTTTATGGATATCGATTTTGCAATACTTTTCTTAGTTTTGGAGGGGGGAAATAAAATGTTTTTTTTGTTAAAATAATGCAAAAATTGTATTATTTATAGATTTTAAATTTTTAAAAAAACATTAATTTTATTGCAAAATGAATGCCTAATTTTGTTACTTGTATTTTATAAATAATACAAAGGGAAAATAGTGTACTGATTGGTAAATAGTTGTGGAAGGAGTAGTATTTTAAATGCATGTATTGATGAAAAGTTCAAAGTGAGACAAATCGTTATAAAGTTAATAACCCTGAAAAAATAATTATATGCTATATATAACTTAAAATGCAATTTTAAACTATTAGCTGTATGTGTTTTCTAGGACTAACTCTGATTTCATATAATTTCAGTTCGTACTTTCAATAACTGAATATTTTTTTAAGTCTAACCGTAATTGCCCTGACTAAAATAGAAAAAAAAATCTAAATAAAAAAAATAATCATAAAGAATAAAACTAACTTTGTAATTGTTTGTATCATTTTATATCAAAATGTAAAGTTTATATGAAAATATATGATGAATAAGAACATAAAATATGAAATTGTTTTTATCAAACAAAAGTAGAATTATCTAAAATAGGAGATGTCAACAAATAACTAATGAAAGTTTAAATCATTTAAAAGAGCGGTAAGCACTGGAATTATGATTAAAATGAACTAATATTAAATTTTGAAAGTTTTTGATAAGAAGAAGGAATAAAAAATACTGAAATTTCTAAAAGCGGGCGTGGTCAAGTACCAAAATTCGTATGTTTACATTTTTCAAATTCACGTCTTCCAAATTCTAGTTCTCATACCTTCAAATTATTATAACCAATAACACACTCAAATTAATGTATAATAATTAAAAAAATATTAAATAAAAATCAAACTAAACAAACAGACAAAAATTTAAAATGGTTTTGCTAGTTTCATTTTAGCATGTTTAAACGTTTTTTTCCTCTTAAGTACTTGAAAAAGTAGAATTATTCAAATTGAATATTAATTAGCATAAATTAAATGTACTTCCAAGCTTCATGCTTAACAGAAGCAATTACTAAGAAAAAAAGAAAATATTTTTTTCGAAATCCTAATACATTCTTTATATTCACAAGCAAAACATTTTTAAGTGCAAAAACGTAGGTAATGTTAACAACAAAAAGTATAAAAACAGATTATGCTATAAAAATAAATTAGCTAATGAAATATGAAAACAAGAACTAATGATTCTTTATTAAAGTAGACAATAATATTCAGTTCGAAAATTAATTTAAAATCAAACGATTAAATATTAAATTAAATGTATGCAATATAAATATACCTTATAAGAAAACTAAATTTAATTATTATAATCAGCATGTATTATAATGTCAATATTTTTTGAATCTAATACCATGTATCCTTTATTTAATGTCCACGCCAATTTTTTTCGACGCCATTTTCTCAGAAACAAAATGTTTGCACAGGTTAAAAATCTATGTTTTGGTCATCTTTAGGACAAAGAATCCCCATTTTGTCGTCTATATTTGATCCCCTATGTACATCAAATAAAAAGAGAAATCAAAGTACTATTCAGTTGTTGCAGAATCCATATCTGAAATATTCGGCTTGAATTGTTATCCAAAGGGAGAAACAGGCTTGGTTACAAAAATATAGTTAACTGAAGAACCAAAAAAAGTACATTTTCGAACTATGTATAGTTCACTCCGAAAGCGATGAGGTTAAATTATTAAAAATAGTTATTCGTTCTAATACTTCCATTTTCTTATGTCGCAATATGTTACTTTTTCAATTCTCGGATATCTATATATATGTATCTGTTATTTCCGTCTCTTACAGAAACATCAGACTTTTATTATCTACGATATTTCTTGTATAAGATTTTAAAAATCTCCACATAAAAATAAGAAGCTTTTATTGTAAGGAAATTAGTTCTGTAATTAGAACTTTGTCAAGTTTCCGTGGTTCTTTTATTTAAATTAAATGCGTCGCAGGTCATTTCAGGGTGGAGTGATGGATAAATGATTTGAAGGTCGCGAGACAAACATGAACGAGTTTCCTTTTTCGTTTCTCAAGGGAGTTATTTAAAGAACGAAATATACACGCAGACGATTTCCGGATATTTAATTATGTAAAAGCAAAAATAATAAAATCAGAAGATAAAAAATGAAGTGGCGCATTTTGCTAGTTTTACAACTCAACTCGAAACCTATCAAAAGACTGTTCATGAAAGTATAACTCATTGTATATGTCCTCTCCCCAACCCTGCAACTTTTACTTCACCCCACTTACAAGTAAACTAACTTAAGCGAATAGAAATAGAAATAAGTGAGACAGATTTGGGAACCATAGGGTTTTATTTTATTTTTTGAAGAAGTATTTGGGTCCATTTAATAAAAAACAATGTTATTTTGTCTAAGTCTTTTTTCTTATTTAAAACTCAATCCTCGTTATATAAACTGCTGTTTGTAGAAAATGCAACACCATGAAGGAATCATCAGAATCAAATGAAATTCGCAGCAAATGTCAATTATAGGATATTATGCAAATTAATAAAGTTTCAGAGCCATCGCGCGTGCGCGGCGCGCGCAGCGCCCTCTGAATTGATGCTGAAAGCGTATAAATAAAGTGCTGTAGCGGGACGTTGAAAAAAGTCTATGATTATTTGTTAGTGGCAAACGTTTAGTGAGACCTGAGTATGCCTCCACGACGGAAGAATAAGAAATTCAAGCAACTTACGGAGTTTGAACGAGGGAGGATAATCGGCCTTCGAGAAGGAGGATTTTCCTATCGCGCAATAGCAGCTCGTATGCAGCGGAACAGTTCCACAGTGATGCGAGTTTGGAAGCAGTGGACCGACGAGCACCGAACAACTCGAAAAACAGGCACTGGACGACAGAAGGTGACGTCAGAGCGCGATGATCGACACCTGCTCCGCATGGCGGTGAATGATCGCACAGCTTCCTCCAGGCAGCTGGCAGCACGTTGGTCTACTGCTACAGGTGTACAATTGTCGGCTTCGTCAATTCGTCGTCGTCTGCTGCGCCGTGGATTGCGTGCAAGGGTGCCTTTATACAGGATTCCCCTCACGGCGAATCACCGACGGCTGCGTCGGCAGTGGGCTCTTGAGCACAGAGACAGGCGAGCTGATTGGCACCAAGTTGTCTTTTCAGATGAATCACGCTTCAATTTGTGGACCCATGATGGCCGTGTTCGTGTTAGACGTTATGCCGGTCAACGCTGCCTTCCTGAGTGTATTATTGAACGACATAGTGGTCGAACACCCGGAGTTATGGTCTGGGGTGTGATTTCGTATCATGGACGATCCAATTTGATACGAATTGAGGGTAATCTCAATAGCAACAGGTACGTCCGTGAAGTGCTACAGCCCGAAGTCGTTCCTTTCCTTCAAGGCATCCCTGGAGCTATCTTTCAGCAGGATAATGCACGCCCACATGTTGCGCGGACTGTTCGAGACTTCTGTTCAGCACAACGCATGCAACTTCTTCCTTGGCCTGCTTATTCACCGGATATGTCGCCTATTGAACACGTGTGGGATATGGTTGGTCGGCGTCTCGCTCGTGATCCGCGTCCTGCAGTTTCCAAAGACGAACTTTGGTTGCGCATACAAGCGATATGGAATTCTCTTCCTCAAGCAGATATTCAACATCTGTTTGACTCCATGCCACGTCGTATAGCAGCACTTATTGCAGCGCATGGTGGCTGCACCAAATACTGATTTCGGACGCTTAATTTGTTTCTTTTGTTTTGAAAATTTCATCATTTATTTGTATCAGTACAAGTCGTTTCTGCATTAAATTTCATTTGATTCTGATGATTCTTTCATGGTGTTGCATTTTCTACAAACAGCAGTATATATATATATATATATATATATACAATTCAAGAATATCCAACGCAAAATCAATGCCATTAATAGATAAATTAAAAACTAAATATTTAATGAAATCATTACAAAATAAAATTAATAACTATTCAAATCAGATAAACAATTTTTTAAATATATTAATTAAACAATCTAAAATTTAAAACTTAAAAAGCAAAAATAATTCTATTAAAAAACCATTAAATGTGCAACATAAATCCAAGTAAAAGAAAAGCATAAATTTAGAATAATGGAAATAACATAATACTGTTCCATACTTTGCAATAGAAATATATGTGTTTTTGCCGGTAATTACTGATGAAACCATCACACTTCAACGAATTAAATTTTAAAAAAAATATGGTACAAAACATAAAATATGGTAACAGTTAATCAATCGATATCGGTGAAAACAGACAATATATGTAAGAAGGATGTTATTGTTTTGAACTGAATTCTTTTTGAATTTTCATCCAGTGAATAAAGTTTATGTCTTACAAGATTTTTTGTAACTGTTTTTTCTACCACCATGACGAATATAAACATATATATAAGAAAGATCTAAGAAAGTCGTAGAAGAAAATGTACATAACAGAACAATAGCGTGCCAAAATATCATTTCGTAGTTCTTTCCCTAGAATTTCGAAAAAAATATTTCGTTTACAAGCGATAATCGGCCTTTTCATGGTACTTCTTTAAGTTAAATAAACTATTTCTTTGTCTTCTAAAGTTCATTAACTTGCGGAGTAGTAGCTCTTTGTTCATCTATCTATTTTATATTTCCTTCCTTCCGCGATTTTACGTACATATAGTGTAGAATATTAAATGCATCACGTTTTACTTAAATTTTATATAAATATAAGACTGAACATCATTTAATTAATTTTAATTAATAAGATTAAATTGATAATTTAGAGTAATTTTAATAATACTTTTTAATCAGAAAGTCTATTAATCAATCGCTTAGAATGATTTGACGAATAATCTCATATTACACATTTGTTGAGCAAATAATTACGAAAACTTTCTAATTAGATTCAATTGTTTATTTCTACGAACTGTAAATACATATGATATGCAATGTCTTGATATCACAAATGACAACGCTTGCATAATGTAATAGTTACAAACAATGCAGCTCAAATCTGTGAGAGCTACACAGCATGAATGAAATTTATATCTTCATTTTTACTATTCTAATAATATTGATTGATATATTAAACTGTTAATTATATTAATTTTAGTAATAACAAAGACGCAATTAAGGAACAAAAAGAACAAAGACATGTTTTCAAAAAACCTTGCCACCAAGGTGAATTTAGAACTTTTGTGTCTCAAATAAAAACAAATTATAATTATTACTAAAACTTTCAATTTTAACGCAATTTTGAATGTAATATGAGATTAAAAAGTTGTTTTATATATATGAAAAGATTTACAAATGTCTTTCATTTTAAAGATGTAATCGCTGAAATATCAATCTATTGTCAAATTTGAGCACGCTGTTTATTCTTGAAGATATTTCTCATTAAACATCACTATAGAAGTAGCATTCCAATACAAAGTACAGGGCAGCGACTTTACAATCAGAGCAAATGCGAGAGGTAAAGAGAAGATCAAGAAGAAAGAGATTCTATCCTTGCTTTTAGTTTCATACAAGGGACTTTCCCTTTTACACGTAATACATCACGTGGTATAGGTGTAGGGATTCTGAGGGATTTACATGGCCTCCAACATCCTAATAGGGATTATCCTATTAGGATGTTGTACGAACTCTATGATCAGCAATTTTTTATGAGCGCGTTATTGCATAAATTAAAGAATCATTCGGATTTGGATCAAGAAATAAGATGAACGCTTTACTTATAAGTGAGAGAATGGGAAAAATTAGGATATATATCTAGTGAGATCTCCACTGCCAAGTTCCTCCACACCTGCAGGTTCGAGCAATTCCATCTACTCCTTACTGCTAACGTTTGGTTCATTCATTCTTCACCTCGCTAGCTAATGCACACCCTAGAACAATGTTTGTTTTTATGTAAATAAATAAAAAGCAGATAAGACTCAAGAAAAAACACTGATGTAGAAATCAAGCTAATTTGTAAAACTTATTTCCATTAAAATATATATGTCGGTAAATATTATTATATGTCGTATTAAAAGGAGAAAATTCCAATATCGGTGTTTGATAGTTATTAAAAAAATTTAATTCACACTCTGCGGCAAAATTATAACAGGTACCATTTAAAATAATTTTTAATATTTTTAAATGGTTCAGTAATCATGATTGAATATTATTTTCTCGACTCTGATTATTTTAGAAAAAGAGTAATTACTTCCTCATCAAGAGTTAATCTGAAAAGTCTATTTTTTACATTCTATGAAATTATTTTTTCTATAATCGTGCTTTAAAAATGTATTTAAAAGTGAAGATTTTCAATTAACTCCATGAAACCAAACAGCCATAGCTTTTCAGGGAAGGAAACGGATATTTGTTGATAAAAAATAAACATAAACTTTGAAAGAAATGTTTTTCACTATTAATAGATTAAATTAAATTAATTAATGTAATATTGTCCCTAGAGATTACATAAATAGTAAGAAATTTAATTTAAACCCGAATGACTTTTTGAAACATATTGTTAAAAAATAGGACCAAAATTTAAAGCTCTTTTTCCAATAAAAAACGTTTGGACATTAATTTTATATTCTGGTTTAGCTATTCTTTAAGGAATAGCATATTCTATAATACCAATAATTTCTATATGAATCCCTTATTCCTGATGTAAAATGCGTTCCGTGTTTTGTCTCCTATACTTTAATACTGAATAACCTTTATACTTAAGGTGTTCAGAGTAAAATAGCGCATTTTCGGATTGCTCTTAAATTTTCTGGATCATAAACGATTGTATATGTTACAACGTTGCAAACTGCTATGTAAATTGGTGCAATTTTCTGCCTGAAAATGTGTTTGAAGTTTCAATCAGATTCTTTGATATTAGGCGAAAACAGCCTTAAATATTTCTTAGAAAGAATTAAATTTCCATGCTTTCCTTAAATGGGGCTTTGACTCATACTAAAAGTTAAAATAATAATCAACAAGGGATTCTGAATTAAGACTTATTGTGAAAGTCAGGATGGGGAAATGCTTACAAATATATAAGGCTTCGTTAGGTTTTGTGCAAGGCATTACAATCGAAAAATGTGATTTTTAATTTGAAAAGAATTCTTAGAAAGTAAAGTCATTGACAATTGTTTGTTATTGGAAACTTGATTTTTAGAAAAGAAATCAAGGGATACGCATTTATTATACAAAAGAATGGGGAATTAAAAGAATAAAATTGTTCTTTAGAATAAGCGCACGTGGATCAGGATGAGAATTTCTGTTCTTTTAAATATACTGTTTTTAATGTTCCTGTTTATTTTTAAAGAACTGTTTTTAACCTGTACTTTTGTTCGCATATTCTTTAGATTTTTCGAAAAAAACCTCAAACGTATTCAAATGAATTTAACACTGTAGAATTTTTTTTAAATATATACATATTTGAGAAAAAATCAATTTTGTTAAATTTTTTTAATCATATTTTGTATTAAATTAATAATAAGCGAAGTGTTATTTTCTAATTTTATAATAGCAGACAGGTGGAATATAAATCATTTTTGGTAGCATCTCAGTAAGAGTAATTCTTATATTTTTGAATATTTAAATTAAACTAATTATTTGATGCAAATGCTAGTAATAAAGAATTGTAAACAGTTTTTTCATCCTAAAGCATATTGGTAATTTAAGTGTAAGTTCGGAAACTTGTATCCCTACTATAGAAAAGAGTAGATTGTAACTGGCGATACTAAAGGACTGAGGGAGATCCCTATAAGCTTGAAGGAACGGGTCCGAGGTGGGGTAAAACCCATCATGTGCCTCTAAAGGCCCCAAACACTACAGCCCCGGCACCTGCCCATAGTGAGAAAGATTGCAGAGAAGTCTATGTGTCGGAAGCGCCATGTCGGAGCAACTCTTAAGTTAGAAGCCCGCACCTAATTTGCCGAGGTGGTAAACAGTAGTCAGTCAGTTTACAAGCCCGGAAATTGGAGAAGCCTAGCAACAAGAACCGTAAGACTAGATGTCTGGATGCACCCAAAGATCCCTGAAGCACCAAGACACAACTTGAGTGTAAGTGGTCCTCGAAAGTGGCTAAGAAAGTTAAGTACGACAGCCTTCCTACAAACCCGTAGTGCACCATGTGCGGAGCGGTGAGTTGGCCTCTCGAAATATGTTATAGGAAAGGGTTGTTATATTTGGTTGCACTCGTGCTTAAATATCAATAATCTAATTATATTCACTGCTGTTAAAATAATTTGTATCAATAACCACAAACCTGCCATTAAAACTTTGTATAGAAGAATCGCTTGACTGAGAATTCGGTAATATTAAACCAGTTTCATACCTTTACAACAGGAGGTATTCGCTAAATTTAATGTGTTTTAAACTGGAAATTGAGTACTAAAACTATATTATCTGGCAACATATGGAACATTAATCACAACAAGAGCCTTTATCTCTTACATTGAAATAGCTAAGTTCTGTGGTCCAAACAATCGATGCAAATAATAAGCACTAGAACAAGAGCACTATGCACTCTAAAAGCATCATTGAATTGGGAAGAGCGTCTATAACCAAGTGAAAGATAAAGACTTTTCTGTCCTCCAGTTTCTCCGGATCTAAGATTTGTATGGAATTACCATTAATAAAAATAAGTGTTATTAAAATAAGGGTCTACATTAAAGTGAATAAAACTAAAGCAAACTATTTGAATGGCTGAGAAATAATTGCACAGCTGCCTGCTGAATCTAGTCGTTTCTCCCGAAATTATTTCTGTTCTGTGTCGTTTCTGTTCTGAGTCATTCCTGTTTCAAATGGTTTCCGTTCCGAGTTGCTCCTGTTCCAACCATGAATAGCTCAGAACAGCAAAGAACAAGTTTCTCATGGACAACTGACTTGTTCATTCTTTTAAATGAGCTCGTTCAAACGAACTGGTTGTTTTTCAAACTCCCAACACTGTGTTAGGGTACATTTCTGTTCTCGATTTCGGTAGAAACATTTTCTTCCTGCTCATCTCCTTTAGTAGTAAATATCAATTCTTAACTATGTCACCGATTATTGTACTGATAAAATTGCTCATAACTGCCTTATCACCTCGAAGCCACACAGGTCATTTGTTCTTTGTCCGTCGTGATTCTGAATCACAGGAAATAACTCTTTGTTCATTCTGACATCCGCGTACAATTGGATTCGTGCTTTTTTTCATATATATTTGACATATCAAAAGTAGATTATAGTTTAAAAAAATAATATAATTAGTTGCGATATATGTTAATTACACCTGTTAATTTGGGTCCAGTACTAAGGGAAAGCAAAAGAAAAAATTCTCGATTTGTGGATGAGTAAATATGTGTTACAACAACTGTTTGCATATGTGTATACGTATTACGATTAAAACAAAAATGGCATCTAGCTTATATGCAAGTGAAACCATAAAATATTTCTACCGTTCATGTAATATAGAGTGCAAACACTTATCACATAAGAATAATTATTTTAAAATATATAATTATTATAAAATAAAAAAAAATGTGCAGTGAAAAATGCAAATAGAATATACAAATGAAAATAAAAATAATGAAGATTTAATAAACTTGAAAAAATTTAAGACTCAAGTTTACCGATTGAATACGAGCGTTATTAACCAACAATCTCTTGTAATAAAATACCTTCGAAAAACACCTTAATAAAAATATATGTTTCATATTTTTTTCAATATTACATCAATACGATATCATTATTATTTAAACATCTATAACATAATGATTTTTATATAAGTTAGAATAATGCTTTTTAAACTAACACTAAAGAAATCAAGCACGAGTTTCGAATTGATTTTTTGAAGTGCTAGACAAACTTTCCATTTCATTAGAATTGAATAAATTTAACAGACGCTACAAAGAAACGAATATAAACATTTGCATTCATTTGCAATTTGAAACCATTTATAGAACTCTTTCTTGTAACTCTATGAGTCCAATGTAAAAATGGAAAAGAATAGTTGCAATTGAAAAGCAAAGGCACTCAGTCTCCATTTGTCATTCCTTAACGACCCTACCAAATCTTTTAAGAAAAAAAAAAAAAAAAGGGAAAATCGTTTGCATATCAGTTGCTTTTCGAACAATGTTTAAATTGTTTGTTAAACAGGATCTTATAAAATAACTTTCTTTAGAGGGACGAATTTGATATTTTTAGCCTTGTTTGTTTCTGATTATTTTGTCAAAAGAAACTATAAAAATCATTTGTTTTGACTGGCAGCTGTCTCGGAGATTTAAACGCTTGCTAATTACTAACTGAATATGTCACCTCTCGTGAAATTCCCTCCACCCTAAAACATGCTTCAGAAATAAGAAAAGCCACTTATTTATTTTCCATTTCATAATTTATTATCGTTTTGAATTATTTAATCAAGACTAACTTACACGAAATTTAAATGTTCCTTTAATGAAGATGTTTTCAAATATTATTTACTGTAAATTGAAGTTTAATACCTCAATTAATAGTTAATCAAAGGTAAAACAAGTGATATTAAAAAAAATTACAAATTTTCAGAAAATAAGTATTGAATGGCATTCATTTTAAGTTGGATTTTTAAGTTTCTTTAGAGATTGTGAGATGAAAACCAAAATTCGTTTAAAAAAAACATTAATATAACACATTATTTATTTTACTATTAAATAAAAATTCTATATGCCTTCTAAGAAACTGTAATATAATTTTTGTATTTTATAAATTAGAAATTTTTTAATGCAAGCATACTTGAGTATAGAAAGAATAAAAATTATATAAAATTCAATACTTATACATTAATAATAAGTTTTATAAATTATAACGAGAATATTATCCTAAGGCAAATATAATTATTTTCTTTTAAAGTACTATTTCCTTTTCAATTGATAAAACTTCCTTAATATTATTAGATTCCTTATTAATCCCTATATTACATATATATTCATTATTATTTAAGTATTCATAACAGGTTTTGTATAATATTTATTTTATTCATTACACTGATTCTACAGTTTGACAATTTTTCTATTCCATTTTATCTTTAATTAGAGTTTCCAATTTTAAATAATCAGTTCACGAAATTAAATTATTTCATCGCGTTTTATAAGTATTATTAAATGTGAAACAATAACTTTCAATAAGAGTTTTTAAACACTCTTTTAAAATTTTTGACATAAATGTTCATTTTTTGCACCATTTTGTCAAAGTGGGCATTTTTAGTTGTAATGAGCATGATGTGCATGATGAGCTTAGTAGATTCGTATGACGTTTCCTCCTTCATCTAAGCCTTTCTGACTTTAAAACAATATTGTTTGAATTGAGCAATCTTATGTAGACTTGGACTTATGTAGACTAAAATAGAATTATTGAAGAGAAGTGAATAGAACTGAGGACATGCATTTACAAACAGCGAATAATTTGATTCCGAGGTTGGAAACTAGGAAGAAAGAAATGAAGTTATCAAGGAAGTCATCGGGGACGTATTTACGCTGAGTAAAGAAATATATACGAGTTGTCAAGGATAACTAGCATTCGTTCAAAACCTCGGCTTTTAGTTAAAGTACTATTACTGAATCGAATCCAATTGGTTAATACAACTTAAATCCCTAGTTAATAAATACTAATCTTGAAATTTTTACGTAGGTTGGATTTAAATAGACTTGCTTGCTAAGAAATACAATATGTTTTGATTGTTTTGAGATACAAATAAATTCAAATTGAGTTATTGCGCAGTTTGAATTCCTCAGAGAATGTGTTAATTAGTGACTCTTCAAAAATTCATTAACAACGAAAGAAGAAGAATATAATTCCATGGATTTATAGCTGCATTGTCTTGAAAGTTTTAAATTAGAATCTTTACTTCAAGTTTTGTTTTTCCCTGGCTTTCTTATTTTCATTTTCCGAAATCAATTGTAGTTTCGCATTGAAGAATTCTCAGATTCCCTGTCTGAGGCAAAATCTTTTCCTAATGATCTCAATACGTATTTGTATTTATGTTCATAGGGTCTAAGAAAGAAATAAAACGTTACACCCAAATGTGATTTCGAAAATAAAAATTACGAAGAGCTTTTATCTCGTATGCAAACAAAGAAATGCTTTTATAATAAAGGAAGCATAAATAGATTTTTCGAATAGTGAAGGAATTTTTTCCTATCTTTCTTATTTTCAAAATGCATTAACGAATTCTTCTATAACAATCATTAACTTAAAGGTTTTAATTGAACTCGAAGGGGAGGGGTAGGTTGTTTGTTAATGATATATTTATATAGGGAATAAAATTAATACAATTTTTTGATTGGATTGGTTTTATATAAGGGAACATAAAAAAAATCAATGAATGTGTAGTAAAAAAAATTAAAATTTCCTCACTATATATATTTAAATATTTACTTCTGTGTGAGTGGCTTTTTAATGTAATGAATATGTGCAAATACGAAATTATTTTTAATTTCATTCAGTGACAATAGATAGGATTCATATAATTAGTTAAGATATTAAATGATTACATACTGTAGAGTATGCGAAAATAAATGAAATAAACTCTACAAGTAGTCTTTTAATTTATATAAGAAAATTGATCTAATTCAGGAGAAATGTAAATTTGACACGATTTAGGAGTTGATTTAAAAAATAACCACACGGTGAATTAAGTGCTTTTTAAGGTATTTTTCAAAATTGAATAATTTTATAATAAAAAGAAGCTATAATTAACTCGAAATACGAATTTTAAAGATTTGTGATCTTTTTTAGTGAAACAGTATCTAAATTTTGTGTAGTGGGAATTAAATCCTAAACTTACATTACTTTCAAAGAGATTCTTATTCAATAAATAAATAGAATAATTCAGAATAAGCTTCTCTGCATTTTCTTAAAAATTTTAAGCAAAATCAAAAGTTGATGAGTAGGACAATAAAATATCACCTAGGGTTTGAATCCTTCAACAATAAAGGAAAAAATTAGATGAATTTTGTAAGCTAAAATTATATTTTCCACAAATTTAATTTTAACTCTACAATGATTAAAAATCTTTCTCATTAGAATTTCTTTTAGGAACAATGCAAGTTTCCGAAATATAAACGATAGAAAGATTGTCAGGGTTATTTAAAAAAAACTCCTGATACAACATAATCGCGTTTCGAGTTTTTCAAACACTCAGAATTTAAACAAGCTTTAGTTTTTAATTGTTTTAGACTTTTTCAGAGTGAAAAGAGTTTTAACGTTATTATAATGAGATTATTTTAAAGATTTTATACGTAGAAGATTAAAAGTTTATATTGAAAAATTGGTATCAAAAGATAAATATATAAGCTCTAATGATTTAAAAAGAACCCTCATTAAAAAGTTTTTAATCATAAGCTATCAGTTGTTTAATTCAAGGCGTAAACTTCCTTTTTCGTATTCAATTCAAATTTTTAGGTATACTGAAGCTATAAACAGTTAACGTATTTTTTTTTATCGTTGCAGCAAGAATTGTGATACAGATTATGTCATATAATCTTATAATGGGTATCAAATTATTCATATAAGTGGGACGACAAGAGTGTTACACGGTTACCATGGAGATACATTATAGATGCAAAATCTTACAATGACAAAAATAAATCAGTATACAGTACATTTTAATTATAATTAAGTTGTATATGAATACAAAAATCTCACCATAATTTCTGATGAGGCACATCATAAAGGTTTTTTTAATACTTTTCGTTAAAACAATATATTTGTTTAAAGAAGATTGTCACTTTTAACCTACTTTCATTTTCAAATAAAAAAAAAGTTCTGCATTGTTAAATCATACGTTGCAGCAAACAAAATAATCTGTTTATAATTGATCATATTTTACATAAAAAAATATTACAGATTCGGAATAGATTCAACTAATTTACAGTTTAAAATCCTTTGATTATACAACAACTTTGACATTAAAAGTAACATTTCATTCCATAACTTTTTGAGAAATAAGAAAAACATATTTATGGATAAAATATAAACAATAAAGTAAACAATGTTTAGTACTTAGTGATGAAAATAAAAGGAAATGTTAGTGATATCGGGAATTGTGCAATGCAAAAGAGTTTTAAAGTTGCTCTCAAGATATTCTACTATAATTCCTCTTCGTAAAATAAAATTAACGTAATATTAAATTATCAGAAATCTCCGTCTGTAATAGGAATATTAGTGTTATTTAGAAATAAAACAAGTTATAATTTAATCAATACAAATTTGAATGAATAGAATTTATAGTACTTACAGCACTTCTTAATCTTATATTTATTTTAAAGTAGCAGTAACCTTTTATGGAATTAACAATAATATAATCCTTCTTTTACTGGAATATACAGTACTTACAGTATTTTTAACATTTTCAAAATTATGAATATCTGCATTACGTGATGATTTTTTGTTATAAAAATTAAATAACACATACTTTATATACTGATTAAAATGAGTGGTTCAGTTGATTGAATTATGGTAAGCTATTATTCTAAACTAATTTCTTAAAATTTCTTGAAACTTCCTCCATTTATAATACAATTCATCAGAGAAAATTATTTGTGTCAAACGATTTAATTATAAACTAATTAAAAATAAAATAAAAACAAAACATAAATAAATGAACATACCCATGCTTTTGATATAATCCGAATTTTCATCTATTTAAATCACTTTATAATTCCCCAAATTATTATTTAAACCTTAACACACTGAACGAATGTTCAACCCTTTTGGATATCCTATACAGGGTCATTGCTGATAAATGATTGAAGATGCTCTATAGAAAAAAGACCTCAACGGAATAGAGATGTCTTTGAACTTTTTGTTAGAACGGTTCCGGTTCTTGGGCAGATAAGTTGCTTAATATAAGTACTTGGTTATTGCTCCGGAAATGCAGATGAACAGGCTAATAATCTGCAATTTTTGTTTGAGATTTTAAGACATAATGTTTTTTTAAAATAGTCAAAATCATTTGATTTTAATTTTAAGAAGTAAAATATATAACTTTCTTTAACAAAAATAAATCAAATAAGCAAAAATAAATCAAATCATCACAATATACGATAAGACCTAGTTTTATGAGATTTCAAGAATTTTGCCATCAACTGGTTTTGCTCTGTATGAGAGCTTCATTTTCTAAGAAAGAGGATATTTCATAGAAAATAAAGTTTCTATTTTTATTACAATGATGTATAATAAAAACAGAAATTTTTTTTATTGTTCAATTTTTTATTATATTTTTCTTGAAGCCGCTTCTAAAATGACTAATTAAATATAAAATATAAAAACATTATTTCCTTTATAGTTGTCATTGTTTGAAGTATAAAAAGAAATTGATTTTAAAGTCAAATACCTTTGATAGAATTTAACTTATGAGATTTATTGTATTTTTGTTTATTATTTTATATAAATACTATAATTTTTGGCAAATTTTATTTAACATAGTTTTAATAAAGAACTTCAATTAAAAAATAAAGTTTTCTGAGCAAACTGCATGACCTTGAAAATGAAAAAAATTAAAATATGAGCATATTTTTCTGCTTATAAATTTCATAACTTTATGAAAAATAGCTATTTCACAACTGTTTGTATTGTGTTTTAACTAGTCTCTTTCCATGAAGACTTTGTACAATTCCATAGAACATATATTTTTACCATTCTTTTGGCACATAACTTTTGTATTATAACTATAACCGGAAACAACACCCCGCATTTTGTGTCGGAATAGTAGTTTGAAGTTTCACACTAATTTTAAATTCAAAATCCCTCCTAAAGTTGACCCTATCGCGTTTCCCCTCCAACTAATAATTTGGAGATTTTAAATGAGTTCGTTTGAATAGAAATTCTCTCGCAATAAATGAAACGTGACTTATGAAAATTATTGCAGTGAAACGCATAATATGAAGGCTGGTACTTCCAGTTAGTGGTAGTGATTGTGAGTTGAAGTTATTAATGTGAGGCATATACCTGCGCTGAGTATAGAGCTTTAGGAATGAACATAACGAGAATCTACAAAGGATCGTGAATTCGAACCCTCATCTACATATTTTCTATGAACTCGAGCTCGATTGGATCGATAAGACAAGTATTAATTTATTATGTTAAACGTTAGATCAGACGTGTATAGAAACCATTTACACAGATACAGCAGGTTAGGTTATTCACACTTTGTGGCTTTCTATTCATTGAACTATTAATTAGTAGCAATTTAAATAATTGACAATAACAGCACAGGGAAGTAATATCGGGGGTTCCAACTTCGAAATTCTGTTTTTCAAACTGTATAATAACAGTTAAATGAAATACTAATTTTTTCTTTAAATTAATTTATATCTATAGAAAAATAAAGAAAATAATTCTTACATTAAAATTTTACTTATTTTACAACTTAAGGCGATTTCCAAAAATAACGTTTATGGTATAAAAAAGGAAATAACTTCTAAAATAAATTATATTGAAAACTGAATGAAATATATTTTTATGTCTTTATGTGTTATGAGCTCGGATATTTAAATACCGATAACCATGTTTATTGTATTCACAATTAGAATGCTTAGATTTGATTTAAATTATTACAAATTATTTGATAAAACTAATTTAATAATGTCTGCAAATATACAAAATATTTTCTTATTTCATTACATTTACCCAAAGAAAACAAATCCATTTCGCATTGCTTGCATTTTCTTGTAATTCCATTTAAAGCTGTTCCAACAAAATATTTTAAAAGTTCTTTAAAAACAATTCGAATGAAAATTAATAAAATAAAAAAAAATATTCACATTTCAAAATCAAGGCTTCTTTTTTTTAATGGTGTAAAACAAGAAAACCTAAATCTTATAAATAAAATATATAACCTAAAAAAATAAGAAATACAAAATTTTACAATACCAACTTATATTTGTGCAGTCTTTTCACACATAGCACTTTCTAAATCACAATATCAGATTTAAAATTACATTGATTTATTTCCTTTATTTATTGCTATTAAACTCGAATAATTTATTTCTTCATATCTCGCATGGTTGGAAAAATATTTTACTTCAAAATTTGAAAATATGTCTAGTATTTTTAAAGCACCTAAGATATATCATAAAACATACAATTTTGAATTTAGAAATTTGTATTTCTAGAGACGACGCTTCTTAAAAAATAGTTAGTCAAAATAAAAAATGTATAATGTAAAAA
This sequence comes from Nephila pilipes, assembly GCA_019974015.1. Classification (NCBI taxonomy): domain Eukaryota; kingdom Metazoa; phylum Arthropoda; class Arachnida; order Araneae; family Nephilidae; genus Nephila; species Nephila pilipes. The sequence goes on from BMAW01050442.1 coordinate 184,832, forward strand.
AAAATATTTGCAAGTTTTTATAATTGGTTAAAGTATCTGATTTACTCAGTTTTAAATTAAAAATTTAAACATGATACGGACATTTCAGAGTATGGTTTTTAATGTCTTCTTGTTGAAACGCAGACGCACTTGAAAACTGGTTGAAACCGCTTCTGACTTATTCGACATGATGTACCCAGTTTTATCTGGTTTGATTAGTAATTTTCTAAATAGCACTGCGATTAAAATAATTTTTATATCATTCAAAGTTCGCTGTCAAATCAAATTCAATTTCCTCAGCATCTTAATGTAAACACTTCATTTTATGATCGGATGTATTGAATAATATTTAAAAAGGTTTTAATTCCAATATCAGAATGCAAAAAGTTATACTTCATGCTGGCTAAGTTTATATTTCCTGTGTCTCTAAATTTCAAACGATAGTAATATATATATTTTGTGTAAGGATTCCAAAAATATGTTATGTTTTTGAGAAACTTTGTCTTTTATATAAATCAAATCCATTATTTATTTTTAAATCAAATAAATCAAACTTTCTAACATCAAATTTCTCCCGCAAACATCGTTTGAACAAAAAAATGGCGCCTGAATTAAATTTTAAGGCATAATTTACCAAATTTCTATCTTACCTAACAAAAAATTAGTTATGCGTTACATTATTATGATATGATATCATTACCTAGAATTTTTTTAAAAATTTAAACTGTCGTTTTTTAACGATAAAAATGAAATGTTCTACTGTAAAAGTACATTTATTGATTACAATTACCTCTTTTGCTTAAAATATGCAAATAACATTTATATTTTTTTGTTTTGATATAATATATGTGTGATTTAATTTTAATTTATAATAATTCCATTAATAATAATTTAATTTCCTAATTTCTCCATTCTCTAATTCAAAAATAAAGAGTCCATTTCTATTTCCCGATCCAATTCCAAATTATCCTTTTATTTAGCAGATCACGTGCTCATAAAATTTGTTTAATCCGCTTTCCCACAGTCGAAAATCTGTCAAAAATAATCGTTACTAGACTTTCTGTCAGTAGCTAAAGTTTCTAGGAATCCCTACACCTAGATCATGTGACTGAAGAAAATATCCCTGGAAAATCCCTACTATAAAACTCAATGTGAGCTAAAATTCTCTCTCTTCTGCTTCTCTCTTCGATTACTGCCATGTGCTAATTTTCACATCAGCCTTAGTGGCCAACATAGCGCTTTATCATTCATCCTGTGATTGCCTGTCTCTCAACGATAATAAACAGACTTAACTCTGCAAATTGGTCTTCTTTATCATTACAACCATGGAAATCTAAAATGGATTTTAAATGTGAAACTTAAAGATGTCGCATATATATATATATATATATATATATATATATATATGATATTTATGAGTAATCAAGCAACAATATATTAATCTAAAACAAAATAGGAAGTAATCTCAATAATTAAAAAAACACAATAAGTAAGAAATCAATACTGTATCATTATGTAAAAGATATATATAAATCCATGAAAATATGGAGATAAAACATTTTAAACAAAGAAAAATGAATAAAAAGAAATTTGCAAATTTAATTATAAAGGAAAAACATTATATACCATAGCAATTTCCAAAATAAAGTAAATTAAATGAACAAGTAAATTGACAAGTACCAAAATTATCACAAAAACACAAAAGAATGGAAAAATCGTATAAAACCAAAATTTGAAAGAAAATAAAAGAATCGAAGACTGTCAATATATAAATTTTAATAATATCGGTTACATTTATCATTTTAACTTTTCTATCATATATTATAAATTAAACAAATATACTTAATATAATTTTACTTATACATTATAAATATTTATATATTGAAAACAACCTACAAATATTTCATATTTCATATTAAAAAGACTTATTTTTTCATCAACAGTATCAACCCCTTCAAATATTCTCATATCGGATTCAGTTTCAAAACACTTGATTATCTAAATACAATAAAACTTCCGGAAGTTCTGATATCTGCAGGACTTCACAAAAGTCTTTTTCTATGATATCAAATTCTTTAAGTACTCGAAGCACGCCAAGAAGAGTAATTTATTGGAGATCTTTTCAATATACCTGTCTTTTTTTTTTTGTTTCATAGAGGTTGGCGCGAAAGCCCCATCCATCGCAGCCAAGTGGATTTGCAGTTTCCGGACCTCGTTTCCTCGGGGCGGAAGCAACGGTTTCCGTACTGACGCCTCCCAGGCTACCGAAGCACCCAGTCCTGTCTGTAACTAAAGAGTTATCAGAGAGTCGAGCTTCTTTGTTTTCACGGGTGCAACAATGTTATTTATTGATTTATAACTCGCTTTATTAGACGTGTCTTCGCTAATGTTAAAGAAAGAGAATCTCAATCTAGAACTTTCATTCGAAGATAAAAATACCCAAATGGCAATGAAAATCGGAGCAATGTTGATACATGTATTCGTTTTTTATACTGCATTTTAAAAAATTAGGAACATTAAGAAAATGCACCTTACACTTTGACAATATAATAATTTCTAGCGTCATATTTTGGATAATAGTTTAAAAATTTAAAAATATATAATTTACGGTAAAAACCGATAACTTCAAAATCAAATACTAAGAATATCGTATATATACGTAATATGTAATATAAACATGTATATGTAACGTTACTATAAACATAATGCATACGTAATATAAACATAATGTATACGTAATATAAACATAATGTATACGTAATATAAACATGGATGTGTATGCATAATTAATATGCATATTTTAGAAATTATATGTATGTGTAGATTATAATTTGCATGTGTAATAATGTATGAATACACAATATACATTTTTATGTGTAACATAATATGTGAATACGCAGTGTAAATTTGTATGTGTAACAGTATGTATATGTACGAAATATAAATACATATATGAAACATAATGAATGCATACGCAATATGAATAGAATATTTTATGATTTTGGTGCATTATTCTATCAGAAGTATTTTCGACGTCGATCCTATACTCTACAAGACAATATGTCTGCGTGTATGAGAGTTTGATTTAATTCTAATAATTTAATTAGAGTTTCGTTAAAGCAACACATTTTAAATGAGGCTCGCTTTTATTTCACTTTCAACATTCCTTCATTTTTAAACATGGTGAGTGTTTCGTTAAATCAGGTTCAAACTTCCAGGCATGACATCTCGGCTACCACGAATGTTCACCATTAAAAAAAAAGACAGTTTTAATAATTTAAATATAAATTCATTAAAATTTACTATCATTAATTTAAAGAATTGAAGATATTCATGTTCACAGATATTAAATGATAATAGCATTTGTATAAGATGAGTGCCCATTGTTAAAAAGCAAAGTAATGCAGACGTTTTGAAATTAAATATTTTTATTCACGCTCAAAGAAAAAGAAGACGCGCCTTTACTGATTGAAAGTTATGCCTGAAAGTGGCATTGCTGCATGTATGTAGATTTTTCTTTTACATCTGAAGGCGTATTATTTGTCAGATTACGACGATCTGTTCAGATGAATATAAACAAAATTTTCTCGTGTGAAATAGAATCTAATGCAAAAATAATTAAAATTACGCAATCTGTTATGAGAGAGAATTTACATGCCTAGATTATGATGTAAAAATGGTAAAAAATTAATTCAAATTAATAAAAAATAAATTTATTATGTATCACATACATTTTAAGTTTGCCAGAGTTAAATTTTGTAAATTAAACTCCGAATAAAATTTACTAAATAATAATACAAAACTACAGTAATTTTTCAAATTTTACCCTTGACTTAATTATATGGACGCATGCATCACTAATATTATAACAAAAATTATATATATAGGATAAACTAACATTATCCTCTAATTTTTTTTAAGATTAAGTATTCTTAAAGACAATTTATTTAAATTTGCACTACCTTAAACTTTACATTTAAACTACTTTAACTTCCCTTTTAAGAATTGCACGTATCATGTTTAAATATTAGCTTCCCGAGTCCCATTGAATATCTCAATTAGCACAAATTAAGGAAAATCCCCTTTTCATAGAATATAACGACCTTCTACTCGGTCCACTGTTTCTCACGATCTCCTATGACCCTTGCTGCGTAAGCCACGCTAATCGCCGTGCTGCCTCGTTACGGCAATGACATCAATTTATAATTAATAAATTACTGCACAATTCTTTGATAAACTTAATTTAAAAAATCTTTTCATGACTGTCAATAATTTAAGGACAACAGCAATTACCATGCCCGAGCGGGAGTGAGTGTGTGTCGTATTATACCACAAGTGAGTTTTCATGACTCGTCGTACTGATGTCTAGATGTCTTTCGAGAACTAGGGTAGAAACGGATTCGATTCAAAGGAATTTAATAAGGATTAAAATAAGATAATACAATATTACTATTTACTAACAAATTTCATTAATAGGGATTTTAAGCGTATTTAACGAATTACAGATCACCGCCGCAGCGTGCGTTCAAACATCATAATCATCGCCTTACATCTGATGCGCGGAAGTTATCTCCGTAAATTCCTTTTTTTACACAACATTGTTCCGATTATTGTAGCCCCCTAGTGTTGGCAGGCATTATAAATATCAGTTCACACACACACACACACACACACACACGCACATACCCGTTTTACTCCAGTAGTTACTTTTACGTGTGGCTTACATATGAAATAGGACCTATCGTTTATGCCAAGAAATGTGCTGTCGATTCCAGTCCCAGAACAACGCTTTCTTGCAATCTCCATATGTTTTTCCAAAAAGTGAAACAAATTTTGTGTGTAAGGACACTCATTACACCAGCTAAGCAGCTCCTAATCAGTTTTGTATTCAAAGTAAATGACACATTCTACTACATTTTACAGATCATTCTACTACAGTTTACAGCTTTCGCAGGCGTCTGTAAGTCACTCACATTTCGTTTGATGCCATGTTCAGTGTGACTAGTTCTATGTGGTTAAACCAGGTATTCCTGGTAGGGTGACACTTTATGTTGATAAACTTTCACCAACCATTGAAACAAGCACCACCAGACCTAGCAGTAATGGATCTTAACTTCAATTCTCCTCAGAGAATACCAGGCCTCCACCGGAAAAAAAAAAGTAGAAGAAGAAAAGAGGAAAAAATCAACTGAAACCTAGATTCTGCAGACATATGTGCCTCCTTTCCCAACAAATCCAAATTACAAAATGGTTTTCAAGTCTAAAAATGAAACTAACAGCGAAAGAGAGGAATTTTCATCAGAAAAAAAATAGTAAGGAAAATCAAGAGTTCAAAAATAAGGAAGAATCACAAGAGAAGAATGACAAGAAAAGTAAGATTACACATGATTCGTCATCCGAGGAGGGAACGGGAAACTGGCTTATTTCAACTGACGAAGCTGGCGCTAAAACGTACACGCAACAAACTTATGAACTACAGATAGATGGTTATTTATAACATTTGCAAAGATTGCACCTCAAATAATTGTAGAATCTGATGGAGAAGACGAAATTGCTATTGAGAGTTATTCTAAGAGACTGAATCCCAAATTCAAATCAATAAGCGTGACTTTCCTGGATTTGATCGGAAAATTTTGTTTCTACAAATTTAAAAACTAGTTAAAAATTTATTTATATTAAAAATAATATATTTTGTTGTTTTTTTTAGGTACCCGATTATACCCACACGAACATCAAAACGTGCACTTTCATCTTCTTATCCTTTAAGTTACAATTAGTAACCAGGGAACGATAAGTTTTACAACATTTTAACGTCTCTTAATCGCCTTCGTGCGATCTTAACAACTCTTAACGTCTCTTATGTCCTTATTTCTCGCTCTTTTATTAGCTGTTATAAATTATTCGTCAAATAAATTATGTTACACACCGTCTTACACACATCCAACCAGGCAAAGAGCTTACAATCAGAAGAGCAAAAAAAAAAAAAACAGGGTATACCCATGAATCTTACATTTGTGTGTATATTTGGAAAGAAGAGATGGCATGAACGGGTATATCTATGAATGGCCGTACGTTCTGTGCCATTAATCACTGATGTATGGACAAGGTCATCAGGCCTATTGCTGCCTCTGACGTGGCAATAATTGGAAATGAATTACTTCTAATGGACAACAACACCAAATCATAGTTTGCTCAGCAAATGACAAAAACCGGGGCGGTATATTTATTTATTTATTTACTTATTTGCAATGGAATCCTTCAAATGGATTGACTAGAATATTGTTCAAAGCAGAACCAAATCGAATATGTTTGGAGCATTCTGGTGAATTTGGTTACGTGTTACTGCTTATCATCTTCAGAAACAGTACAGTAATTAGGAATTTTCCTTTTACAGGAATGTGAAAGAATACCCAAATCTCTCCCTTTGAAATTTTTTTTTGTTCAATATCTCACAAGTGCAGTGTATCGGTAAACGACAACCCATGCATTTTTTAAAACATCATTTTATCCGGAAGATCACAGATTTATGAGTACATTTTTATAATAACCACGAATAGTTGATTTTTGGTTTCCCTCAGATGTAATTAATATTATTTGAATAATCTTTATTGCACGTTAGTTTTCATTATTCTATTTCTTAAAGCATCTGTGACTTTATGATCATATTTCTGTAAACAGAGGTCTTTTCATCCATAGTAAAGCAGATACAGATTAAATCTGGCCAAAATCCTAAGTTCTCCCATTGGTGTCGTGTGGAAGTTTGGAGAGGAAGATGCCAGCTCAAGTGTTGTATTCGTCACTTGACCGAGGCCCACAATTATGAGGTCCGTTGACAATGGCAGTGAGTTGTTGTTTTTCAGTGCGATGCTAATAAAGAATCGCAATCGCTTTATCATCCGTTGTAGTATTTTTATCACGACACCTGAAAAACAAAATTTTAAACCCTCATCTCATCCCCCTTTTTTACGCAAAATGATAAGAAATGTTTTCTTTTCGCTACATTAATCAAAACACTTATAAATCAATACAAATATTTTATTTACAACCATTTACTTTCGAGACTTGAAATTTCAGGTGACAAACATATCAAAATCGAATGTAATGTGTGAAGGAAATGATGGATGACAAAACCGTTGTTCTTCTCGATAAGTTTAAGCACTCATTTCTAAACGTTGAGAAATCAATCATCAACTAAAAACTGAAACGCTTTTTTCTTAACTTCACGCCTATCTTGGTCACGATATCATGTCGTTCATCATCAAGCACGCAACATACATCACAAGGTAACAAGCCTATTTTCTGTTTTATGAAGGAAACATGGAGTAGGATGGATTATTGAGCTTGTTTTCTTACATACCTGTCATTCTGTATTGTTGTTAAAATATTGCCAGTTGTTTTTATTGTTAATAAAAGGGAATTTGAAAAAAAATTAGTGACAGTTGTAATATATTTTCCGGTACAATTGCGAGATTTTAACACACCAGATTTATTTCTATTCAGAAAGTGATCCATCACTAGAGAATAATCTGATAATGAAGTTAGATCAGATAATTAAATAGTCAGAAAATGAACTAACTCTAATTGGATTAAATAGAACCTTCGAATATTCAATATTTATATTGTAACAATATTTGTATTACACAATATTTATATTATTAGCGCCCGAACCTATATATTGATACTTTAAATTGTTACTTGTCTAACATATCCGAGCCAGATCCGAGTCATTATAAGCTGGATCTTACTACATACTCGTTCATAGGTTCTACTCAGGCCCGTTTCCGGCGGGTGAACAGCGAATGCCCCGTACGCAGACAGCAAAATTTAAGGCAACAAATTCGGTCAGTATCCTGTGTTTATAATAGGTTTAATATATTTTAAAATTATTTTGGTGCGCAAAAATGCAACCTAACCCAACAAGTGACAGACTTGATCCTACTATACCTCCCACAGCATGTGTTGTAATTGTTTATTCAAGTCGCTCTAAAAACCAACACAAGGGATACTGCTGAAGGAACTCGTAAATTTGAATCTCGGTCAAAATATGAGGACGACATCTGAGATGGCATCTCCTACTCCAAACTTTCCCACTACGCCAACGTGAAGATTGGGACCTCAACCAGAATTAATGGGCATCAGTTTCACTTTAGCGGCATCAAGGACTGAGCCCACGACCATGACCACTAGGTTATCATGGCCTCTACATTCTACACTTCTCTTCATCTTCTCTCTTTTTTCTTATCAGCTTAATCACAAGTTTAACTTATACACTCTCACCTTACACTTTGTAACAACTCATTTATTATTAAACTCTACGCAATTTATATATGCTATCACAATAATTTTATTCACTACACCTGTATTTCTAATCTAATTTGCATCATAATTCATTTCTAAAAGATGTTCTGAAATTAAATAATGACATATGACAATCCCCAAGAGGTTAGATGCAAGTAAATACACGAGAGAACTCCATTATAAGGTTCTCTATTATATCTATGGATATGGTAGCCGATCGCGAACTCGCGCCCGATGTTGTGCAAACCCAATCGAGTTGTGAATTTTGAAGCCACTAAATACCCATCTTTTGTAGTGGCCCTGATGCACGTTAAAACCATCGGAAGTCAAAGTAATTTCGTATGTATGGTGTCGAAGTTTGGAGATTGGAATACCAGTTCATCTGTGTTCTCGTAACTTGATCTTGATTCAAAATAATGAAGTTCGTTTGGAATTATCTTGCAGGTGGTCTAACGCATGTTTATTTTATTTTTGATAATTCCTTTTATTGTATTCTTTAAATAATTTTCGATGTATAAGGTTTCTGAGTGCTGAGAGATCTTTCCTTGGATCAATTTGCTTAGCTCCAAGTACTTGTAGGTGGGTTTGGTATTCTTCGGTAATTTCTTAGTAGCCATGTGTTGTTTGCAAGTGCGAGCGACACTAATAAACATCAGTCAATTGTAATTTTCTTCGCTTCATTTGGTATGGCTTTATTCTGTTGCATCGATTGTTTTGTCTCAATTATACCAACAACTGATTCCCAAAGTTTTTTAAGCACTTTTGCAAAACGCTGAAGTGAAATTCATTTTCTGATTCTACATATAATGCTGTTCTTAGATGTAGGAATTATATTTGTGAGTTCTTACATTAGTGTATAACAGCTGACGTGTATTTACTATCGAAGGCATCAATTTAGGAGTAAATGTATCATCGTGAATTAATTTAATTGCGACTTATATGCACTTCCTGCTCTGTTAGTAGATTTAATCCTGTTTACCTCATGTCAAAACTTACTTTAGCTGCACCTTACAAGCTAATAATTTTATAAATTAATAAATTGAATAAAACATTTTTTAATATTTAGACTGTCTCATGTTTGCGTTTTGCTCGATCTCGAAGTAAATTAAGTTAGTTTATTAGTTAATTAAATATTTGAGCTCATATATTTTCTATTGAAACGATACACTCTTCTTTGTTTTGTATCACGACAGGAGTGTTTTTAAGAAGGTACATATTAACTTTTAGGTGACCTTCAGTGCTTTAAATATTTCAGACTTATTAATATATTGTTAAATGGATATAGGATATTTACTGAAAAATGATCTCTGAAACTTATGGATAATTTTAGTAAAATACATATAAATATGAAAGCATCCAATTGCCTTTTCATTTAGAAACAGAAAAGGTATTGCATTTAGAATTTACTTGAATATTCGTATTATTATTACTTGTGATATGTTAAAACCTTTAACGTTGTAAATAAAGGTCCTTAAAATGAAAACAAAAGACAAAAGTAGTCTCAATGGTTTTAAATTATCAAAGAATTCTCTATATTTTCAATAATTTTTTCCCATCATATAATTATTTCACGCTCTTTTTCTGTCTGTATCGTTTTTAAAATTTCTTCTTGAATAGTGTCAAATTATTCTCTAAAGTCTTATAAATGCATGGATTTCGTTAATTTCTTAATTTAGATATATTTCTTATCAGTCATTCAACATTAAAAATGCTTGAAAGTTTGAAAAAAATCTGAAATGCAAAAAGAAATCCCGAAGAAGCAAAATAAAAAATATTAAAAATAAACCTTCTTTTTACATTTATTATCAGTTAAATAATCCTTTCGGCAAAAATATTTTTGAATAAGTTTTAATCCTTGCGCGAAGATTAAAGTTGGTTCCAAAACTCACTATCATGGATGTATGTTGTGATTCAAGAAAACTCTGCTCGAAGAAAATAATAGTTTGCTAAAAACATGACTGTAAAAATATTTCATAACTAATGACACAGAAATTTTTCTAAACGGTTTTTGAATTAAAAACTCGTCGATTCTTGAAACCAGAACTTAAAATGCCTTTTGTTACGATAAATTTTCAATTTCAGTTGTATTTTTATACTCTTGTTTATATTTCCTTTAGAAAAAATTGGAAATAAGATGCTGAACGTTTATATGGAAGCTGTGTCAGAAGGACATTATTTTTTACAAGATCAGTATTCAGCCAGACAAAATTTTCTGATTTACAAAATAAACATTATAAATTTTAGCTTACTGGAAGAGGCTTGTTTCAGTTATTTCATCAAAAGAAACAAAACATACATTTTGTGTTATTTTACAATATAAGAGTTTTAATAATCGAATAACTATTTGATTACGCAAAACAAAATAACTCCAATCTGATAGACTGAGTCATTTTGAGTTTTCAGTTCAGTTAAATGTAAGCCTTCAGGGTCTAAGAGGTCCCTTCAGGCTGTGGCCATTTTCGTTTCTGCAGCTTTTGGGTCTTGGGCGCTAATTCTGCTTAGTGTTCAGGGTGAGTGGCTTGCCAGCGCTGGTACCCCACTTAACTTTCCATGTGACATTCTTATTCATTCATCGATCCCATAGGGGTGAAGGGTTGAGTTGACCAGCTACTCAAGCCGAAATCATCAGGAATCGAACCTAGGTCAGCAGTGGTTGCAGTCATACAAGCTAACCACTACAGGACATCAACCACAACGATAAGTAATAAGAGTTCTAAAAAAGCAAATAATTCCTCGTTTTCATAAAGCAGAACAATTCAGCCTGTGAGAACATAGAGTTTTATATTATTCTAGTTTCAGTTTTGAAGAAAAGTTTACACCTAGCGCACGTCTTATAAACATTATTTTATCCAGACATTTTCCCCCCAGTAACTCACTCTCCGTGTGTGTGAGTGTACCTTGATGAAGCGCTAGCAGCAGGATCCTTTGTGATAATTTAACGACATATTTGATGAAATAAAAGAGTAATTGAACTCTTAAATCTGATTTTTATGCGAGCCTCGATTGCGACACATTGACATTTATTCAGAGAAAACACCCAGGAAAATAAACAGCGATTCTACAGCCTACACTAACCGCCGACTGTTACTAAAAATGGCCTCAAGATACAATAAACATACGGGAGATGAATTAATCCTTTAATATCGGGAATTATGTTTTGTCATGCGGTTATTTGGAAAAGCATTATGCGGATAATAAACTTAATGCACATATGATGTACTATATTTAGTGAAATTGTTATCTCTGTATTTAAATATTCTGTCTGAGATGAAGTTAAACAAATAATCGCGTTGAGAGAAATTTCTATTGTCGACCAATGTACCCTTAATTCAACAATGGAAAGTATTCAATAGAATATAATTTTCAATTAATAAACATTTATTCATAGAACGGCTATAACATAGGAGGTTCAGCAATTATTTTATTCATTTTTAAATTCTTTCTCTTCCCATTAAGTTAAATGTTCGTTTGACTCAAAATTTAATCCGCTTAGATATAAGGTTTTCCCGAATTGTGAAGTATTTAAATAAAAATTTTCAAGTAATTTAAAAGAACTACTTTAAAAGAACTTTATTTTTATAAAGATTCAAACTGTGAATTTGTGTTTTAAAAAAGAGAGTGGTAATATAAAGTGAGTGTACTCATTTTTATAAAAAAAAAATTGAACAAATTAAAAAAATTTAAGACATATTTTGTTTCAGGACGAATTTTCGAAATGGAAAAACAGACAAATACTAAATGAAAAATCTTTAATTTAGTATTTTAAGTTACTTTTATAGAAATAAAAAAATAAAATAATTCACTTATTTATATCTTTTAAAACAAAGATAAAAAAGCTTTTACTACAAAAAAAAAAACAACTGAAACAAAAATTAACTAATTTAAATCTGTTTTACATTTATAAGTATTATAAAAGCATGTCAGTGATCGAACAAGTAAATTTTACTTCCATTTAAGCAATGGTTGGAGAAATTGAATAGAAATTAGGAGTTTATATTATAAGATTTATTCAAAATTTAAATTTGAAAATGCACTGAAATATAAATTGAAATGCTGACTAGTAATGTTTCTTCGAAGAATATTAATGTGATAAATATAACTAAAGTTCTTTGCTTTAGCGTTTTCTAACGTACACCGTGAGTATATTTTAAATGGCAGGAGTTAGGCATTTTTTCCGACTAGAATATTTTAAAAAAATATTTCATGTTTTATTTTTTCAAAGTTTTAAAACATATATATTCTAAAAAACGATGCGTAATACAGTTTTTTTAGGTGCAGTAAATCGTAAAATGCTGAAAGGTGGTATGAATGAAAAAAAATCAGTATAATACATCTTTCGAACAACAAATTTATATTAAGCTATAGATGGGGTGAAAGGAAAAATGTTAAGACTTTTTATGTGAATAAATAACCATGCATTGATGCGGCACATTGAAGGTAAAATAAGCAATTGGAGATAATCATAACAGATGATATAATACAAATAATGAGGTACAGAAGAATTGAAAAAAAAAACACTTATTGTTAACATGATGAATTCTTCGTAAAATCACATTAAATATTGTTATATGTATTGGTAAGTTGATTAATTATAGATAGCATGCTTTGTCATTTAAACATTTTCGTGAAGTTTTGAACCATGTTGGCTAACGATCGTTTGTGAGTAAGAAATTCAAAAGATAATAAATTGAACTCTTCTTTTAAGAAGCATTTTTAATCGCTTTTCAGTTCTGTTCGCCCATAAAAGTGAATTCAAAATCTTACACATTCATTGTTACTGATGATTGAGAATCCATTAATTATCCATTACTGCTCATTCGTGATAGGATACAATAAAACATCGGTAGGGCTGCAATTTTTTTAAATGTATTCTATATAACAATTATGATTGATGATATCATTAAGTATTTAATTTAGTTACTAGATGCAAGGAAACAAAGATATCATGTATCGATAATTTACTAAAATTGCGTATTTAATAAATTTGTCAGTAAAATATGTCTTTATCACTCACTAAGAGGTCATTAATCTTTATAAAATGTTGATGTAAACCTTTTTTCTGAAGTTTCGATTTTACAAATTCTTTCTTTATAACTGAATTAAGGTTTATAATATAAAATATTAGTTTAGTTTTTTTAAATGTACGCATAAATATGTATTAGTATAATTGCATACGTGTATACATTTATCAAATCTATTAAATCGATTTCGAGCTCTTTGGCTCAGTATATTGGATCACGAAAGGTAACGTGAGAGATTTTTCGCACCTATTGGGTTCTAATAGAGGTACTGTTAACAATAATGACAGTATTTTAGAATAAATTATGATGCAAGGAATTGACAGCGGCATTATTAAAAGATGATGAATGGGTAAAGAAATATTTCTCTTTATGCTCGCACATCTGCAGTGGATCTTTGAATTTTGATGTCAATAATAATTTAGTTATATTAATTTTCATAAGTTTTTATGTAGCAATTGAGTACGTTTTAATGTTTCAACCCACAGTAGTTAAATTTTAATTTTTAGAAATAATTTAGTTTAGAGAATTTTCTATACATATCAGATTGAAAACACAGTTTTGCATATAATACTTTTATCTAATATAAAACCCCAGAAAATTATATATATATATATATATATATACATACAGAGAGTGAGAGAGAGAGAGTATTTTCAATAATTTATATTTAAAACGAAGTGCACGTACTTTGCTTGTATCGAGTTACAGTTCAAGAACTATCCATAAAATGTAGTTCATTTTGATTCCATTTATTGATAATATATACCGCTATAAAGTTGCCTTAATGTTATCCATGAATAGATACGACGACAGATAACAAATTGAATAAGAATTCATGATTTATTAAAACAAGATAACTTAGTCAAAATTTTCTGTACTGAAATAATGGAAAATTTTACTTATCATTATGACTATATTGTAAGTCAGTAAATTGGGGACATTCTCCTTAAAAACGATCCAAAAGGGACTGAAGCAAAACTGAAAATCTCAAAATAATCAACAAAAACTTTTTAATTTTTCTAACGATCTTGAAGATGCGTAAGAGGTTTTAGATCCTTCATAATACCCAATTATTCTCTCATCAAAACGAGATGTATAAATATAAAAACGTGAGATATGTTGTGAAAAATGTGATTAAATACTTATTTGAACAAATCACAAACTTTGTAAACACCGTTAATTATTATTCCATTCACTTTACGTTTTAAATATTCCAATAATAGTCATTAAATTATACATTCTTATGAAGAGGAAGACAGATGACAGTCAAATTCTTTCTATTCATTAATATTAAAATTCTGATCCTTATCATCTCTCTCTGCGGTAATCTTAAACGCGTCTGGAGTATGGTTTAGAATACAAATTCAATTCGTTGCTTACCAACTCATTCGGATTCAAGTGATTAAATATATTAGAATTTATGCTTTGAATCTAAAACTTTTCTTCTATTTCTTCTGGGATCTTTCTAACTGCTTCTTAGGGAATGAATACTTAAGACGGAGTTTCATTTTTACTAGTTCTAACACCAGCTTAATAACTTCTCGTTTTCTAACTCTTATTATTCAATGTAACTCTTATTATTCAGTTCATCTCAGCTTATAAATAAAATTTATCTAATCCGTTCATTGCACTTCATAATTTTAATTTAATCTGAAGAAATCACGTTTCCGTTTATTGAAGCGAGGTATTGTATTAAAGAATTTAAATAGAAGACGTCTCAGGGAAAATTGCGATACAACCCAAAGTCACAACTTTTTAAAGTGGTTTTCTCTTCTTAAAATGCTGTACTTTTTCTGATTGTTTCAACTTCTTGAAATTGTATTACACTATTCCACATATAATATACAAGACCATTTATGCATTTATTTTTATTTTAAAGTACATTATATTTTTGTAAGACTATTTTAGAGAAAAACTCAGTTATAGAATAATAACCTTTTACTCCATTAACTGCTAGTTCCATTAATTACTGTTATTCATTAAAAGAATAGAATATGACAGGTGGGTAATATTGAGATAAACTAAAAAATACTAATATGATGTGGGATGAATATTAGAGAATTACAAAAAACACATGATTAACAAGGCATTTCTTTAACCCCTTGTCAGTGTCCCCCGAATTCAGTTAGGGAAATTCAAACGTGCAATATTTGTGACGCCCGAACTGAGTTTGGGGAAGTCAAATATAAATGTTTCCATTCCATGAGGTCAAACTAAGCTCGTTTTCATTTCTGATAACATTTAACATGAAATTCATTTCACTGCCCAATAAATGAAAGTATTTGTCCTTCAAGAGAGAGAAAAGTTAGTATGGTCAGAACTATAAAGGTGCACCAAAACAGGAAGTATTTAGAACAGATTGTCGGAATTTTTTTTTATACATCACTATCATTTTCGCGGTTTTTATAAGAAAAAGATATTTTATTTTAAATGTCTGATTGAAAAGTTGATAAAAGTCGAATTTAGGCTCTTCAGGCTATAAAAGGTGTAACATAGGCGTGTGTGTAGTGCTATGTTATTTGGTATATATTATACTGTTAAGGACTTACGAAATCCGTATATTCACACTTATTTTGTTGTTTTATCATGGGTTTATCATATTCAGCTTCATAATTAGTACGTCGTTTGATTTACTTTGTTATAATTGAAGTTTTTTAAGTAAAATGTAATTATAATCCTTTATTTTCCCACTGTATATTGAATTATTATGCATTATTGATATACTGCACAATTTAAGCAAGAAGAAAAAATGTCTACTTTTGCTGTTTTTTCAGGAAATGCATGCCATAGTGAAGGGGTTAACACGGTTGGGTAATTTGGGAAAACCATCATACAACACAAAATTCTATAACGTGATTTTACTCTAACACGGGATTCTATGAGCAAATTTCGAGTTTAAAAAGAATTCCAAAAGAATACAGGGCGAAAGAATACATTTAAGTGGACAGGATACAGAATATAAATTTTTTATTTAAGCGTGAATACCGTATCCAATATGCCAGTAGAATTATGAAGAAAATATTATGTAATTAATTATTTTAAAATGTTATTTTTTACAGAAAACGTTATCTATAATTATTTTATAATATTGTTTACAAAGAAAACATTATTGAATTATTTTAAAATTTTATTATACTAAGAAAATGTTATTTAATATGTATTAATGAGCAACGATTTTGCTGAAAATTGCTTGTTAAATTTATCACTCCAGATTTTAAAAATAAAATAGTGTGTTTTTTAAAATTTGGTTCCTTATAAAGAGGAATACTTTAGGAAACTAACAGCCATGTTATCCAGGTTTTACCTGTATATTATATTAGGTCCAAATTTTTTACAAAATTATTTTCAAATTAAACGGGGGTAAGTCAATAAATAAGTTACAAAAGCCAATAGGAATTGGTAACCAAGGTATTTACTTGAAAAACGAGTTTCTTCCTCCATATAATTGCCATTTATATTGATAAATTCTTCCTATCCCTCTATCAGTTCCCCAATACCTGCAGTGTAAAAGTCTTTAAACCATATACGTCACAGCCAATTACGTACCTCACTTTCAGAATCTACATCAGTCGCGAAACGATTACCACCCAAGTGCAGTTCATAGCAAATTAACTATGCTGTAATCTATTGGAGATATATCTGGGATGTAAGGTCCATTTTAAAGAAGTTGCCATCACATCTCTTCAATTTTTCCTTGGTGTGTACTTAGCATTATTCTGATGGAACATGATTCCTCGAGTCAATACCCTTGGACGTTTTCTATGATGTTTACATCAATAAAATGTTGCAGTATGAAGAAGCAATCACAGATTCATCTCGCTTCAGAAAATATGTACGCAACAATTTTTGGGAAGTGGTCGCTGTGATGTTGTGGTTAGCGCGTCTGATTGCGAGTACTGAAGACCTAGGTTCGATTCCTTGTGGTTTCGGCTTGGGTAGCTGATCATGGGTCAATTCAGCCCTTTATTCATTCGGAGTCGATAAATGTTCGAATACCAAGTTCGCTTGGGATGTTAACTGGATCTCCAAAGTTGGATTAGCCATTCGGCCTGGACATTAGCTAGTAATTAGTTCCCCAGGCCCAAAAGCTTCAGAAAAGCAGATTAGCACCACCTGAAGAGAATTCTTAGACCCTGGTAGACATTAATTTAACTGTGTGAGAACCTAAACACATTGTGAGTATTATCTTACGTGCTGACAGAACGACTCTGAATTTGCGATTAAAAGTTGAAGAAGGATGTTTTCTTAATACACTGAGGCTTAAATAAATTCAATATCATTATCAGGTTTCTGTTCAAAATGCCTTGCATTAATTAATTTCTCTCACACAAGTTTCGAAATAACGTAAAATTATAAAAAAAAATTCTTTTTTGATGAATCGTGAAGAATTTTAACAACTATTCAACTCAAAAATGGTATACATTTTAATGATATCGCAAAAGTAATGGAAATTTACACAGAATCATGATAAATGATGATGATTTTAACAACATGTTTGCACTGAACAAGATTTACTTGCTCCGGGCGAACGTTTGAATGAAGCGATTAATACCATTTTAATGGTTTACACTAACTAACTTCAAATTTTCCCTAAGAATGATGATTTGTACTGGGAGTTCACTATTTTAATATTTCATGCGCAGTAATCTTATTGGTTAATTCACTACATCTAATGCGGAACTTTGTCTTATACGCGCATGACCATACACTTACCAAGTAAAACATTTTTGAATCATTTAAGATGCCGAGACTTCTATATTCGAGGAGGAAAATAGTTTAATCTTACGGATTATTTAAAGCTCAACAATCACGGTCCAAAAGTGAAGTTCACCATCGAATTTCCTGATTTAACCCATTTAATGTTAATTAATCAAGATTATAACTGCAGAGCCATGTAGCATGTAAATGACACAATAGAAATATTTTTTTATAATTTTGCTTCACATTTTAATCTTGTATGATACAAATACATAATAAAATAAATGATGAAAACGTAAATATTTTTACATAAATATTCTACAGCAATATTTTAAAGTTTAAAGAGTAAATAACTGTTCTTCAAGTTTAAAGAGTAAAAAACTGTTCTTCAAGTTTAAAGAGTAAATAATTGCACAGAATTTCATTTCAAATTTTAATTTCCAAATTATAATTATTATCTCATCATAGACCTCTTAACGTGTAAATTAATTTAATAGCCTGTTAATCAGGTTAAATTATTCTATACAACCATCATGAATATTTTTTTTCTAAATTTTAAAATTATTACAGTTATTTTTATATTAAAATATAATAATTTTAAAATATGATGAATTTCAAGGTTTCTCTATTCTTATAAACCATATTACAATGATGAAATCTTTAGTAACTATAAACTAATCGATTACCTGTAACAAGCTTAATGTTTCAGAAAATACTGAAAAATTATCTTTACTAAGACAAGCAATTTTCAAATTAAAATAGTCTGTATTTCATCCAATATTATATTTATAATATATCCAGCTTATTTTTCCAGTTCAGTATCAGTAAGGCGTGCTTTTAAAAAGAAATCTACTCCTTAAAAATATCAGAACAAAAGTTTCAGAATTGGATCATTGTTTTAAAAAAAGGAAAATCTATTTTTCCGCTTAGAAGAAACTTACTGAGTGTCTAAAAGGAAAAGAAAAATAAGAACGAATGAAAAATTGACCCAACAATATCCATCAATCTACTAAAGAACCATAAAGTTGAGTGCACATTACGTTTCAGATATAAAATCTCATATGGCTGATAAATTCTATATTTTTCTAGGAGAATAAAAATCAATCAAAATTTCAAGAGAAAAACAATATTATGCAATATAATATCGATTTCCAGTGGACAGAATTGTTGTAGTGTTTAAATTTATGAGTTGAAATTTTAGCAGTTGATGAAATTTCCAATACTCAGTATCATAAAGTATAATAAAATTATCTTCCTTAAAATTTTTATTTCTAGAATATTTTCATCCCCATATATGCTTAATAGTGATTGTATTTCCATTCTAAAAGTATTGGTCAAGCCATCAGACTTAACTTGAGAATGACCAAAATAAAACTAGAGTTTTAGTTATACAGTTGGACTACGTTAACAGGCCGATCAGTTAAAACGCGAGCTAAGAAAAAGCTTTACACTGGCTTTTACTATGATTTTCTGGATAAGCAATTGCTTGTTGTATCACTTCTAGATATTGTGGCGTCATAAAACTGCTATTTCTTTTTATGAAATACAGATCAATATCTTGTTTGGATAACAAAAAGTCTTATAAACAGAAGACTTTCTGTTATGTGCAGACGTTGATACCTTTTTTTTAAGAAAAATTTTTGGCTATATTTCAATCACTATATCTGAGGAAGTGAAATATTTCAGTTTTTTTTTTTTTTTTTTTTTTTTTTTTTTTTGTAAAACATTATTTTTAGGATCTCTCAATCAACAGTAATATTTGTATACTAAACCATTTTCTATGAATAATGTTTATGTTTTATTTTGTAAATTTTGAGTAATAGACTCTCACTTTTTTTTTCGAGCAAGTGATTTTCATAACAATTAAAACAATGTCAAAAGAGTGTGAAAGAAAACAGAAATCTTACTCAATTGTGTAAAAACTCAATGTTATCGAATGAATTCAATAAAAGAACCAGACAAGCAAAAATTTCAAGAGATCTTTCTCCCTGAATCTACTCCACGTGGTGGGTTAAAAATAAAGATGAACTTTGTCAGCTTGTTAATAAATTTTGAGTATAAAGAAACAACTAGTAAAAAACCTACGACAGCGGAAATCCAAGAATTTTTTCTTTGTACGTAAATGATATCCCGAAGGCGTCCAATATTCATTTAGCGATGTACGCCGACAACACTGCCATTATGTCCCAAGACATCTGCAATCGGAAAATTATTGAAAGATTGCAGAGGTACATATCTCGTTTACAGCTCGCTTAAAATAGCAGCTCATGGGAGTAAAAAATGAATTTCAGAATTAGCGTGAACGTGGTAAAAGAGTATAACTTAATATTCAGCTACAATCACACGATGAGAACGGCATCCAAGGGCTTCCGGACGAGAATAAAGGTTTCTTGCAGTCTCCCCGTGTTTTTCGAAAAAAGGAAAATATTTTGTTAATAAGATCACCAGTTACATCAACTATGCAGCTCCTACGTTTCTTTATATTCAACGTAATATAATGTTTAATGAGGTCATTCAATTGGATTTGACGATTTCGCGGCATTTGTTAGTTGCTCTCGTTTCAGTTGATGTCATGATTAGTACGACTACTCCTGCGAGATAAAACCAGGTACCCGTGGTGGGGTGACAACGAACCTTCACTGACTCTGGCAACTCCAGATCTAACAACAAGGGCTCTTCATTTCAATTATCCACAATGGATCTCGGGCCTACTCTGAAAGAAAATTAAATCCAACGAGGAAAGTCAACCCAAAAGCGGGGTCTATGAATATCTTGATGTTAGACTTCTACAAATCCTTACAAAATGGTTACAAAGTCTAAGAATCCACCATGACAAGAGAGAAAACTACATCGGGAGAAAGTAGAACTTACAGAAAAAAGGAAAGTCAAGCGTTTGGATACAAGGAAAAACCAAAAGGGAAGAAGGGCAAAAAGAGCAAGATTGCAGAGTACTCATTATCTGAAGGAGATCGCCTTCGACCTACGAAGACTGTATTGAAGTATGTATGCTTTACAACCAACTTGTGTCTGATATGCTAACAACATATCGATGGTTATTATATACCGTTTGCAAAGATTACATCCATGATGCCAGCAGTGGATTTGACACTGATGAAGAAGATAAACTTGTTTGCGAGTTTTTCAAGAGACCCAAATTCGAATGAATTAACACGATTTTTTCGAATAAATTTTCAATTGTGTTTCTATAAGATTGAAAAATGGCCCGAAAGGGAATTCGTTTCTGGCGTGGCTATCTAAAATGCACCTGATAAATTTTCTGCGGACCCCAAAATTCTCAAATCAAATCCATTCAAAATTTACCTAGTTCTACCACTTCCACCATAGTGGTGCCATGATATTAAATGCGTGATAATATTTTGATTATAAATAAATTTGTATGATCTCTAAAGCTATGTAAGAAATAAGGTATAAAAATTATCAGTTATAAACCTAGTTCCAATTATTCACCCTTTCTTCAAATGCTGTCTACTTCGTTATAGTCTCTATGTTGATAAACTTGCATTTCTAGTGCTATTTTATTCCGTATCTTTTAGTTTTAATTCGATATTTAGGAGAAACGGGTTTTCGCAACAGTTTCGTAAATCTTATTTACAATTAATTTAGATGAACCGGATCAGAACGATTTTCTAAAATGAATGTAGTTTAGGGAGTAAATAAATCAGTAGATTGTATTGTTGAAATACTTCCTCTCTTTTGCTATTAACTTGGATATTTATACTAAGACGAATTAATAGCATCATTCTGTTATCTGAGAAAAGTTAAACAGTTAAATTATACCCTATAGTAACATCCAAAAACCAAGCGGAACAAAGATTCAGTTTTGTTGTATTTGTCCAACAGGAAATATCCATGTCGTAACGTTCACGAATTTATCATTACAAAGAAAATAACTTAACAATGACATCTAATAAGAAATCTGGCAACAAATCAGAAAACTGTTACTTAAGCTTGTATTGATTTGAGGAAAACATTAGGCAAAAATGTCAGTAAAGGAAGGTATAAACAGAAAAAAGATGCAACAAATAAGACTAAAATTGGTCACCAGAGAATTTATTGACTCACATAGTTCCAGTAAATAGGATCATTTTCCTTTCACTTCCGGAACTCATGTTGAAAAATTACTAAAGGGAGATTGTGGGTTTTCAACATGAAACTAACAAGATCTGATGCGATAAATATCAATATAAATATTAACAGTAATTTGTCTTACTTTTTTCAGATACAAAAAACCCTCGATAAGTAGTAAACAAGTCTGTCTGGTTAAAGATACGGAGAATGCAATTGAGAAATTTCACATTGTGATTAATTCTCCAAAGAAGAATAAACAAAGAATTCTTCTTCCTCTTAATATTACATATATTTTCAGTTTTTATTTAAAAGAAGAATTTTTTTACAATAAAATATTTTGTGTTAAAATTTTAGATAAAAAACTCTGAAGAAGAATTTTACACATTCTGCTACGAATGAAAAAGCCTTCGAAATGCTATAAAAATTAATTTTCAATTAGTTTTCGAAAATTCATCCTCAATATTACAATGAAACCCCATTTTTTAAAAAAAAACAGTTATGATGCATGAAAATAAAGCGTTCATTTAGATTACATGTACAATATAAATTATTTTATTTCGTATAACACAAGCAAAAAATATTGAATAAAATTATCGCTTTTATTACGTAATGCATTTATTTAGATAAAATGTTAAATGCTGCAAAATTAATTCCTAAATTAGATTTTGTAATTTATATTTAAATGATAAATGTGTGTACATATATATTCTATTATCTCATTTCATAAATTTGAAACTGTTCTTCAGAAACTAATATCTTGAAAGTACCGAGTATATCTTAAAAAATGTTAGTAATTTTGTTTACACTTTATTAGTTTACTTATTTGTTTACTTTTTCTTAACAATTATATTTACAAAATCTTTCTTTTTCAGTTTTTTAGAAAGTACGTATAACTTCAAAACTGACATTTTACAATTAGAAAAGACTGCTTTTGTAAATTTTAATCAATGTTGTTCTTCAGAATCCTGCACGCAGCAAAATATTCTTTTTCATGATTTCGAAAAAGTTTCAAATTTATATTTCTTGATAAGTTCTTCAGATTTCTTTAAATTCATATGAAAAGATGGGACTTATTGTGAGTTTTTATCAATATTATATACTAAAAGTGTCAAGTTTTTATTTTGTTCCATTAGTAAGTTATACTTATATGAAAAATGATGTTTTATTTTCGCAATCACGAATAGTACTAAAAGTCTTAAGACATCTTAAGCGACCGTTGAACTTTTAAAAGAAATCTTTTAAATTCATGCGGATAAGAAATGGGGAAAATATTGCCTTTGAGTACTAAATTAAAATAAAATAGCAGGTATAAAATATTTTAATTTGATAAAATGTCTAGCACGACAGTTTATCAAACTAGATATTTCTGTGACAAAGAGATAGGATTTTTTTGAATATTTGTTTATTTTAAGAAGACTCGGTTATCTAGAAATATTAGA
This sequence comes from Nephila pilipes, assembly GCA_019974015.1. NCBI lineage: Eukaryota > Metazoa > Arthropoda > Arachnida > Araneae > Nephilidae > Nephila > Nephila pilipes. Next base: position 208,356 of record BMAW01050442.1, read on the forward strand.
TTTTTTTTAAAGAAAATTAATTTGTAACATTCTATACCAGATGTATTACTTTTGCATGCATGAATACAAGAAGCTGGAAGTCAAATTGAAGAATATAAATAGTTTTATGATACCTCGTATATTCTGTGTAGTGTATTTATCGAGCTAATTCTCTAATTATGTTTTATAATAATGCTTTTATAACTTGTGTTTTCTTGTTCATCATATACATTCAAACAAGAGTAATATTTGGGTCATTTATGAAGCAAAAAATTTTAGAAATGTTTATATTTTTTATTATTATGTTTATATATAAATATGTATTTATAAATACCTTTCAGATGAAAATTGTTCTAATTTGAAATCACTCTTACTTGATTATAATAACAGTCACATTTTGTCAAATTAAATCATAAATTAATAGTAAAAGTCATTTATAATAATTACAACAAAGCGATGCAATATTGTTAAAAATACTTCATTTTTGACACCCACACATTTATTTCTTCCAGAAGTAAATACTTCAAAAATAATTTTTTTAAAACTTGTATATTATTTCTGAATATAATACTTATATTTTTTTTAAAAAAAAAAATGGCTTTCTTTTAAAACTGAAGAATTTTCAGTTTTTTCTAGGATATATAGAACAAGTTACTTAAATTGTTAAATAAAATTGATCATCACACAACCTTTTAATATTTTGGAAAGAAATAAATCCGTATAATCAAAAACACGTAATTTGATACGAAATAAAAAGTTTTAACAAAACAACTCTTATTATCACATACATATTTTCTGTATCAATACGTAGCCAAAATATATTATACACCTAACAATACAAAATAAATTTTCAATAAAATTGAACTAAAATGGTGATACATTGTAAAATTTCCAACTATAATGAAAAACTAAGAACACCTAGACACAACATTATTTTTACATTTCAAGTTTGCTTATTTCCAGTAGATTACTTTTCCCACCTATCAGCAAATGGCATTAGAAAAGCGAAGGCAAAAAACACTTATATCTTAAAGATTTTCTCTGACTCAATATTTTACTTAGAGAGAAACCCTTTGTTTCCGGCAAGTAAAGGAATTAGTTGGGACAAGAGTGATGAAGCGAACGTTGACTATTACCGAATGTCTCTTCAATTCCTGGAATTGATTTATAAGCGCTTCTGCTAGCAATACGGCTTGTTTACTTCAGTGATATTGCGTCAGTTTTTCAAGACGGTGTTTTCTGTCACGTTTTCTTGTTTCCATGAAAAAAATTCCGCTGTTTACGATAGTGGAATTTGATGTTGGAAATACAAACTAAATAGTTTTAACGGAGAACAACTAGGGAATAAAACTAGTTAATTGTTTTCTTCGATTTATACTTAGTTTTAAGAAACTTTAAGTAAGTACGTACGTTTTATATGAAATGTTTTTCAAATTTTATATTTATTTATTTTTCAAACATAATTTCGATTATTAATTTCAACATTTGACTTTGAAATAAGAATATCATTGATAAATTTCCCAGAATTTAATTAGTTTCGTTTTTTAAGACTTTATTTGAATTGTTATATAATATTGAGAGGGAAACGCTTTAAGAGAAGTTGTTTATTAAAATCACAATGAGAAGCAGGACCGCTATAGATGGCGGTCCTCGAAATTTTGAAGCTCGGTCAAGTGTTGAGGAGGACACCTGTGCTGGTACCTTCCTCTCCAAGCTTCCACACCTCACCAATAGGGGGACTTGGGACCTCTATCACATTTGATATGCTTCAGATCCGCTTCATAGCTGGTCTTTAGCGGCACCAGGATTCGAACTTCTGACTCGACGAAAACAACGCCGGTCGCGATGATTATTTTAGGCAATCTCGGCCACAAGAAACGCATTGAAGAAGAATTTATTTGGTCGAGGTAATAGAGTAAGTAAAAACGATTAAGTTTATCAGAATTGACCCGACTGATACGAATCGGTTAATATTTGTACCAGCATAAAGTTACATTAATTTTCGCTGAAGCTGATCATGTTAGAAGTAGTAAATTTCTTTCGAAAAATTTCGATTATGTTTTATGTCTTTAGGATATAACAAACTATAGATAATAATTATGGCAAAAATTATCAAGATCAATCAAGTTCAGAAAAGAATTTCGACAGCAACAAACTTTGTATTTCTGAAAATCCATTTTTCTGGTTTAGAAACCAACACAATAGACTCCCGATAAAATGAAATCTGTAATGATACTCTACTTTGTACAAATCTGTATTCGTTTTCATAAATTATTAGATCTGTTCAAATGAAATGTGTCAAAATTTGATGAAATGCGTAACAAAAACCTGCATAATTATTTAAAAAACAACCCATGGGAGATAACAATTTTTCTAATTATCTTTCTTTTACAATCTAACTGATAATTAATTTTCCAGGTATTTTTCAGTACTTTAAGTGTTATAGATGAAACACCAACGGTTATATGATTTAAAAAATCAATATAGGGTCTTTTTAAAATAAAATGTTTAACATGGCCCTCAAGAAAAAGCTCGATAAATGGTATCCAGAGAACAAGTAGCATCATCTAGGTCAATCTTCGATTAGAATGAATCATCTAGGTCGATTGGATATCAAAGATAGAAAAGCGCCTGAATTTTAACCATTATATTACTAATACTTTACGCGTAACTATCTATTAACAATTTTTAAATTAAAAGATACATTACAATTGTGTGTCAATAATTTATGGATACTCTACTTTTATACTAGATCACGCACGAATATCTGTTACCTACATAAACTCTTCAAAAAACCTTAACAAAAGCGATATAATGGAAACAAGTGTCTAATAATAAATTTATACGGGCTGTGACATCCTTCCTTCATTATTTAATACTATTGGCATCTTTTCTTCTATATAAATAATCAACGATTACTAGATTCCAATTGAAGATAAGCAAGAACAATACAAAATACTTTATTAATCACTAAAGAATAGATAAGGTGGTTCTCTCTCGAATCTCACTTAACACGTCAATTCTAGATTACGATAAACTAATAAAGTCTTAACTTACAAATTCAATCATTCTGATTCAAACACTTCTCACTGATAGTAGCCTTGTATCTTAGTACTTAAACTATGAATCGTTTCAATCCAAAAAATTAATTACGATTCTTCAATTCCAGTTACCAATGACAATCAGGTTGTCGTTATCGTCCGTCTCCAATAATTTTTCTTCCAATTATATTACATTTATATATCACCATCTGTAATTCAATTTCACTGCACTTTTAATCTTCATCTAATTTACCTAATCACGTTTCATTTGGGTTGAGAGGAAATTTTAATTTTACGTAAGTCAAATTACTATAAAGTCCCCGAAGTTAGTGAAGAGAAACTCGCGAATAGTACAATGTCACAAGGCAACTATATAACCATTATTTATCATTACGTTGAAAAGAATAGTTAAAAATGGAGCTTTGCTTAATTTTATTTATGTATATAATTTCCATACCTAAGGTCCTGTATGTTGTAAAATAAAATTGTGGGAATGATTGCTTATGCAAATCATACCTGCTATTAAAACTTTTTCCACCTTCAAAGGAAACAAAGCTTCTATATTCATTAAATTTATCTCTTTCAATATTAAATCTAAGTTTCCTAGAATATTTTCCGAAGGAAATATTCCCTTTTCTTTCATTCATTAATTCCTTGGAAGGTTTCTATTATTTTTATCATAAGCTACAAAATAAATTAACTGTATAAAATAGAATATGTTTGCTATATATTTTAAACTTCTGAAAGCAATGTATTGAAGCAAAAATTAGAAGAAAGTATCTCCCTTTCAGGTAGCTTTAAGACCAGATGGATCGCTTATATTAGGTTTCTCTCGTTTCATGCACTGTTAATGTTGATATAAAATAAAGTTTTTATAGATTTTCATAGAAAACTTTAATTTTTGAAAATTATAACGTGTTTTATTCACCAATAATTGTTTATTTTCTATTTAAATCTTTAGAAATGCATAACTACTGAAAATCAAGAATAATTTTGCATAGGATTAGGTGAAGAAAAAGGAAATTTAAGTAGAAAAATTTAGTCAAGTAAGTTTTTAATTGGAATTATTTCTTTCGTTTTTATTCAATTTTAGATATTTAGCTCTCAAGCCACACATATCTCCTATAGATATCCACTAAACTTACAAATGATCCGCAATACTTTACTTTTTGCTTATGCATTAGTATAAATAACTACTGTATAAAACCACATCAATGAATATAATTAATGATGGAAATTATAATAAATAAAAAAATTGCTTTTCGATTTAAAGAGTGAACAAACTCATTAATACTACACCAAATTACATGAAAGATGGTTTATTGAAAAGAACGATAAATTTTATATTTTACGTACGGTTCAAAACAGAAAATTTCAAACTAACTACGTTTATGTTTCTGCGAAAAGCTTTTCTTTTCTTTATTTTTCGGAAAGTAAATGAAAACAAAATTTTCAGAATTTCTTTGAAATAATTTTCTATTAAACATGCATAAAATGATTTTTTAGTGTCATGCTTGTTAAATTCTAACGTTGGGGATTGGGAAGGGGAAAAAAAGGAAAAAACTTCCATAGTAGAAAATAAACAATCTCATTAATATTTGAACAGATTGGGAGTCAAAAAATATTGACATTTATTTCGAATTTCTGGAATTCTGTTGATAAAAATGACAGAAATGTAGTTTGGAAATTGATTTAAAAAATGGTAAAGTGGTAACTGTGTGGATGAAATGAATCGAACATTTTGCGAGCCAAAAATCAAATAATTTCCAATTACTTAGAAAAACCTTATAATTCATCTACATAAACATTTTGCAAAAAAATTGTTATACGTACAATTTTTATACTGTGAATAAATACATCAAAAATTATTTATAGATTTAACGTTATATGACACATTAAATTAAACAGTAATGGACTTTCTAAGATTATATCAAGAAACAACTCAACCATTTTTTTTTTTTTTTTTTTTTTTTTCATTTAACACAAATGAAAGGATTTAACTTTTCCTTTTTTAATTAGTAAATATAGTTCTTAAATTCAATTATAAAATGAGGAAAGTTGAATCATAATTAATGACAATTCATTAGAAAAAAATTGAGTGGATGAATGTGTGACAATAAGAGAGGGGCTATTTGCGCTAGAGACAAATCTAGCTGTGTTGAACCAAACCATACGTGTCTGTTATCTGGACGTTAGAAAAATGGAAAAAGGAAAAAAATTAATTGACGAAATAGGGTAGACAAAACAGGGAATCAACACTAGGGTATAATGGGAACTCGTCAACCATGTTTACTTCATCGTAACTCCATGGGAAACAAAAGGATAAGAGGGTGCATATCTCGTATCTTCATTTTTGCGAATCTCTGAAAGAAATATTTTATAGCAATACATCATTTTTTCTTCTAACTAAGCATTTTATACAAAAATAAAAGGAATTATATTACTTAACCTTAATTATAAGAAAAAAACAATAATTAAATGATGAAAAACCCATTAAATTTAAATAAAGTGAAATCTTAATTATAAATTATATTTCCTAATTATAAGAAATAATATAAATTTGAATTATAAGATTTTTTTTCTCTGCTAGTAAAGGAAAGAGGAAAAAACTTTTTTTGAAAATTTGAGCCATTAATACACATATAACATTACTCTATTCCGCTTCTAGGTCATGTTTTTTTTTTTTTTTTCCAAATTTTAAAAGGAAAAAAAAACTTCATATTTTACTTCAATCATTTAAACTCATAGTACCTATCATTTTATTAAATCTGTTAACTAATTTAAATTATTATATCCCTTTTTTCATATAAATTCTACTATACATTTAATGAATTACTATTTTATTAAATGTAAAATAAAAAAAACTATATCATTCATCTTTTAAATAAAATAATTAAAATTACTAGAATCCATTACACTTTTTACAGACAGAAATTTTTATGCATTGAAGTAAAGTACAGATATCTGTAATATATGTAGAACTTATACATGTAAAGAGATGGTTTTTAGTCTCTTTAAATTTGCATGAACCGAAATTTCGCTATAATGTTTTTTCTGTAGAATTAGGAATTAGCTACTTTGTCTTGCAACATTTCTTAGAAATCTTTTAAAATACATTTTCCCAGTTAAAAATGTTTCTAGTAAGAAAAACTTTGCTCTAAAAACTATTAGGACAAAAAATTATGTTAAATTATATTTTATGTCGAAAAATGCATTTTAAGTAAATTTCCATTAATTATTCTATTCTTGAATCGTATTGCATATAAAGTAGAACTACAGGAAAAATAATTCATTGATAAAGAGACATCACTTGAAAGGATTTGGTTGATGTCGTTTTTAACCGAAATTCTAATGGATTTATCATTTTGTTACAAGAAAAAATAAAAGTATATTATTAAGTAAAAAGTTTTATCATTCACAAATATATATATAAATTAATTAAAAATTAGGGATTATTTAAAAGTGAATTTTTTTAAAGATAAGGAATCCTGGATATTTATGAAGGGACATCAAGCCCTCACATACACATACAAAATTATTTTTCTTGGTGTATATTTTTCGCAATGATAAAAAAAAAATGTACAGAATTTTCTAAGTTGCTTACTTTCAGTTTTATACTACATTATTTTAACTATTTTAAAGAGCATCCAAAAATATGAAAATAATTTAAAGATTTCGGATTATTTAAAAATGAAGAAATCTTTGAGCTAAGAGAGCGAAAATATAACACTCTAAACATTCTTGTTTTGAAACGCTTTTGTTAAACATTTCAAAGATGTTCGTTTTTTAAAAAAAATTATTGAATATTTGTTCTTTTAAATTTTCCCAATTATACTATGGCTTACAATGAAACGCATATATTTCAAAAACTCGAAACATTTTATATTATTTTTATTATTAATATGGAATTTTATTCCAGTATAATGATATTTTATTTTTTCTACATAATATTCAAAATAAGGTCTTTCCTATTTTTATGTGACAATTCTAGAAAACAATTTCTTCCACAAAACTAATATAAGTACATCTAAGTATATGATATACATTTTATTATCAGCTGCATATTAAGATATAGATAAAATTTAAGAAATAAAAGACTAAAAGAAATATAGAATTGTTCTTAACAAAATAACTCTTTAAAGTTCGAAACAATCAGTCAAAACATGTTTTTGTTTTAAATCTAGACTTTTCTGCCTTAGGTTTTATGTGTCTCTAGGTTTCAAAATGGAATTTTCCATTTATATATTTTTTTTTGTTCAAAATAAATATATGACCCGTCTATTCTGTTACAGCTACCTTCTTTTAGAGAGGATGATTTTGTTTGTTTGTTTTTGTTTTGAGATACAAACATATATTTCAGTGTCATTGTCATGAGAAAGATACTTGCATATAGAAATAAAAGTAGGAAATGACAAGTATTATTTCAAAAATACACACTGATTTTGTGTCTAAAGAGAGATTTTTGAATCCTTTTGTTGTTTATATGATATAAAAATCTTTCATTCTTTAGATAGAGAGAGAAAATGGTTCACATACCAAAAGAATAGTGTAACCTATCATTATTAATTTATAAAGATAAATATGTTGCATAAAAATAAAACATGTATTATAACTAAAAAAATTCTCGTTTATATAACTAAAACTTTATCATTTAATTTTTTTTTTAATTTCAAATAGAATACATCTTTTTTTTGAAAAAAAAAATAAAAAGCAAAGCTATATGTAACAGTATTTTGTGTTATTATAAGTTGAGTAAAAAAAAGAATAAATTGGGAACAGGAAAAAATAAAACTTTATAAAATGTGTCAGGTTCTCATAGCAGCATGTATGATAGAAAAGAAATCAGTGGAAAATATTAAAGAATGATATTTTCATACAGATGATAAAAACATGCATTATACTATATATTCTGATTAATTTTACAAATTATTATATTTTGTTTAAAATAGTGCTAATATGTCAGAATATATTTAAAAACTAAAGAGCATCACTTGCATGAAAACCTAAAAAGTGTTTACAGTTGATTAAAATGCTGTGGAATTTACGAAGAAAATCTTCAAATTGGCGCGATTTTACGAGATTGGCGGTTTTTCAGGTAATTTGTGTGTCACGAAATTCAGTGGTTATTGTACATCGACAGTTGAATTTGTGAAAAATAATTAATATATTCCTTTACGTACGAGATAAGATTTCCGGAAATGGCTGAAAATCTCGCACTTGATAATTGAAGAATGCAAAGTCGAATCTCATTAAATTGCATTTTTCGGGTCCATGATTTCTAAGCCATGAGTTAAGTAAATCGCAAGTTGCAATATAAAAGTAAATTCAGCGATAATATAAATTATAACATCGATATGAATTTTCTGCGTAACGTTTCTCTATAGACATTTTTTTGATTATTACGGCAATCACTTGTACAAAAAAAATCTTTATAACCCTTAAAATTTGACCAATAAAAATAGTTGAACATACAGCTAATCCCATTGACTGTGATATCTTGAAAATAGTCTCTTGTGAAAAATCCAAACTAGATTGTTTTAGTTCCCGAAAAATGCTGTTTCATATCCAATCCAAACTTTTAAATCCAAAAAGATAAATAAAATGTATTAAAATTGCCTCAAACTTCAAATGCCCAAATATTCAAAGGGAGCGTCTCAATTGCAACCGTTTGCTCCCTGAGATTTCAAATTTCTCTCGTACGGATTAAAGTTAGCTATTGAAAATTGGAACTCCACGGCATGTTTATTCCACCATGTATAAAGCAGAAAGAAAAAAAAGTATTAATGTCTTCTCTTAAAAAGATATCCTGATATTATCTGAAAAAAAATTAATCTGAATCTAAAAAAAAAAAAAAAAAAAAAAAGCCGTAGTAAAACCATGAATTTAACGGACACGCGAGTCGAGTTACAGGAGTCTAACTGTATAATCCGATCAGTAATGTGAAGGTGACCTCTTCAACAAGAATAAATATAAGTCTAAAAACAGTTTCAAATCAAAATTTGTTTAAAGATACACTAAAAAGGATAAAAATAACTTGTTAAAAAGTAAAATAACACATAATTTACAAGAACTTGAAGCGCTTAAATCCGATGTCTCTAGGCAGTTATCGATAAATTAATTATCCCTCACATCTGTTTAATTAAATAGGAGATTAAAATAAGTATTAAAGTATCAAGCCTTAATAAATTATTTATTATTTTACATGAAATATAACATATAATTTAAAATCCCTTGTGGCCTTAATATTTCTTTTGATCTTATATAAAAGTAAATAGCTATGATACTTGAATTATCGGTACAGTTCCTCAAGTTTTTATAATTTATACATTATTTTACATTAAAAATTATTTTTATACTTTTTGATCTATCTTTAAATAAAATGTTAGTTTAAAATTGGTTTTTTTTCTAAATTTCCTTCAGAAATTTAAAAACAAAAAGTAATTACGTGAGCTGTACTTGTGTGTGCGAACCTTTTAAAGTGCGAGACTCAAAACCGCAATCTCTCTCAGTCTGTCACTGTTTGAAAGTGCCACAGTATTGAACAGTCACCGAGTTAATCATGTGAGCAAAATTTTAGTTCTATCGGATGGTAGAAAGTGGATTAAAATTTGAGTTCAAATTTTGAATAGGAAATAAACATTTTTACATACAAACAAATGGAATTGCAATTTAAATACAAGGCTGGCAATAAATGAGCATATTTTAAGATATGTTTAAATAATTTTCACTTTTTCAGATTTTGTACAACGAAAGTCATTTTTCAGCGCTGAGATATTTATGCATCTAATATGTAAATAAAACAACATTTACATTCATAAGTAATTATTTATTGGGAAATTGATATTCAATAGCTGTATTTACTTTCATATTCGTGTACTTAACATTAGATTCTTTTTGCATACAATCCACTGGATTTTCGCCTTTAAAATTTTGCAGAGCATTTATAAGCATGACGTTCTGTACACTCAACATAATTATAATTTTAAGAATTTGAAATTGATAATATTGAAGAAAAATTTAATTTTAGTATTCAAAGTACGCTTAATTTTTATATAAACAATGTGAAATACCTAAGTATTGTGAGTATTTATTAGAAAAATATTATGCTCACTTTATAGGACAAAAACAAATTTTACAATTTCGAAAATATGAACCATATAAATGAAGTAAATTTTGAGAAAATTGTACCAGAATGTTTAAGAAACTAAAATTTTGAGAATAATGCAATTTTAGGTTTTTTTTGTGTGACGAAGCACGTTTGTTCATAATTTGAAAATTTAGTTTACTATTATTTTGCGTTTCAAATTTCCCTAAGTAATATGCGCTCTCTCATAAAGATAATACATTAAACATTGGAGTTATACATTAATCCGATCATTTATACGAGTTTCACTATGAATAATAATTTTTACTATAAGAAACAAATATTGTTTTGTGAATAATATTTTTGTGTGATTGCTGTCAGAAAGAGAAAGAAAACAAAGCAATTTTATTCTCCTCGAATGGTCTGGAAAACTATTAACAATATGAATCATTCCGAAAACTAATTTTTTTCTTAAGCCATGAGAAACTATTATTTAGTGTACTTGAAGACTTCAAAAATTAAGAGATAACACTCGAATAAGTTTTTTGTTTTTATGTTCTTTGTAATACCGATAGAATTTATTTTTGTATAATATTCTCATAAAAATAAATTAGTGTAAATACTTTGTGCATTTAATTACACAATCCCCTTTTAATTTATTTGAATAATAAAAGCTATTATAATTGAAATATACTTAAAGTCTAGAGCTTTATTGATTATATTTTTACGTGAGCATGAGATCTTACGACATGTTTTCAAACCATGCAGTTAAGAAATTGACTGCAAATTTATTTTAAAAGCGAAGAATTATTTTCAGTACTTTAATGGAATATTCAAAATTAGAAATAATATTTTCATGTTCAAAAACTTGATTAGGCGTTTGATTAAATAAAATTTAATATACTCTTGTTTTGTTTTTTTTTTTTTTTTTTTTTTGTTATCTCTCTATTGCAAGCTTTATATTAGTAACTGTAACGTTTCGTTATTACTCCTTTTTACTTCTATTACAAATCTAGTCCTAAACAGTAGTCCTATTAATAGAAATCTATAAAGTGACGATAACCAAGTTAGTTTGCTCAGATCTATGGAAAATTCAAAATTCAATTCTTAACCTACTCTATCCGAGGCAATGGTCCCTTTATTGTTTGATCTAACTTAATGTTGATAATTTTGTATCTCTTTTACCGACCCAATTAGATCTAGTCTCTATAAGATTTACAGGTAATGGTTCGAATCCTTAATTCTTTGTAGATTTTCTGTAAGATCACCTCATCAAACTCCTTACTTCGCGCAGGTATGATACAAATGCCTTTCGTTAGTGACTTTAGTTCATAATTTCTACCACTAATTAAAAATACCATCCGAAGTATTAAATACTTCGCAGTTTATGTATGCATTTCCTAATTTATATTCATTACATATAAACAACTCTTATCTAACCTACGTAATTGACGTTTAATTTATTGGGAAGGAATTTCAATTCAAACAAATTCATTTAAAGTTATATTAAAATGTTAGTCAAAGGGAGAAAAGCGAAAGAATTCATTTCATGATGCAAAAAACTTACTTTTTATTCTCAGTTATCATTACAGATAAACGAATTAATTTTGAAATTTCCAAACAGATTTATCATTCTTTTTACAGAAAAATTACGAAATTTAAAATTTTTAATTGGATTTGATATATAAGTAAAAAAAAAAATTATTTTCAAAAATATACAAGAAAACTTTGTGTTGAAATAAAATCAGTACGTAAAAATGGCGTGTAATATAAATCCAAATGTATATCCATTCTCCAAACAAACGTATTTCTTCCTTTTTATTCTCAGTGGGACTTTGGCATTGATACTCTAGTTCCCACTGATACTCTCTTTCACTGAAAAAGACGTTTCCAGGAAGTTTAAAGCTTTTTCTTCTTAAATACTTTTTCCTCAATGGGATATCTGTTCCCTGAATGGACTCTAAAGAATTTCAATCACAGAATAAGAGTTTATTATAAAAATAAAAAGTTTTCAAATGCAGTGAAAAACTTTTATAAAAGCTTAGAAAACTTAAGAGATGCTTTCTAAGTTTGACATAATTGGGGACGCAACGAAAAACTTTATATTGAAAAAGAGAGTCATTTACCGAAAAAAAAAATGATAATCATTGATAAAATTTTTATGGTAATGGAAAAAATCACAGCCAATCAACTAGCATATAAATTAAATGTTTTACAATATTTTTCGTTTCATCTGAAAAAAGCAAAATATTCAGTATTAATATATGTTATCCTTTCTCATTCACGAAATATATAAAAACAAGATTAGCTAATATTTTAAAAAAGTTTCGTAAAAAGTTATGATGTTTATTGATTCCTACCTAAAATAATTTTATTTATATTGTACTCATAACACTTATTTATATTATACATTAGAATAGTTTTATTTATATTTTATAAGTA
>BMAW01050442.1:220911-266302 GCA_019974015.1 Nephila pilipes
TTATTTATATTATACATTAGAATAGTTTTATTTATATTTTATAAGTACATATAGTAATTATTGTGATACACATATTGTAATTATTGTGAAGTACATATAGTATATATATATATACTCTTCATTTATATGTATATTTTATTTGATTCCTTCTTTGTGATTTTTTTACAACTTGTTCTTTTAAATTTATACAGCTTTTGTATTGTTTTACAAAGTTTTTCTGCTGAAATTGTTGGGTACCTGCAAAACATTAACCAACCAACAAATATGTTAAAAGCCAAACACAGAATTTATTAATGCTATATTCCATTTTTTGTACAGTCTTTCTTTTCCTGGTTATCTTTGTTTTTCATGCATTATTTTTTTTTTCATAATATTACCATTTTTTACAAGTTTAGTATTCTTCCAGAAGTAGTGATCTGTTTCTTGTTTTTTATTAATTGTTCTGAATTTTTTTTTCTTTATCTTTTTTCTAGGTTTGATGTAATCGGTTATATTGATCATCTTCTTGTTTTTCAAGTTACCTATAATGAAGATATTATACCTTATATATCCTTTTTCATCCGTTATATTTAAATCTGATTAAAACTAATGTAAATTCTCATGAAACAGATTCCTCGGATGTTAATTTAAAAATTATTAATCGTTGGATTATTACTAATATTTGTGACATGAAAAAAATACGGTTTCCATAGTATCTTCCTTTAATAGTGATTTAAGTTTCAGTATTTTTAGAAACATATTACATAATTACTTACTGAGAAATATCAAGTATTATTATTAATGTTAATTTACCTATCAATATATATAAATACATAAAAATATATTTTTTACATATTCTTGGCTCTATATATTTCTCCATCTTTCTATTTTGTTTATAATTTTTTTAGGTTTGTATTTATATGATACGGTTCTTTTTTTCCCATTTTAAGTTGTTTTTTCTTCCAAATTTGTGAAACACTGTTATTTTAAATATCTTCTATTCAATTACTAAGTAGTTTCACTCAAATAAGATTTTTGCTTAATTTAAATCAATCAATTTACCGGTATGGTTTCAATTAAATCAATCAATCAATTTTTACTATGGTTAAGGATTTTTTTATTGAATAGAATAGGTAAGAACATACGAATGAAATTTGTATGCGGAGTTAAATGTTTTTAAAAATAATATTAATACTAATGCTTGTTTTCTTTTATTGCAATTGGTTAAAGTTTTTTAGATAGTTAATTTATCTCTGCATTTGTGTTTGTGTAGTCTTCAAAAAGAGTCAACATTCTTTTTGATGACATCTCATAGGTAAATGTTTTTGTGGATAAGTGTTAAGAATCCTAAGATCCCTTAAAACAGAGAACGTAGAAGAAAGTATGAAATGATACATTTCAATTAAGTAATATAATAATAAGTAATTTTTACATACACATTGATTTTAATGTTTTCCTAAAATCTGAATCTCCTGCTTTGAAACAATGAATATTGTTTCATAATATTTTTTAAAGTTATTTAACCTTTAATGTTATCATTTTTTGCTACTTTTTCTTATTAAAATTAAAGTAGGGACAGAAATGTTTTTTAAAAAAACCCATCTGTAATAGGTTAATTTCTCTTCTTGAAACGGGGGAGCAGTGCTACAGTCTCTAAAATAAAGATCCAGAAGTGAGGAACAGCGAAATGGTCCAAATCCTTTCGTCTTATAATATAAAACTGCTCTGTTTGTTTCCCTAAACAAACAAAAACTAAACTTTTCTTGGATAGAAGGAACAAAAGTAAATAAAATCGAACTATGTTCAATAAAACACTTCCGCGTTGTCTGGTTTCTGATACCTTCGTAAAAAGTTCGTCTTATAATACCAAAAAAGACGCCAAAGAGTCCACATTTTCCGTTCTTATAGAAAAAAAATGACAGCCGGAAGACGATGACACTTTTATCGATCGTAAATATGTATTTTCTGTATTACATGTATTAGAAGTGCGCTCCAGGTACAAAATTCTATTTTGAAATGCATACGTGTCACATTCGATTATCTCATGCTTCCTGGGTTCTAAATGGAACAGTTCGTATTGCACTGAATTAAATTTATAGACCTATAATAATAATTTTCTAGCTTTCTGAACATCGTATATTCATTTTAAATCATCTTCGTCTTCAACAATTCTTTTTAAATTACTTTTACTAAACGTAATACCACAGTAGATAAAAAAACTCAATAAGCAAAAAATTTAAGAACACAATAAAGTTTGCATTGTATGGCTATAAAGGTATTCTTCTTTTCTTTCAAGCGATTTTTTGTGAAATTTGGTTATTGCTTTAAATTATTGTTTCAGAGGAATATTAGTTTTTAGTAATGGAAAATGCTAATAGTTTTCAAAACAATAACAGCAATATTTCTCTTTAAGCGATACTTAACGAAAAATTGAAATTTTGTTTTTCTTCATAATAGTCAATTAAATATAGCTGTTAAAATTTACATTCTACTAAAATATATAAGAAATTATTAGGCTTCTTCGAAAAAAGTTATTTGCAAACTTAAGTCTACTTTTAAAAATTTTTTATATGTTGAGCTACTTTTAGAAGAAATTTTTTTTTAAAATTTTAAATATAGTAAGAGCTCTTTAATCCAACATTCAATGTTTCGGCATATTCTATAATCATCCCCAACTCAATTTGTTTTCTTTCAGATTTTTTCGAATGGTTTTTACTTCTGCTAACCTAGATAACCAAGTCTCAAAGCAGCGCTGCTCGCATTTTCGATCAACGTTTATCATAACTGTCAGTTTAAAGTCAAAAACTGTATTTCTTGCTTTTTTTTATTTCACATTTGCATAACATTACAGCTGTGTACATACGGTAAAATGCTCTTAAAGCTCAAAAAGTTCTTTGAGAGCTAATAAGCATATACAAGTGACGCAAATAGTTCGTCGCAACTTGTTTTAATTACCATTGTTCCACATTAATGTTAATTTTTATGTGTTTTTTTTATCAATGCAAGAATATTCTATTATGTTAATATTCGTTGGTTGAATTTTAATTTCGTAGTTGCTAGAATGACGAAATACGTTTTCGAATATTTATATCGTCTACAAAGATTCTGAATGTGCGTAAAACACTAAACATATGTTTTAATCTTTTAAATTTTTAACCAGAATGTTTTATCATTGGTATCACAGTCAAAATTATATTGACTCTCGTTAATCCCGCCCGACGAGGCGAGGATTAAAGAGATTAATATATTTATAATGGGATACTTAGACATCCATAAACATAATGCAAGTGAAGATTAAATATTTATCCCGAATTTCGATTCCTTCTGCACTTAAATTGCAATCGGTGCAAACACAGCATCGACACACTGTTATTCCTATTTCCAGATAAGGCACGTAAGGTGAATAGGAAGTCTGAGAGGAAGCAGAGCTAATTATAAGGATATTTAACAGTTTATAGCGAAATGAGATAGATAAGTTCTAGGTCTTCTAAATAAAAAAAAATTTAACGAAATGCACAGCTTGCATTACTTAAAATCGTATTGTATCAAGCACGATTTGAAAAGTACAATATCTGCTTTTAGTTTCTTGGGCACATATATTGAATGCATATATCTTCGCAATTATTATTAATACAATTTATCTAATCATATAGTATTTAAAAAAAGATGGAAATTTCTCATAAGTTATTTTGCACTTATATATAAAATATGCAAAACGATCAAAACAATATACTAGACCCATAATCTAGTGTGGCTTTCAGAGAATTTTCGGACATTGGAGTGTCTAAAGAAACTCGTGTTCAGAACTTTCTAACAAAAAATGAAATTCTTTGATATCTATTAAATTAAAAGAATATTTTTAGAGAAATAATAGCCTCTGATGCTCCACATCCCCTAAACCACTCACTCAACAGCTAGAAAACATTCAGTAAGTAAAAAGACAAACCATTTGAATAAAGGATTTGTATTTTATATCCTATGAGACCAAATAATCTATCAAACAGCCGTTTGAATACATTTTGAAACTGAGTCACAAATCCATAAATATAAAATGAAACTTTCTAAATTGCAAATAGATTATTTCCCATTATCCATTTTTTTATCCACATCAATTTGTAACAAACAGATGCAAAACGTTGGAGTAAGTTTCTTTGATGTCTCTGAAAATTAAAACAGAAAATATGTTTATTTTGGAATTTCATTTTATTTTTGCTGAGCTTGTTAATTATGTAAACCGCCGCAGTGGATATTATTTATCCAAATGCATTAATTTAAAAGATTAAGGCATACATTTAAAAAAGTGATATATAGTACTTTTGTTTTAATATAATTCAATTACATTTAATTAGGTTAAAGTCGAATGTGACTGAAAACATTGCTATGACAGCTCTAGAAATTTTAAATCATAGTTGAATATATATACAATTAGAGCAACCACTATGTTTGCATCTCAGCTTCATAATTTCCTCCTCACATTTTGCGACGGCTTTGAAACCTTGTTCGAATTAATGAGCATCAACCTTCATTATTCAGATTGACTATTTCAGATAAATTCGAACAGCATTCAAATAGATAGAACAACATTTAAAGTTATTCTGACGTATATTTCCCTCTTAAGATTTTGTCATAAAGAAATCCATTTTATTCACTGAAATAATTAGTAATATAATCAAATAATACGTAAAATAAGAATATTTTATTGAATTTACATCGAAATAAAGCATTTCATTTATAATCCTTTGTAAGTTTGAACAGACATTTCCGTATTTATTCTTAATATATCCCTGCTTAAGTTGATTTGAATATTTAGACGAAAGTGATTTACTCGAAAATTTTCGTTTGCCTAATTGAAAATAATTTTGAAAGAATATATTACGCTTTTATTTCTATTCGTTAAAGTTTATGGAATGGATTGCTAATGAAAATTCCTGATAAACGATTTATTTGGCAATAAAATTGTACATTCAAAATAAAGTTTTGCTAAGTCTGGGCCAAAAACAACGTAACAAATAAAAATTATATCTTATTAAGTTATCATTAAATAGGAAGTGTTACAAATAATGTAATCATTTTAAAAATATTGAATACGAAGAGAAATAGAAAAAAAAAAAAAAACAGAGAAATCAGGGGGGAAATTATATTTGAAAAACATTTAAACAAACAGTAAGTGTAAAAACATTTTATTTTCACAAAGTTACACTTATTCAATGGAATAATCTGCGAATAGGCTGCTCTCTTTTTCTATGAATGCGTAATTTTTTTAAATCTCTTTTCACCAATCATTACTTATTGCGAGAACACCAAACGAATGTATAAGCCATACATTCTTTACCTTAAATGAATGATAGAAGCAAGATATGATCAAAGCCCGTAACCAAATTTTTATTGTTGTTTACATACATTTTGTCACAGAATATTTATATTAATACTAAGAAATGCACATAAAGAGGACACGGAAGCTTCCAAATTTGGGGAATGGAGGATTACATTGAGTGAAAAAATATATACTATGAGCATTATCATCTGTCATTCGTAACAAAATTTATTGGCATGGAACTTTTTCAGTCATTCACCTAGTTAAATTTTTGTACTAAAATGCTTGGCAATTTTCACTGGTTTCTCGTTTTGATTGCCCATAGTTTTCTGTAAATAATATTTTGCATTCAAAAGGCTACATGTGGTTAAGCTACTTTGCTTAAAATCCACAGTAATTTCAAATTATAATTTTTATTCTGCAAAAAAGAAATCCACACATAAGTTTCTAAGCAATTTTTTCTTATTTATGAACACTTTTGAATTACTAATTGGCGCATTCTTTTGTGAGACATTTTTCGGATTTGGTGTATTCTTTTTAATGGTAACCCTAAAATTTCCAAAATTATATTACATGACTTAAGTTGTATGAATTTTCTTAAATATATGTGCAAAATTTCATATCTTTAGCTACATTATTGCGAGTTATTAAAATTTCCTATAACAAAAGAATTTTATTGACTTTCAAAATGTTATGTTGTACATATTGTCGGATTTTCTTAATTTTCACAATAGTCCTGTACTTAAAATTCTAAGGCTTTTATTGTAATCAATAGAAAATTCTGAAATTTTTCTTCTTGTTTAGCATGGAATGTTTGAAACTATTTCCCATGGAATACAGATTTAAATAAATAAGTATTTTTTTAAAAAAAAAATTCGGAAAATTCGATATAGCTCTATTTTACTACTTTTCGCAGTGTGTGATAAAACAATCATTATATAACTATAAAAGAAACACTAGTACAACTAAACACATGCATAGAAATGAAAAAAAAAACACTTCAAAGAAATTGAAAAAAAAAATTGCTTTAAGATATTAAATTTTGTAGACATGAGAGGAATTTTAAAGCATCGAAATATTATAAAAGAATGCAAACTTTTAAGTAAATTTTTGTTTGTAATTTTTTTTTCTGAAATGTGTAATTTATGTGCTTTTAAATATGGTAAATAAAACATTTTTCTAATAAATATCTAATTTTAAAAAGTTGCTCAAATACATGTGCTATCTAACACCGTCAATTCCACAAAGAAATTTACACTTTTCAAGTAATCACTAACGCATGCTTACACTACTAAAACAATTACGAGCTTCTTTCATCCGCTGGAAAGTAATATTTTCCTAAATTCTAGGAGCACAGATTGCCTCTCCTTCAACAATATGAAATAATAACTAAAGTTCAGTAGCCTTCCTAAAAGAGGTTTTAAAAAATCAAGTATTCCAACAGAGATTAATAACACGAAAAGGAAGACTCAAGTGGAAGCAGATTTTGGCTTATAATACGACTTTGGTGTTATGTTTGGGCAGCAAACACTTTCCTATCTCCTCTTTTCCAAGAAAATGAGACTTAGATGTGTACCTAGTACTTGAGTCATTTACTCAGCCATCTGGAAGCCTGTGTGGTCGGAAATTGTTGGCGAATGTCATGCGGGGAAAGTTTTGAATGTTTGCTTCGATTAAACGGTTCAGGAGGTATTTATCTCCAGTGTAAATTCTTCGTAAAATTGTATAAGAGGAATTCGTTTCTTCTTTCAAGATGGTACACTTGAAATAGTGAATAATTTTTCGGAAATCGTCAAATCAGAGAATTTGAAACAAATTGAGAGAAATAATTGTCAATTGGAATTGTAAATATAATAACGTAACTTTTCAATTCAACATAAAATAATTTAAGAATATACATTTAATTTACGAATACAGGAAGCAACAAGATTAATTAAGTTCTCAGCTTCGAGTTAGATGAACACAAAACGATAGAATTTTCTCAAATTTACAAGTCATTTACAAATTTTCAGTTATGAGCAAAGCCACTTATTATTGTTGTGAAAATAAATTTAAATTGCTAGATATCATCGATAAGAATATGTTTAAAACAACAGAATATCATTGAGAATATAAAGGCAAAAATGAAGAATGTATAATTGAAAAAAATATGTTCAAAAAAAATTTAGGTTTCGTTGAAGGGGAAAAAAATAAATGTAAAGGAATATGACTGAAAAAAATTATATTGGATTAAATATAACTGAAATAATAAGTTAATTCAGATAGAATTTTAGAATATCATTGAGTTAAGTTGATATTAATGAGTAAAAATAAAATAAATAAATTATGAACTTCACATTAAATTAAAATATTTTCCTGTGTTTTTCAAATTTTTTCTGAAAACTACTTCAAATTCATGTAATATTAAAAAGAAATATAAGATTTTAATATTCATTTCATAAAGCTTTTATTTTGTTAGGTTTGAATATTTGTAAAGAATGCTTATTTTTTTCATAAATATTTGTTGTATAAATACGGATCAGAGTTTCAATTAAATAAGAATTAAGAAGATTAACTATATATATTTTTTTAAAATTGAAAGATATCGCCTTTAATAAAGGACGAACATTGTTACAAAAAGGACGAATTGGCAACTTTATAATATTCTTTCGAACTTTCATAATAATACATTATGAGAGAGGTTTTGTATCATAACACTGATACAAAAATTAGCGACTCTTAAACCGATAAATATTAATTCAATTTTACATAGTTATCTATTTATAAACTTAACACTTAAGTAAAACAAGTTTTAAATACAAAATATATTTTGCGTGCCATAAACTTACATATTATAAGTAACAGTCAAAATAAATAAATAATAAAAGGAAGTATCTATATTTTATAGACAAAGGATCTTAAAACTATCGTAACTAAGTAATATAAAAATAACGTTTCCTCTTACGATTAAAAAAGTACTATTCCTAGGAATTTATTTTTTCTAAAAATATAGGAAAAGGAAAATGTTAACGTATTTATTAGTAAAAAAACAGGTTTCACAAAATGTTATTTTCTACTTACACGCTAAAACAACTTATTTTTTTATCAGTGTTAACTCGATGTACATTCAATTTAAAAAAAATTCTCATTTGACACTTAAGGCGAATTTAAAAATCATCACATTATTAAAAAAAATATTCGCACGGCATTTAAGTTCTTACAACTATGAAAGAAAATTCCTAAATATTTTAGGTAAAATAACTCAAGTATCACAACTAAGCAAAACTATTGTCTTCCCTACCTATTTAAATAGAAACATGATGCTCCTAGAAATTTACTTGTTTCTAAAAATATAGAACATGTAAAGAGTAGACTTTCATAAGTGAAAAAAACATGCTTCGTAGAATTTCGTTTTTCTAAACAGTTGTTAAAATAACAAATTTTTCACAGGACATTCGCTTTTGGGTATTATATAGAATTGCTTATTCATCACCTGAGACTGATATCGATATCATTAAATTATTGTAAAATTATTTGCTCAAAAACGAAGCTATAACCTGGAATAACGCGAAGATAAATTAATAATCAAAATGATAAACAGCACAAATTTAAAAAAGAACTAAATTATAAGGCTCCCATCTACCGGCATTTAGATTTCATGAAAGTAACGTTAATTTTATGTAATTTTTACATTCATCCTCAAATCTAGAGTTTTGAGTTTATATAAATGAAAGGAAGTTCCTTCAAAAGAGTAAAAAATAATGAAGTTTTTTGTGTAATTACATTTTTGCTCCTATTCTAAAAAAATTGTACCATTGTTTTAATGAATCGTTTGTGGGTTTTCTGATCTTTAAAAATATTTTCAAAAACCTTGAAGAAAATGTCATTCTGCAGAAACCTTCATTATTTTTTTAAATTTTAGATGCAATATTTTGCATTCAAATAAAGAAAGAAGGTAGTAGAAATTTCTTAGGATTAACGTCCATGACGTCACAATGGCCAATAGACTGGAGCCTTAAGTTGTCACAGCAATTCACATTATTTAATTCTGTGTAGGCTGTTTTTCTTATCAAAACACTAATATGAACAAATCACGGGATTTAATTTAGGATAAGATTAACTCAGACTCGCTCTTTACTTAAACTTTAATTTAATTTTAACATTGAAATAAATTTATTTTCTTAGTTTACTTTTTGAGGCTCTATCTCTCATATACGGATTTTAAATATTGACTGATAATGCATATTTTTCTCCAAACATACCATGTACGTCATTAGCCACTAAGGGTACATATAAAATGACGCATTCTCACGTCATCGGATTTTTTTTTTAATACACTCAAAGAAATCCAAAGTTATAAACTAAAATGCAAGGATTTAAAATTGCGTCCGGATATCATCTGTTGAAAATTCGTAAACCTACATAAAGATTGTTCTGCGTTTTAAAACAATGTCACTTAAGAAATATTTTTCTTTCATTTTTAAAGAACCCATTAATTACAATATCTTTGTTAATTAACGAGTTATTAATAAAACAGAAATTTTTATCATTTTTACTTTTGGTTTAAAATCACTTACATACGAGTATATCCACAGTATAGGATAACTATTTTTGTTGATTACTAAGGAATGATTTATTCTATGTTTTCTATAAAATATTTTCAGTAAACAGAATATTATTTATACAACGAAGCTATATTTAAATTAATGTATTTCATTTATTGTTATATTTTTCATTGAGGTTTTATAGTTTGCAATATTTACATATTTTTTTCGTTTCAATTAGCAAATCGATATTAAAAGATTTCTTTGAAAAGTTTTTATGTACTTAAGTGGCAAAAGAGTTTATTTTTTGTTTTGAAAAAAAAAGAAGTATTTCTGAACAGGCATAATGAAATGATTGTTATTAAGCTGTAATGAAATGCAATAAATAGTTTAGAAGAGAGAAATTTGTTTAAATTACACTTTCAATGGTGTCAAATGATTTGCATGAATAACTGGTGACTCCAGGAAGAAAAATGATTAATCTGCTTTAAGAAAATGACAATAATCCGCAACAACCTGATTACTCTGGATGAAAGTGAATAAGATAAAAATAAAAATATCCCCCTCTCCTCTTTTTGGAGCAACACATTTGGTATCTGACTTTATCAGAAAGCCTGAAGCACTTGCTTATGTAGCTAATTTTCAAATTAATAACATGAGTTTTGAAGAAACTGTATTCAACTATTTAAATTCTCAACTTCAGTCTAAATACTTCGAAATTATACATGGGATATTATTAAAGAATAAAAACCTAACAATATATTAATTGGCTAAAAAGAAAGACCACTAAACTGTTTTAAGGAAAATAAGAATGAAAGAATACAACATTTGGTTAGTGGATTAGGTTTAGGTAATTTATGGCCAAGTAGTTAGTTACTATATTAAATTAAAAGTTTTGCGACAGAAGATTTTACTGATAAAATACTACAAATCTTAAAATGCAGGATTCTGCCACTTGTTAGCGAAGGAAACTTGGAAAAATCGTCCACGTTGTTTGACAGAATACATGAAATGGAACACAAGGGTGTATTCCGATACGACGCTGTGAACAGTAGTTCTAACGATACTCTATTGGCAAGAATATCAGCACTTGCAGAAAATAGAATCGTATTGAACTCGAAAATAGAATCGTATTGAACTCGAAAATAGAATCGTATTGAAATCGTACGTAACTTGAATCGTATTGTAAGGGCGAGAAATATGTCTCCTCTCACAGGCACTAACTCTCGAAGTCGAAATCTGTCTAGTAAGAGATTTTATTCAGTCGGTAACTTTGTTTCTTCCATGCTGAATTCGGCAAATCCCGAAAACCCGATAAATGTTATCTACCATGCACCTGGACAATGATGGCAAACTTCCCTGCGTAACATTCAAAGTCTTTTACTAGTTTCTAATAAAATCAAGAGTAAAGAACCTTTTGATAAATATCTAAAGACTGACTTGAATGGAAGTCCCATTTATTTTCGTAAAACCATATTCAGATATTTTTCACGAATTTAAGTTACCTTTTGATAAAAATGAATTAAAGAATGATTTATTAAAAGGCCTAACTCATTTTATATGTATGTTATATATAAATGTTAATTTTTTAGTCACATTTGCAATTATGCTTGAATGTTTAAATTCATAGATTACCTTACACAAAGTGAGTTACCTCTTTGAAAATTCATATTCTGACAAGTACAGTCGTCAAAAAATGAGAGATCCTAAATAATTTCATTAATTTAAATCGCAACAAGACAAACTTAGAGTCCTTTTTAGTGGGGTTTTATTAATAGATCATAAGGCACTTTTTAATTATGTACACACACACACACACACACACATATATATATATATAGTTGACAGAATAATTTAACTAACAAATTTATTTATTTCCAAAAAAAAGCCAACCATGAAATTTGTTTTGAAGAAATTATGTAATGTTCAAAATATAATTAAAGAAAACTTGAATTCGAATCCGATCATTAGTCCCAGAAGCAATAACAAAAAAAAAAATGTTACAAGTCCTAATGCGATTATTTAATATGCAAAACAAGTAAGCAAAATTATTTTGAAGCGTCTTACAAAATCCTTTAAAATTCAGTATTATTTACTGTCATGTTTTTTATTAGTATATCATAAGGTACTTTTTAATTAACCCCGATCGCTCAAAATGAAAACAGATGAACCTAATATTTGTTCGAGCATCGCATGATCAATGAATTGATAAACTAAATGTACTCGTAAACTAATATCCGAATACAGAAGAACCAAATATTGAAAATATTTGTGTCTTTTACAATTCTATTCTTTTAATTGTGTTTAACAGTTAAAAATGTCCATGAAAACTTTTTATTGTTAGATTGTTTCGAATTCTTAGAATTGAAAAATAATTATTAATCGTTTTCTGTAAACATATATGAAAAGAATTGATAAAAATATTTCACATATGTTGTCGAATGTCTTAAACATTCAATTAACATTATGGAATTCGTTTTTAAGCTTCCATAAAATATAAACATTTTAGCAGAATTTTACTAATTTTGAAATAAAAATTAAATTTATAAAGAAAAATCAATAACGAAAAAACTAACGACATCAGTAATGAAAAAGTCTTAGCATTAGTTTATATTTTTTTGTTAATTTAGATTAATTAATCCATTAAGATCGTAAATTAGTTCCCTTTGAACCACTAACTCAGTGTTTCCCAAAGTGGATTACGTGGAACTCTGAGATTCCACGAAAAAATTTAAGGGTTCCGCGAGACAAATTTTATTTGATGAAAAAAAAATTTTTTCATTCATTTTAGTTTATGTTTTGTATTTCTATTAATTATTTCTATAATGAATTGATTTTTTTTTTGAGTTTTGCTTAATTCAATAAAATCTGAAGTACCAAAATAATACTTGTTTCATTTAATATTAGATATTAATTTTGAAAAGTCATTAATTAAAAAATATTCAGGGTTCCGCGATCATTGGCAACACATTTTGGGGTTCCACGACCAAAATAGTTTAGGGACCACTGCACTAACTTAATAACAATTTTATTCCCGTTCATTGGAAATTATGTAAGTTATTAGAATAGAATTTTAAAATATTGCCTTCAAAATGGAAATGTATTTCTTGTTTAAATCGAAAATTTTGAATACTTGAAAAATGAAAGCTTTATGAAATAATGTAAATAACTAATAATAAAAAAAAAACAGGTGAATAAAGAAAAATGCTCTTTTTTCAAGAATGCTGCCTACTTGTGAAACAAAGAGAAAAACATTCTGAAAGAGCAATGGGTTCAAATCATTATCCAAAATAATAAGAATAACTGATCTAAGTTATAACACATCAATAAATAATAACATCTTCATTTTTTAAAGAAGTTTATTATTTGAAAAAAAAATGGAAATGTAAAAGCTATTTAAATTATAATGTCAGTATCAATTGCATAATTATGGTTGCTATGTTTAATAACTCAGAGCAAATGAATATTGATATCATCGATTGAAAGTAATTAAGTCTTTTGTGTCGGTTATTTAAGAGAACTTTCTTTATTAAATGATGATTCCAGTAAGCAATTTTAAAAAGAATTCCTGAGGCAAAAAAAAATCTCTCCTTATTTTTTGAAAAAATTATCTTAGCAATAGAAAAAAAATCTTTTTTTTTTACGCTTGCTGTTTTTTACCCTTAGAATTGTTGAGATTTTTAAATTGGCAATTAATTGTTATTTAAGGTGAAAAGAAAGAATAAGTCGTTTAAGTACATTTATAAAAAGAATAATTCCCGGACACATTTAAGAGATAAATTTTTTCATTGTTCTTAATTTCGCGTATAACTGCAAACAATCATGATTCGAAAATAAGTTTTCAATTATAGAAAAAGCGATTTCATCGCTATGAATCCTTATCTTTATCCATATATTTAAAGTATAATTAAAGGAAAGAGCTGAATCCATCAGACAAATAAAAGGGAGATAAGGTAACGGCGTGAAGACGATTTTCAATAAAAGGAAGTATGTAATGCTTTAAAGTAGTTTAAATTACAATTTTCTAAGAAAATACCAGTAGATGCTTTTTACTCCATAGTCCATCGGAAAAAGTAAGTTTCTAATATTTGATTTTTGAACTTTTAATGTAATTTGCTCATTACTCAAATACGAGGAATAAAAAATAATGTGTAACTGAAGACAAAGTGCGTTAGCAGTTTTATTTTTTCACAATCTTCGCGATTTTCTTTTTAAACTTCTAAAAACTCGGCGTGAAAAAAACTTCACACTGTGGCAGGATTTGGAAGATCGAATCTCCGCCGTTACTCGAGACGGCGAAGATTGGAACTACCGAACTTTAGGTCCTAAGAAAATTCATCCTGACACGTTATGCATTGCCTTTAACAACCAATCCATCAGGGATTTAAGGTTTATTCGGACTCGATAGATAAAATGGTTGAGAAATCAATCGTTTTTGATTCTTGCTAGCTTAAGAATATTTTTTTCTTTCTTAACCTTGAGGAAGATCTATCTGCAGATTTGAGAGTTATTGGTATGGTTAATATTTAATATAATTGCCAGAACAGTTACGAAATTTAGATTCAATTCAAATAAAGTTCAAAAGATAAATATTGTAACATTTGTATTATTATGATCTTGGAAGACGAAATTCGATGACAAACTTTGGTTTCCTTTAATAAGTCAAGGCAATCAATATCATCTCGAGAATTCGCAATTTATAATTAGACTAAAGCGGGAAAATATGAAATTGAACCATTTTGATTTTTCAAATTCCGTTGGGGACGGGAAGGAGAAGGAATACGCTAGTGCCCTTCCACCATTTCTTAAAAAACCGTTGATTCGACCCTGCTTGAAAACTAAGTATTCACAATTTTAGAACATAGGTTTCCAACCTTTATCTGCCTATCGCCTCCTTATCGAAAAAAAATTTAAAGAAGTAAAATTTTAATTAATTAAAAATTAAAGAAAAAAAATTTTTTTTTCAGAAAAAGGTTATAAAAAGAAATTACTTATATAATCACAGATAAGCTATCATTTTTTTAAAAAAAAAATTCTAAAGCAATTTATTACATTCAATCAAAACCAATACTTTGAGGGGGGGAGTAGGAAACTTAAGGATTGGCATTACTCTTGGAAATTCTGGATGGCATGTCTACAGAAGCTTAAATCTCATAATTTTTAAAAGTTTTAAATATAACCTTTTGTTGATCAATCCAAAGAGCATACGAATGCGATCTGTAGCGCTTCGAGTGGTGCCCTGCGCATGTGCTTCGATTCGAATTTTTAGTTCATAAATTTGTGAAAAAAAATTGGGAAAAAAATTATAATATACCAATACCTACTTTTTATGCGGTCTGAGCTTGATTTAAAGACATTGACAACTATTTCTTGAATAATGTGTTCGATTAATTTTAGTATTACGCAAGTGTTTCAGAGAATTTTTGCAGTATCGTCCAGGAGAGCGGCATTTAATACTATATGCATTTTTAAATCTTTTCAACGACTATTGGTGGGTGTTACCGCCCTGGTTGGGAACTGCCTCTCTAGATAGAATATATCTGGTATGCAACATCTAGTCTGCTTATTACCTGCTATAAGTCTTATCATTTGAGATTCACTCAGCAGATATTGTTACGCAAAAAAAGTTCGGACTTTATTGTCTTCACAACAGAAATTATTAAGGCGAAAAAAAAACTGTTTTACAGGTAAGATGAGAATATGTTCTTAATGTCGCAAATATAGGGATGACATTTGGCAACAAATTTGATGATACATTTGGTCACTAAGTTGCCATATTTGACAATAAAGATCCCGTTAAATGAAAGGAGGAGCCCCATGAGACTTCTAGGACATTCTTTGAATTTTTGTACATCAGCTGATGTGTGTATCAGTCTGAGAGAGTGAGAGTAGTGTTTGCACAGATTAAAGTATATGCATCAATATGATTAGGTGATTTCAATTGTTGCATTAAGTGATTGAACAAACATTAAATTTGTGCTATTTTTAGCTTATGTGTGTGTTAATTGCTCCTGTTAAAAGGAAATATAGTGTACTTGCCGAAGATTCTCAGAATAAATTAGGATTTCTTTGGAAATATTTTTTTAATTGCGTACACCTTTCTAGCGATCTACCGCGTAAGAACAATATGCTGCTTTAAAAAGCAACATCTTCCAAATCTGTAAGAATTTAAATCATTCTTATTTTGATAAGAACGAGCATTTCTTGGGACTGTTTGAAATTTCTCAAAACAGATATTTGTTTACTCGCTTATTTTGTTTTCCTTCGTGGTGAGACTTGTACTCTTTTACACAGCAAAATATACACAGTTCCTTTGATAAACTTGTTTTAAAATTTTAATTTTTTAAGTCTAAATCCATTTTAAATTATGCTCAAAATATCTGGTTCTCAACAATTGCCATGTTGATGTAATTGAATTTTAAATACTCATTCTAATATTTTTAATTTTATTTACAAGTTTCAAAACAGAAGTTCCTTAAAATAATCCTATCAAAATAAATTTGCGTATTCGAATATATAATTTAATTGCAAATAACAATTAAAATATCATGAATGTCTTATCTCTAAATTATTTTATTATTACTTATATGGTTTTGTGGGATATGGGGCAACAAAGGCTATTTTTTTTTATCTCTTTAACATAAATTTTTAATTTAAAATAAATATTATAGAACTTCATCTTTTGCACAAGAATGCCCTGGATACTAATTTATTAGCTCTTGCGTTATCCAAAAGTTCTTTAAAAGTGATATTGCACCAAGGATGTACCTTGACAATATACCAAAGATGATTTCGATGAGACGCGTATTTTCCCTCGGTTAAAATAATATGTTCCATATCGTTGATATGGTAACAAGTACTAAACATTGCAGTCAATGGCGTAACGTGGAGGTGGCAGAGAGTGTCATGATTCCGAATGGCACAGATGTGGAGATGTTAAGGAGAGGTCTCTCTGGCTAATCTTGTCTTCAGCATAAAGCAATGTTCAACAGATCAAATAACTGTCTTATTATTGGATATGCATAGATATTTAGGAGTAACTGCAAGGCAATTGGACAATTGAAATTGGCTGAAAATGGAGTTTAAGTTTTGACCTAAAATATGTTTGCATTTGTGTGAAATTAATCAAAAACTTGTAAAATGTTTGATTCAAATTAAGAAAATAGATTTCACTTTTTGAATTTCGAAACGGACGAGACCAGCCACGATCCGCTGTTGCCACGCAAAAAATGCAATGAGTGTTGCCCGTTTTGATTCTTAAATTATTGTCGTTGAACAATGCCTAGTCGAGACGGTAATCAATGATATTTAATTTACTCGATTTTTATGAATTTATTAGAGCGTTGCAGGTTTGTCATTATTTATTTTATATTTTGATAGAGTTTCAGCTGTATCTAAATTTGTGAGGGTAAAGTCAAGTTTGGTTTGTTTTATATGATTCGTCATATATATAAGATTATTAAGGGAAATGTTTTGCTTATTTTTAAACTTTTAAATGGCTTTGCAGTATAACCCACGTAGAATGTTTTATATTCATTATAACTATAAGTAATTTTTATTTTTGCGCGTACAATGCATTCGTGATATTATTTCTATAGCGGCAACAAATTTAGGATTCGCACCGGGTGGCAAAAATCCATGCTATGCCACTGATTGTATTATCCTGAAAATTAAATTTATATTTTAGTCCGTAAGTTGTGAATGTTTTACTGAAGATCCGAGTGTAACTACTCTCTTTTGTCTTTTGTCCAAATGGAAATCGTACCTATGGTAGGAATGTTTCCCAAGATTTCTAATATTAACTAGAATAAATATTCTCATTAGAATTTTTAAAATTCTAAATTTCGAATTTTAAATTTCGAAATTTGGATTTCGAAATTTATAATTAAAATACGCCCATTTTCTAATTCTGAACTTTTACATGTTGCCATCGATAATAAGCTTTGTTTCTGAAATGCAGTCTCATTACATATATCTAACAAAAATAGAGCACAACTCGGTGTGTTTATTTCACGTTACATGCGCTATTTTCAGTAAGATCGTAAAGTAATCTTGCATGGCACTCGCTGAAAACCACAAAAGAAACCTTGAAGTTTAAGAGAGAGAGAAAGAGGAGCGATAATTTGAGAAAATTCGCTCTTTTCACTCTTAACCAGTGTTTACATAATTCATCAGTTTTGATTGAAACTGATGACAACAGTTGAGAAAAATATTTACTTTGAGCAATCATTATTATCATGTCGTAATGAAACGCTTGAGGAACTACGAACTAATTTTATGTGCGTATATAATTTCAGCCACCTAAAACATCCATCCGACTCATAAGAATAATATACGATGCTTAAAATTGTTATGAATAATTTGGCAACACACAGAAACTTTTAAATAAATGTATTGAAATATTAGGCATTCATGCAATGAGTAAATGTGAAATCAAACTGAATGAACAAATTTTTGCCCTAGAGAACAATAAGAATACTTTTTAGAAGGTAATGTAATTTTAATCAGACTTTTCAAGAATTCTTTCCGAAAACAGTATCTCATTTTATTAATTCTGATGAATTTTTTTTTATTTTATGATTATATAAATTCTATAGAATTAGCAATTAAACATTTTAATTTCTTTCTACTAATTTTCATTTGTGATTGTTATTTCTGATGCATTTTAAGAGACAATATATTAACAGTTTTCGAGGAATAAAAAAAATGTAGTTAAAAATGCAGAATAAAAAAGATATTTTTTATTTGTTTCTTCTCTTCAATTTTTTTTCTTTTAAAATGTTTTGTATCGCTCACTTCATATTATTTTATTCATGCAGCATGGTTTGCTGTGAAGATATTAATAAATCTTCTGAAAGTAGTTTAAAAAATTCTCTGAAACAATAGACTAGGAACTTGAACACAATTCCATTCAAATTGTGTGCAAGTTATTAATTCATTATTACCGGGTTATGTTTTCAAATATTGACATTTATAAATGCTTTGAAGTGTACACTTTTGTTTTAAAAATTGAAGATTTTTACAGCGTTATTATTTGTTCGCATACAAATGTTAGGAGCTTCACTGATAAACAGTAAAATTAAAAAAAAATTGACATTTATTATAAGCATATTTAATTTTTCATTTCAAAAAAGTTATATATTTTCACTGCACTGAACAAAGTAAGAAAAAAATGTCTTTATAGAAACTATTTTTTAAGTAAAAATTCTCTGCAAGAGAATTATAATCAACTATTTAGAGCCGTTATTGCAACAAAAATGTACAATATTCGACGATAATAGAATAAATAAAACCTTCTTCAGCGCCAAAGAAAAGAATTTAAATTTATTTTAACATGTATACTTTAAAAATGCTCCGAAAATTGGATTCTTATTGTCAAAAATAGAAGATAAAATTAAAAAAAAAAAAAACTGTCAACACAAAATTTTGCGAAGAACAGATTTAGCCACCAAAGGTGCTTCAGATTATTCCATCCCCATCTTCTCCATACAATTCAAAACAAAAACTTTTTAAAGAACAAAAACAATGCCAAATTGTGATAAAAAAAAAGAAATAAAACAAATGATTATGCTATAAAAATCAAATTATTCATCTAACTATTAGAATTAAAGCAAACAAGAAAATACTGAAGTGGACAACAATATTGTTTTCAGAGATTAAAATTAAAGCAGTGATAAATTATTACATTGAATATATTTTAAGCTAAATATAGTTATAGCTGTCGTAAAATGAAAATAAGTTAAATCTTTATGAATTAATTTTTTTTTCTTGACACTAATACATCACTGCGGCGACTATGATTTAAACAGAAACTACCACGATTCGGTTGTTAAGAATCGGATGAACACAAGTCATGCGCATTTCACACTTTTGTCAGAGACGACATATGTGGTTGTAAAAGCCACTTCAGCTTCTAATTAATCAATGAGCAAGCAGGAAACCTTATCCAGTATGTTACACAGAGGTTAAAAACCTTTCCAAGCATAAGATGATACTATAAATAATCTGAATGAAACAACTTTTGTATGTTAAGATTAGTATTGTATAAGAGACAAATTGCAGAATAATTTCAACATTACCATCTCAGTTACATAGCGGGATTACACGCGAGTCATTGATTACTACTAATATTAGATTCGAATATCAGACAGTCTACGATTACATAGGGCTATGATGACCTTGACGCAATGATTTTTTTTATTCATATTCGAAGTTCTTACTATGGTTGTCGAGCTTTTATGAGGCACAGACACGCCAACGTGCCTTCCATGAAACATCAGTCTCCTAAAACGAATGATTAAAGAGATGTAGCTTTTAGCACAAAGACAAGACGTTCCTTAGGGACATTTTTCAAGTCTTCTTGGACCATAAATTCTTATTGCATGTAAT
The DNA here is from genome assembly GCA_019974015.1 of Nephila pilipes. NCBI lineage: Eukaryota > Metazoa > Arthropoda > Arachnida > Araneae > Nephilidae > Nephila > Nephila pilipes. The sequence continues at coordinate 241,117 of BMAW01050442.1, forward strand.
CAGGGATGTACGATTAATCATCTCGAACGAAAATCGATGGACGATTGATGTGTGCTTTTATTTGAGTACCAAAAAATTGGATCTGGTTCATAGTGCTCCTAGTTCAATACGCTTCCTTTCTTGATATGGAGAAGTTACGATAAAAGGCTTGAAACTGTCAAGATGAAAAATGATTGCCATTGCCTTGTGATGCCTTTATCATAATCTATCGATTTTTATTTATAAGCTCAAAAGCCATAGGGTCAATAGCGAAAATGAACAAATTATATCCCGAATAATATTTCTAAAAGAACTGTAAATGGAAGTGTATTTTGTTATATTTAGAAAGGTGGTCAAATATTTTAACCATAGATAACTAGAATCAGTGTTACTCCGTAACTAATCATTTGTCTCATGGACTACGAATTAAAAACAAGTACCTTTTTTATGTTTCCTATATTTATATCAAGCAAATCAATGAGACTTAAGCGGTGTAATTGTTTAAAAAAATCACACTGAGAAGTAACACGAGGGCCATTGGCAACGGACCTCATAATTTTGAACCTCCGTCAAGTAACGAGGACGGCACTATAGCTCGCATCTCCTTCTCCAAAATTCCACACGACTCTAACGGGAGGGTTTGCGACCATGACTGCATCAGCTCTGATGCAGTCGGTCTTTAGTAACCTCAGGGCTTGAAAAACAGCACCAACTGCCAGACATCGATAATGATCATTAAAACACCGCGGCTACAGCTCAATTTAAGATAAGTATTAAAATAAATCTATTGAAAAGAATAGAAAGGGATGAAAAAAAATCAGTGGTTTTCACTCTTGACAAATGTTAAAAACATTTTCTGCATTTGATGCAGTAGTGGCATATTGAGTTTCTCAAATTGACAGAGCGTACACATTCAACGTTTCTTTGCTGCAATTTCCGTCGTAACATCTGTGGATTTTTTAATATTCAGAATTTGTTTTGATGTAATGTCGAAAACTTCTGCACGTTTTCATAAGACATTCGACTGTTAAACGATGATTGCGGCAAATTTCTAAAAGTAATAATTGTCTAGCTGTGCTTATCATCTTCGAATGACTCATTTTTCTAGTTTTGAAGGTGTTGCGGCTCTTTTCAACAACAACGGCATAAGTTAAAACGCCCAAGGGACATCGCTTTTAGTTTAGTTGATAAGACCGCTACAAAAAGCAACCGTTTAAATTTTCTCCGCACCCTGGGGCTCAAAGTTCAAAACTTCACTGGCAACCAAGGCAATCAACTCTCTCTCCCTCCACGGGATCGAAAATCCTCTAACGCCGAAGTAGTGACTTAGAACTTCAACTCTGCATGGCAGCACAGCCTAGAGCTACTGCTTGCATAAATCCTCGACGCGTATCACATGCCTCTGTGTGTCTAAATAAGACAACCGCACATAAAACACAACTAGCGATATATCGGCTACGGCGCATGTGAGAACGAGACCCGTCCCTCAACTAGACACATCCGATGGTGCCAAATTGAAACTGTCCAAGATGAAACTCAATGTAACAGGAAGGGGAAATATATCAATTGTACTAATTGGAAAAGCGACCATCCCGATAAATATCATTCAGAATATTTCTCTACGTACCATCACGATGATACTGGAGAGAAAGTTACGGCGACTCACTTTAACATCAACGCCAGAAGTTAAAACGCCTTAATAACAGCCCGAGTGAGACGTCTCCTTTGGTTTAGTTGCTGAGAGAGCCGCAAAAAGCTACAGGTCAACTTTTCTTTGGACCCAACGGTCAAGGGTTCGAAATGTCTCCGATACTTCAAGATCAACTGACAGCCCCACTCCTCCACGGGCTCGAAATATATCTAGTGCCGGAAAGGTATAGCGACAGAAGTGACTAAAATAAAACGTATTGATTGTAGTGATCCTCCTCTTAATTAATTCCTTTTTTTTGAAAAAAATAAACACAAAGTGAAGAAAAATGAAACAGAATGTAAAAAATTGAAGCATATACATTTGAAACATGGGGTTTAATCTACTATTTCAGCTGTTCATCGAGGAAATGTTATACGAATTGCTGTGATTCTTATAACAAAAAGATATACCATACTGATTTAGAGAACCGTTTCTTTTGAAAAGCGTTCATTTTCAAAAAAAAAAAAAAAAAATGAAACAATTTAAAATAAAAATTCTACACATATCTATGTTTCCATCATCTTTATTCAACAACTGGGCTGAGATAACAAATGTGACAGGTGGTTATATAAGCCTATTCTATAATTAATAAACCTCAAATTCCATTTGTTTGGTAATGTACTTTCCCAACTGTCATTTACAATATATCACATGGCTGAGAGAAAATAGACATTTTTCTTGCTTTAATTTTAGTTAGGATAGTTTTTCTCAAAATTGATATATTCGAACAGTTAAATTAAAGTAATTAAAAATTCAAACGTACCAAATTGCTACTGGAGGAGAGTTTCACACGTGAAAAAACAATTCCGCCTCTTTCGAAACGCAAAGTTTAAAGACTGAATGAGTATTTCAAAAATTCATACTTTTATCTTGATTATACGAGATTTTAAGAATGAATTTCATGTGCATTTCGGTATTTATTTGTACTATTTCCACTTTCACATAGTAATTTATAATGAAATTTATCATAAATATTTATAATATATATTAAATATTTTAACAGTCGCGATGAGTTTTTTTAAAATGCATTATGAATACAGCTATACACACACAAACACACACACACAGCAGCCTGGTATATATATATATACCAGGCTGCTTTAGAGTAGTGTTTGAGATCAAAACCTTTCCTTGAGAAAGAACCGCGATATATATGAATGAAAAGAAGTGGTACGAAAAGATGAGATTATATAGTAATTTAGGCTTCAAGCAACTGTAATATGATATATTAAGTGCGTATAATTGACTCGGATCCATCATAATATGTCTACTGTTTTGAGTTTGCAAGATAAGTAGATATTATACTATCATTATTGGAACTATTTTTAAGGACGAACTAAATTAACCTCTCCACATATTTTTAATTTATTTTGATTATTAATAAATTAAAGATTTAAATAAACTGATTAAAGATTTTGATTGATAATTATTGAGTAATTATATCTCTGACTATATAATAATAAAGCCAATTCATCACAAGATATTTATTTTATAAATCAAATTAAAATGGCTCAAGCTTTCGAATTAAGCAAATGTAGTTATTACTATAAGGTTTTCAGAAAAAGAAACCTAGCTCGATCTTTAAATTTTAATAACACTTTTGTCAAATTTCAAGCGGAAATCATTTTTCTGAACTTTTGTAAGATAAATGACAAGTAAATGCGTAGAGGAAAACTTTCACCCCCAGTTTTAGAGCAGAGAGAAGTTCAAGAACTAGAGTTCATTTCTTTGTACCTCTTCCTTAAAGATACTGGGTTTTAGCATTAAACCGAAAACGATTTACCTCATATATGTACAGGAAAAATAATTTTCTTCAGTTTTTGAGTAAAATATTAGAAAGATATGAGTAAATGAAAGCATTCACCTTCTTTGTTTCTCTCTCAGTGATATTTAGTCATAAACAAGTTTACTTCTTTATACTTATTTTTGAAAAATATAGATTTCAGGCGTTTAACTTATATATATAAACTCGGTTAACCAAATTTTCTCAGAAAAAAAACCATTTTCTTCAGCTTTTGTATAATAAATTGGTTAGAAATGAGTAGCAGTAAACCTCCACCGTCATTTTCAGTGATATGTAAACATGAACAAGTTCATTTCTTTAAGCCTCTTTCTTGAAAGATGCGGATTTCTAGCGTCATACCTAAAATTTGAAGCAGTAAACTTAAAGCTGTAGCAAGAATTTAAGATAAGACTTTTTCTAAAGTTATAAATCAGATAATAATTTTAAAACGCATACACATTTTTCGCGGAAAAGATGTAGGCTGTGGTAAAAAAAAAATTCTTAAATAGCTGGCGAATTCTACTGCGTTAAGATATGCCTGGGTTTTTTTTTTTCCAAAATTTTCTTCTCTTTCTTGAAGGCAGTTTAAATTGACCGATGACACGGGCCTTGAAAATACATCTTTTGGTGCCGACATAAGTCGTGCCAAGTTCTTGGAAAGTATGAAATCGTTTCCGGAGCGAGCGACGTGTTTACCCCTTCTTCACGTTAAACGTCAAGCACACGTGTTTAACGCTGACTCTAATTTGAAAAGATTATTTTCTTTTCTTTTTTTCTTTCTCATTTGTCATAGTAAAGTAAAGAAAACAGACTGGCAGTGCACTTAAAAGTGTAATAACTGGGCACACCCATTTCAGATATTTGTCGTTCCGAAATGGCATTTGGTATGCGACGGAGTTTACTATGTTACAATATGCGAACATGGATAGAAAGAACCAGTACCTAATCAATTGAGTTACTAATATATATTCATTACTGACTTTAATGTTTAAGCAATGTTATTTTATATTTTGATTCAATTGCTGTCAGTTCATTCCCGTGGGAATTTATTTATTTCGCGATTTTTTTTAATTTCATTAGAGTTTCTTAACTGTAACTGCGTCGCCGCACATTCTAAAAAGAATTTTAACTTGGATGTTTCGTTGAATGAATTTCTGGCACTGAATCCTCATGGAAAATATTGTACCAAACACAAAGTAAACTATTTCCATAAAATCAAAGAGAACGGTTTAAAATTCCAGCAAATGATAATGTACAGAATAAAGTGTAATTTTTAATAATATTGCATTTTTGAAGTAAAAACAAGGGAAAAATACTTTGTGTTGGGATTTTCCCCAACCGAGTCAATTATATGTAAGACATATTATTTTAAAATGTTTAAGCCGAACAGAGTAAAAGGCAGAGTATTCCATCAAGATGATTCTCACAGTCGAGGGACAAACACAATGATTACGCATAGGGGAAATTTCCCATAGAAAAAAGTAGTTATGTGTAAGTCTCATGTATCATATACGTGCACGTGTTTAAACAACGTCTACATGAAAATGATTTCTAATGGGAGATTATATTTTTGCATGAAGCATTTTATTATATACTTCCTGATTCTATTGATGCTGTCAGTGGGCATGAATAGCTTATTTATTGCCTTTTAATATATTGCAGAATAGAATAGTGGGAGATATTGCAATGGATGTAGATTTAGCTGCACTATCGACTGACACTTTGCCCTTGATAGCCATATGGGAAGGTATCCTACAAAACTTGAGCTGAATGTTCTCTGACTTTAAATTATGAATTTTTAATGTGATGATTAATAGGCGAAAATAATTATTTGTGATTTAAAGATTTCAATGCAGTGAATCCGTGAAGAAAATAAAATTATCACTGGATCTACTTTAGACACTTTTTAATATTTTATGAATAGCTGAAAGCTCCTCTGTAAAAGTAGAACATGAAGGATGAAACTGAAAAGCGTGAACTGTCTATTAAATGCATTTAAATTATGTTTAGGAAATTAATGAGGAAGAATTCCGTTTGGCTCTTTATAAAGTCATTTATTATCTAGTAATGGTATATTAAAATATTTTCAACACCGGGATTGGCTTAAGAAAAGAAATTCTCATTTAGCTCATTGGATAAGTTTAATTTGATATTCAAAGCCTTTTTTGAGGAGGGCCCATTATGTGCTATTCAAAGGTAGAGAAGTTTATGTTATTTTTATTTCTTTTATGTTGCACTAAATTATATTTATAAAATATAATTTGTATCACAGTGTGCAAAATTATCGTAAATTAGATATATTTCATATTCATAGATGATGATACAATAAAGAATTTTCAAATTTTCACCTTCCTTAAATTTCAGACAACAGTGATCAACAAATAGTAGAACACTGCAGATTGTGCAAATGTATCGTATTCTCTGATCATAACGTATCTTGATCACGTTTTTCTTAATTTTCAGTCAGTATAATTCCCACGGCCTTAGAGCGGGTTAAATAAGTTAAGTTTATTTAGATCAATTTCATCAATTTAAATAACGTAATACGTTCCAAGCCGGAAATTTTCCTTGATATATTCCAAAATTAATATCATAACACACACACATATGCAATTTGTTTCACATATAAGTAAGTGTAAGTTTTAACAAATTACACAATTTTGCTAGAATAAATAATTTTTAATTTGAATATTCAATGTTTTTAATCGAAATGTGAAAGCACTCCATTAAATATTTCGTCATGAGATTAGTGGTAAAATTATCACACGTCGTTGAAAAATAATTAGCCTCATTAATCAATATTAAAATTCAAATCTCTCTATGTTTGTCAATATCTTGAAGAAGTGAAACAAAAATGCATGTTAAAAGCTAAGGTATTGAATTTCAAGCAGAATGACGGAGTGATGGTATCCTGTTACCAGCCTCGTCAGTCATTTTAAATTTTAATCACAAGATATCAATTTCAACCCAAGTTTTAGAACAGATCAAGTTCATAAAATAATAAGTTCTGTCCAGAATTATGGTTATTAACTTCATTAAATGGGGGAAAGGTCACTGTCAAGCAGTTTACTTTCTTTATCTGGGAAATTTAACAAGTTTTATTAAAGAATATGCTTACCAGAATATGATGCGAGTACCTCCTGCAATTGCTCCGACAGTGTTGAGTCATAATCTCACCAAATCCACTATACATGCTAGAATACTTCCTCGCGCATTGCACTAAAGCTCTTATAAGCTTAATTATTCTCATCTCCTGTTTCTTTTCCATTTCCTCCTTCCATCTTTCTCACTGTACTTCAATTTATATAAGAACATTTTATATATTTGTAAATTGAGTTGTTTTAATCAAATAGATTCCAGGAAATGTCCATAAGGACAATTGGAGGGATGTATGCCTCATATCTCTACAGCGAGAATTAATAAGTCAAAAGATGTAAAAAAATTAGTTATATGTCCGGTGGAATTTTTTTTATACATAATGCATATTTTGGTAACCGTCTGCCCCATAAGCTTATATAGAATAAAATTCAATATCTAGGAAGTAGAAAAGAAGTCATTTTTTTAGTAAAAGAACATCATTAACATATATATATTCTCCCCTTCACTATCTTCCTCTCTCTCTCATTAACGATTCATTATAAAATCTCATTTCATCACATATGTATACATGCAAATATAGAAATGCAAAATCAATACATTTTGAGTATATATATATATTTTACTTTAAAATTCTAAGCCGTCTATCGATTCAAGTTGATTATTTTTAGATGGATTATTTTCGAATCAAGAAGGTTAAATATTATACATTTTTCATAATATTAGCACATATTATTATCGAATCAGGAAACATCACTTCGTGAAGGAAGCTAGAAAGAAACATATAATATATTATTCATAGATTCCATAAGAAATCCAGGGAGACACAAACCAGTCAATATACGCGCCTGGGGGACTCGTTAGCGACTTGATAACTCTCAAGAAACGGGCCTGACAAGGACTGAATAAAGTTGTTTCGATTTTCTTTGTGTTTGTTCCGGAAATAATTTTCTTGTTTCCCTTATATTGGAAAGCAATAAGACAAACGGGAAATAAAATAAAGCATACTCTATAGCATTTCTTATAAATAAAACATTTGTTTCTTTGAACCGCTATTCTCAGTCTTATTTGAAAGCCATTTATACTAATGTGCAATTGCAATAGTGAGAAATGCGTTTTTGCATGAAAGTGTTAACACTTGCATTTTCGTAGAGAGTGAAGTGAATGTAATATTGATCAGGTTTCCGCTTTAATAAAAATATCTTTGATTATCCGCTGTTATTGGATATCTCGAAAGTTCATTCACCTCCAATTGATATCAATGTTAACTGTTAAAATGGAATAAATGGATTAATCAATTAGCTTAAATAACTTAAGTAATTAATTCTAAATTTAACATGTGTTACAATATGTTGTTTTGAGAAAATGGAGTCAACAAAAACGTGTGGGCGTAAAATAAAGGATTCATAGTGTAAAGTTAAAAAGATTGACGTTATAATACATTACGATTAAAATAATTGTAATCGTTTGCTTAAAGTTTATTTGCATCTACAAGATATGTATTTAATATTTTATAGTTGGCTTTCTCTTGAACGTTAATATCCAAATATAATATTATTGTCTACTTTAATAATTTATCGTATGCTCTTATTTTAATATTTTATTTAATAATTTAATTTTACGCCAGAATAGTTTTTGATGTTAGCATTGGCAACATTTTTGTACTTTTGAGAGTTTCGCTTGAAAAAGTGAAAGTGCATTAGGAATTTGAAGAAGCTGTTTTCTTTTCTTGATAGTTATTGCTTTTATAAAGACTGGGGCTTGAAAGTAGGCTTACTTTACACAAATTAATATTCATTTTGGTGAACAGGTGAATATAGATTGAGAAGATTATAGCTACCCAGTATAAAGTCCCGAAACTTTCGTAGTCGGGTGGGCTTTCTAAGACAAACTTCTTCATTTATAAATAAAATAAGTACTGTGATAAGCAAGTTCTTTAAAAATTATAAAATTAAAATGATTTCATTAGTTCAAAAGAAGGTAAATAAAAAAAAAACGAAACGAAACAAGCATTTAATTATGAGAGTATTTAAATCTGCTTACTATTACGTTCTCAAATTTTTAATAAATTAAAGGTTTAAGCGAAGAATAAAAACAGTATATTTTTAAAAATCGAATTGTTCATAAAAAAGGAAGAATAAATGTTATGAAGATTTGCTTTCTGATTTCTTAATAAAATTCGATCAACAAAATCAATATAAAAATAAACAAAAAATACTTTGATTAATGATCAAGTGAAAATCCTGATAAATAAAATTGAAGTAAAAAAAAAAAAGATTTCTCAACACAAGTGTTTAATTGCAAGAAAACACGTCCGAACCCATTAACTGGTAATTTATTGCCTTCCCAACTCTTTAGTCATTTGCGTTAACCAAACCATGACAACTTCTATTTCCACAGTAGCACTCACCGTAAGTTGATTCTTTCATGCTATTATTATAGACACTGCTTAATGCGCTCGTTTTTACTCGTCATTAAGCTGGCAACTTGCCAGACTTCTCATAACCGAGAAAAAATAAGATAGAATGTTGTAAGAGAAGTTCCAGAGAGAGTAGAAAGAGCGGGAAAAAAAAAGAATGTCAGACAGTGTGAATTCTTGTCAATATCGTGTTCCAAAATGACGCCATTTATGCAACTAGGAGGAGATCTGTTAAAGAAGAATACGAACTTCCTTCTGGCCTACAAGATGAATTGAATTAATCTTTCTTCTCTGCTTGTAATAAATTAAATCTGGTCTTTGTAAAAGTAAGGCTTGTAAACAAATTAATGGTTTTTGAGACACATGATCTATGTAAGACTGATTTTCGAAGAGGACTTATGGTTAAAAATTTTGCTGCCATTTTTACTTTATTGATGAAAGAGTTCTTTTTTTTTCTTTGAGAAGAAGAGATATTATATTTCTACTTCTACGATAGAGTGAATCGAAGGTTGAAGAATATTTAAAGCAGAATCATTTGAAGGTTAAAGATGATGCAAATGCAAATTGATTTTGCTCAACAAGTAAAACAAGTCTTGGTGATTCGCCTGATAATATATACGATGGTTTATTTTTCACTTGGATGTTTCAATAAATTTGTATAAGAGAATGAATATATATATATATATATTTCCATGTTAAGGTATTAAAAATATAATTATAAGATTTTATAAAATATTCAATTATTAAAGTTTCTAAACAAAAACGATAAATCTAATGCATAATATTAAGATATTGCACAAAAGATAAAAAAAAAAACCTTGTCTTTCTCATTATCCCGAATAATTAACGAAAATAAAATAACCATTATGTTTAAAAGTTTGAAATGAATATTAATGTCAAATTTTGTTGTATTTGAATTTTTATTCATTGAAAAATTTGAAAACCATATTTTCATCTCAAGAAATTTTACCTGTAGCATAATGATGAAAATGTTAATTTAAATAAATATTTGGTTAAATCCTTTATAAAATGAAGAAAAAAAATATATTGCATAAATTAATAATGAAGTAAAATTACTGAATCTCGGAGAAAGATAAAACTGGACACCATTGCTTTTTTTTAACAGAGAAGAAAATATAAAATAAAAGGAATTAGCAAAAATTAAAAATATAATTCTTTACTTGAGGGTTCTTTACAATTACTTATCTAACGGAATTATTTTTTCATCATAAAAACATACTTTTTTTCTATTTTTATATACGTTTTATGCTTAAATGTCTGTGATGAAATATAACTAGAAATGAGAACCTTTTCTATTTTCAATTCGTATTGCGAAAATTTTTGAAAAGTCCAGATTTTAAAATTTAACGAATTGTATAAACTCTAAGATACATTACACACACAAAGTCTAACATACTTCTCCTTATTAACGTACACTTTGTACATAAGACAAAATAAAAAATATTTTCAAGAAAAACATATTCTAACATAATTGTATCCCATTTAATTTTAATAATTGTCATTGTCGTAATTGCATAAAAGCGGTGCAAATGTTAATCGCTGAAAGAAACTGAATTAAATTTCAAAGACTGATTACTGTAAATTAATGTTGCTATTGTATGCTTGTTTCCTGATTTTCCTCTGCAATTTTTCTTTCAGCATAAAAATGTTTTTCTCAATTTTCAGAATTATTTTTCTATTTTACTATTTTTTTCTACTGTAATGAAAAGATTTTTTTATTTACTTTTCTTCTTTTATCGTATTTTTTTCTATATTATTTTTTTAGGATTAGAAGAAATTAATTTTCGTAATTTGAGTGCAATACAGTCATGTTCGGGAATTACAAAATACATGTTTGATAATGAAATACGCGTTTCATTTTGACAAACTTTCAAACCATCAGAAATACTTTTAATTCTAATTATCTAAGGATTTCAGCGATACATTTGAAACTAAAGAAGAATATAATGTGATCACCTTTAATCAAATGATTAAAGTACTTTCAATCTGAGAAGTTTCAGACTTATTTGAGAGTTCTTAAAATACTTTCGACAGTTTTAGGAGTTTAAAAAAATATTTTTCCTTTTGATACCGAAAAACGCGTTTCAGATTTTCCTTGTGTAGGCGTTATTTTTAAAAGATAAAAGTCACAGGCAAGGAATCAAAAATACAGTTCTTAGTCATTGAAGAAGTCTTTTAATATTTGAAATAATAACCAACTCTCCTTGCTTTTAACAATCAAAAAAGTTAAGAGTTCCACTTTATTAAACCATTTTATGTTATAGCATTTCAATTCGAACATTTTATTCTATCATTACCATACCTCTATCTGGAATGATGTTATTTCTTAATTTTAAAATACTTTACTTTTTTTAAAATGTGATTAGTTTGTTAGAATTTTCTGTTGTTGTTGTTCGTGATGATAAAAGCGATCATTCATCGCGACATTTTATTTTATCATTTAGCATTGCGAAAATAAAAATAAACGTTTTTGTTACTATAGTTAAATATATTTTTATGACAATTCTAATGCTATTACGAATCTGCGTGAGTAAGTAAACTTCTAAGCTTAAATTTCAAGTCAAATCTTAAAAAAAAAAAACAGTTAGCTTTTAATTCATTTTAATAAGAATAAATTACTCTTTAAAATTCAAAAAGCTGTTTTGAATCCAATATGTACTTTTTTGTTGGGATTAATTAATGGGATTACTATGTTCATAAATACTTAAAATTCTGTACAATGGTATTTATAAAATATGCAGTGAACATTCAGATATAAAAAAAATGTGCGTTTCAAAAATGTGGTTAAGATTGCATTAGATTACAGCTCTAGACATCCAATAATGTGCGAGCTATCCGTGACATAATACATAGTGAGAATTCGATACATGTCTCTCAAGATATTCTAACTTGCCCCATGTTTGATAGAAAAAAGTTTAAAATCAGCCAAATGCTAGTTGATAGGTATTTGTGGTTCGATTAATTGAAAATCGGTTCAATATATGGGATATTCAGACAATGAATTAAAAAATCTTTCAGAAATGTTCCCTAAAGAAAAACTTCTGAAAAAATTTGAAAATTTATGGAATACAATGACTAATACCTGAGGAGAAATGAAAATCAAAATAAAATATATCTAATAATCTATATTTTGCGATAGACATATGAGCAAAACGAAATAATTTTGTATGTAAGAAAACAAATCATTTTTATTTTAATGAGCCTTAATCATACCAAATATTTCCAAGCGAAATGGATATTGTTAAGAAACTTCAATTATCAATTATACTTCATCGTACACTGGATTTGAGGACATCTTGTCACTCTGCACTGGATCTATTTAAATGATTTCGTAATACAGACTTCCAAAATCATATAAATAGGATTAGCAACTATCTCATTTTCCAAACTGCTACAGAACTTCAGGTCCGGTCGAATTTAGAATGTATCATTATCTCCTACTGCAATAATCAGTTGTGTATGGCGCAACGTAGACGTCGTGGTGATAGTAAAGTTCTGTATCTTTGTTTTCTTATCTTTTCTTCTTATAATTAAAACCTAGGATTCGATAGGTAGCTCTCGGCGAATGCAGATACATTCGTAACGTGTGAATCATGTACATCGCAACCATGAAAAGCTTTTGTTACTTTGTAAATATCTTAATTTTACCTTTTTTTATTTTATTATTTTTAATAAATCAGTCGTCCCACTTTATAATTTTATTTAATTACGAGAATTTATTCCGAACCACAAGGCATTGCTGATAACGTCGTCCTTTTAGTGGAAAACCCATGTATTTCAAATATGTAGTAGAAAAAGAATTTCCCCACAGTGTAATTCCATATTATTCGTTGTTAAAATCTATACCCATATCAAAGTCTTTAGAGTCATGAAGCTTGTGAATGAGATATTTGGTTGCCATAGTCATTCTAGTTTGCAACGGCAACCAAACATTATTAGTCAATCCACAGAGCTTCAAACATAGTTAAATTTAGAGCGTTTTATTATTTCCCACAACAACACAAAGTTACTTAATTTCAAAATATTATTTGTTAAAATCCATATTCCTATCCATGATTCGCGATTCACAAAGCTCGCGAATAGTTATTTGGCTACCATAGTTATTTTAGTACATAACGGCAAACGCAGACCATTAGTCAATCATCGGCTGTTGGTAGAAGAAAATAAACCTGAAGATAGATTATCTGTACATATTACATTAAACCGGAATATGTGCCTTACAACAGATATAATAAACAACTCGAACTAATTTCAATTAAATGTTTATTGTACATTGGGATTATAAAGTTGTTTTTTAGTTTATTATCACTATTAAAATGAGACATACACGTGTGCTCATGCATTACTTCAAATTGAATTAAACTATTTTTAGACTTCATTGAAGTTTACACACTTAACTTTTACTAGTACTCAATGCTAGACATACAACTCACCTTTTAGTTTGCTTTTTACACACTTTTGGCGAACACTTGGGGCTGAGTAGGGTTGAGTAGGACGTCAGTGAAACGCCCAGATGTTAAGAGTTCAGGGTGGGTGCTTCTTTTCATTTGCCTGGAAAGAAAGAATTGAATTGAATTTTCAGAATAAATAAAAACATACTTTTGAATGAAAGAATTAACAAAAATGTTCAAAAAGTTTTAGTGTCATGGACAAAATGGTAAACAAAAGAGATTAGAAATCGCGCCTTGTATTTATTAGAGTTTCACATTCATAGGCTTATGAACTCCGTAACACTTATTTTAGATAATGCTGAGAAATATATCTATCAGTATCAATAGAACTATCACAGCGAAAAATATCAAAATGGCTTACTCTGATTAAAGCTAATGAGTTTCCCCATATTTAGCGACAAATAGTGAACTGATGGTAATAACAGAACTCAAATAATAATGTTTTGAATAATTATACGAGTTACAGCTATAAAACTTTTTAAACATTTCATTTTTGTTTTTCCTTTTCGGTCTCACACATATATATTTTAGATTATTTTATTTTCTCAGATCAATTCTCTCCGCATGTTTTTGAGGTATGCCAAATAAAATGAAAATTAAGCTATAAGGAAAAGGTGAGAAAAAACACTTCATATTTCCTTTTCTGATGATGAGATGAATAAGTACAAAAAATAGGCTAAAAAAGGTTAATATTTTCCCCTTGTCATTTGTATATTTCATTAAAGCAGGTTACAATTGATCATACGAGACGTGCCTTAAACGAATTCTGAAATTTCTTGTGATTTTGACTTAGCAAAATAAAGCAAGAAAGGAATAAGTGAGCAACAGAAAACATGATTAAAAACACAGAAAATTGTTCCATGCAGTTTCTCAAAGATGAGATTCAGCCACCAAAGGAGATAATTTTTTAAATAATTATTAAAATATTAAATTAGATATTAGTATTAAAGCAAATGATAATATAACAACGGAATGGAAATTGGATCGATCATTTTATTCATTCAATTATTGACTCACTCACTCAATCAATCAATCACTCATTCATTCACTCTCTGACTCCTTCATTCATTTACTCATTAATGAGCAAAGATAGTCAGAAAACATTTTTGGAAAAGTGCAAGGGGGCCATTTTGTCATTTACTAAAAAAATAGCTTAAAAATCAATTATAAACTTAAAATTAAGAAATTATGAGACTTTTTGTGAACAAAGAATTGTAGCAAGGTACTAAAAAGCATTTAATTGTCTAGCGAAATTACAAAAACATTTTGTTGTAAATACAATAATTTTATCGCTCAAAGTTAAAAAAGGTTAAAGTATGCTGAGAGTTCTCTTGCAATAATTTAATAAATATTACATAATTTTGATAGCTTCGTAATAAAAGGTTTTTGCCTGCAATGGATCACGAAGATTCTTATTGAATTTGAAAATCTAATTCCTTTAATGCACAGCTCGTTTTCTCAAGAAATTCATTCCCAATTCAGTAACCCCAATTATAAATATTAAGAAAAGCATTGTACTGAAATTATCCTCTGAAGTATAATGATGAAATAATGATGGAGACGTCACCATAGTTAATATCAACGAATATAAATAATATTTTGTTTAAAGTAGCTAAAAATATCTATTTCTTTTTTGATAATTAGATTACTTGTATACATAGCAAAACTTTTCATTTGCGTGAAAGTTTTAGTTTATTTTTGCTCCTGCTCTCAATGTTGAATTTAATTTTCAAAAATATGTTATAACATTGAAATATTTATCTTAAAGTCCTTAATGGATGGATATCAATGAAACTGAATAACACATCAATCAATAACTCCCGAGACTAAACCAGAGATGGCGCTCGTAGTAAACCAGTAACCAGGTCTTTCTAGAGTACGAATCTTTGCTTGAAACGTGTCAAAATTTTAAGTCGATCGGACCAGAAACAGCTGAGTTATCGAGGTTGGAGTAAAGTCGTTTTGTAGTTTGTTTAAAAAATGGAAAAAACCGAGTTTCGTGTTCTGATAAAACATTATTTTTTAATGGGTAAAAACACCGTGCAAGCGAAACAATGGATTGAAAAATGTTACCCGGACTCTTGTCATCAAAAGCAACGATTTGTTGGTGGTTTTGCCGAGTTTTAAACGTGTCATTACCGACACAATGACGCGGAACGCTCGAAGGTAGACCTGTGGAAGCGTTACCGGAAAATGTAGGTGGAAGTGATAAAATTATAATGAAGATCGTAAAGTGGAAGCTCCGTGAAGTTGCTTTGAATGACACAGATATCATATGGAAGTGTATTTACTGAAAAGGGTTTTCCAAGTGGGTGCCGCGGTGCTTTCAGGGACCAAAAACAGCTAACGAGTCGATGATTCAGAGCTGTTTATCGCTATTTACTAACAACAAAAGATTTCTTGCGAAAAAAAAAAAAAAAAGAAAGAAAAGAAAAAAATTGTGGAAAAAAAAAAAAAAAAAAAAGATTGGAAAAGCGTTGGAACGATTGTATCACCCTAAAAGGTGATTAACAAAAGGTGTTATGTTGATGAATAAAAAAAAATTTGCAAAAAAAATGTTTTCAATGTTAGTCTCGGGAGTTATTGATTGATGTGTTATATAAGTAAAGTCACGTCAACCAGAAAAGTTGGAACAATTGATATCAAACGTTTAATAAAATTATAGTCAAAGATTATATGCTTTTAAATTTCACGTTTTAGATATAAGCAAATGTTGCTAACCACTAATGATATGTTTTTATTGAAGAATATCTTTTAGTTGTCAATATTTCATCATGAAATAGAATATCGCGTCGTTTGGCGACATTTTTCTGGCTTGGCGAAAATGTTCAGAAAGATTTTATTAATGTACAAAACTAATTATTTTATTACTTCTGACTGACGTATTACCGTAATTTATAAGTAATCAGAAATCCAGTAAATGACTACAGACCTTTTAGGTCATCGTTTTTTCCGAGTCTCAAACTATTGCTTTTCACTTTGGTTTCCTTCTCGATATGATTTGAGCTCAAACGATTTTGACATTGCAATGAATTTAAATAATTTTATATTGACTATAGTATTATTTTCATTCCATTCACAACATTTGCATAGTATTTATCTTTCGGAAGAGCCGAATTTGTCCCCTGTAAAGATTTTTTCATCAAGTTTAAAATTCTTTTTCGTTACTAAATAAATTTCAGATTAACTGAATTAAATATTTCAATTTAAAAGCTCTTTAGAAATAAGAAAGCTATTCTAATTTAATCAATGTATTTAATTATTATAGTTGTTTTGATTCAATTACTAATAGCTGTTATTTCATTAAAACACTCAATTCCTATTCAAAACCATGCATTTTCGTAAATTTATAATTAAATATTTCGCATATCCCGTAAATTTCTTTTCACTATCAAATGGTAGTAAATATGATATAGTTCTTTTGGAAAATATGATATAGTTCTCTTGGAAATGCTGTCAAGGTTGACATTCCTTACTTTCATTGTGATGGTATTGGATTTCTTCCACGAAAAGAGCTCAGATAACAGCTCATTTGGAAGAGCTACTGCATCAAATACGTCAAATTCGATCAGAAGGAGTCGTCCAAAATGGCAATTTTGGAGACCCAACATATATAATGGAAAAATTTATCAAATTTCTAAAGTATAAGTTTAACGTTTTTCAGTAAGATGTAATTGTTATTAACAAATCATTATATTCGACAATTATCCATATTGACATTAAATAAATAGCACTGTTTTTTATGCTGTTCTATTCAAAATAAATCAGTGCCTTTGAAATTTTTATTTATTTTGTGCTGTAATGGGATGAACCTAAAAAGCATGTTTATTAGGCCTCATAATTTTAGCCTCTGGATTTGACGTGCTGGATTTACTTAGTTGTTAATTAGTTAAACTAAATCAAATATTATAATAACCTTATTACATTTTGAGGAGAAGACTGCCATCTTGCTTCTTGTGTAAGATGATATTTGATACATTTTACGTGACATTGACCCAAACTACCCATGACATGCGGCTGTTGACTCTTTCAGAGTTTGACAGGACTTTTCCTTCCCATTTTGTTTTCAGTCATAATTCATTCAATACAGTTTAGAAAAAAAAATTAAATATGCATAATTAAATTTTAATATGGCATTAATATGAACAAATAAAAAAAAGTTCGAAAAATCCTTGCACTAATAACCTAAAAGGTCATGATTATCGTTAGTAAATACACGCTTGATTTATTGTTCATTTTAATTGGATTACTAAATATAATTAAATTTTTCTAGGGGCTATCAGATACAGACTGACTTTGTTGATTAAAATAAGACAGAGAAAATACTATTATTTTATGAATATATATACATTTCTCATGTAATTTTGTAAACAACTTATGATCAGCTTAATATATATTTTCTCATCCCCTATATTTGTCAACTGTTATCCATATATTGCATAATTATTTTTAAATTTATTAGAGTCTAGCATTCATCGTTATTTCCATGTGTCTCTCAACATTAGCATCTTTACTTTTTGCTCTAATTTCTTAAAAAGTATTTATAATAAAACTCTGAAATATTCCTTATTACCACAAATCTTCTTTTACAATATAAATATATCTTTACTATTTACCATAGATAAGAACACACATTCAAAAACTCAGTAAACACCAATTTTTAACGAAGTAGAGTCCTTATTAACTTTAAGTTAATTAAAATAGTCCGTTTTCCCAGCCATGCCGCCAAATCCTGACATTAAGAAACAAGGACAGTCGCCAAACAAATCATTCTTCAGCGTAGGAACTTGAAGTGGAAGAAGAGATTTATAGATTAGTGGTGTCCATATCTTGCGCCAATCGCCGTGAAGCTAATTCACAGCCAGATTTAGGGATATCATGTGAAACATGTCTGTCCAAAAATCAGGAAGTGGGATGATGTATAGATATAGTCATCTTTTGCGATTCCAAGGTTGGGGTTCACAGATTACCATGCTGAAACCTCTCGAGTAAACAGTGCACTTTATTATCAATTTGTATCTCTGGATTATCATGTGAACCAATCTCTCTTGAGATTATATATGGGGTTGAAGGATTTATTTCTGGATCAAGTTTTCATTAGTGTTTTAGTGGTAGAGCTTACCAGTTTTATAATAATGAGATATTGTGGCGGTTTTAATTGGCTGTTTGTATATTTTTTACACAAAGCAACAATGTGTTGAAGTGTGTTTTTCATAACCTTGGATTTTTCATCCACTTAAGAAAACGATCTTTACGTTTTAAATTTTACCCTTCTTTTTCGAATGGTGTATACAAACATATCTTCAAATTGCTTTAAATAATATTATCTAAAATGTAATTCATTTGAAAATTTACTTTATTTTGATTTAAAATGCTTCTTTGATAAAATAAATGTTCCATTTTCTCTTACGGAATGAAAGTCTTCTAATAATCGAATAATTTCTCGATTCACAGATTAAAATAATCCATTCATATTGAGAAATTACAATTTTATTTCGTTCTATTTTCAGTTTTAAGGTGGTATTTTGACCTGATTTACGACATGGATGTTATTTTGCTGCAGCATCTTTTTCTTTATTTTCACCTGCTAAACACTCACTAGTTACATTTACACATTTCGGAGAAGTGCTCAAAAGCACTATCTGTCGTGACGACTGAACAATATATATTTTTTTTGCCGATGAAGGATTTGGATTTGTGTGTTGGAATTTGATTCATTTTAAATTAATAATAATTTTAACACGCAAAATAAATTAGCATGGCATTTTTGGTTTGGTCGAATAGATTAAAAATAGAATGAACAGCACCTAGAGTTTTTTTTTTTAAAAATATTCATCTCATCAACAGTGAGAGAAGTTAAAAGAGAGTTAAAATTACTCTGATATATACCATGAGTAGGAAAATTCGTTACTCTTAATTTTCTTATATTAGATAAAGATTTAAATTGAAGTGTACCCTGTTTCAGATATAATCTTTAGACCACGCAACTATTTTCCGTCACAACATTACGTTTATTTCTCCCCCCCCTCAGGGTTATTTTAGCTAGTTTAAGCCCTCAAGAAAAGACTTACTTGTATCTATAATCAGCAAGTAGTTAGTAATAAAGTTTCTTACGAAATATAATAAGAAAATTTTGTAACGTCCCGGTTTCGTTTAATATTGTTTGATCCGTGCTAATGTAATTACAGTTCAATGAGGAAGCAACTGAAACAGGAATCAATTGATATCTGTTATCTCTTCATAATGATCCAGCAATCAATGTTTTAATTAAATATGGAGTCGGATCCCACGGGTACAATGAATTTTGTGTTTTATTTAACTCAAGGTCACTATTAAGTTGATCCGAGTCAGAATTGAATCGATCTTCTAACTTCAATTTTCATTAATCTCTTATAAAACAGCTACTTTTCCTCCCACGTCTTGTGCGTTCATTATCATCCAGCTTTTTATCAATGTCTCACGTATCCGTATGTCTTATTTTTTACACTTCACAGAAATGTGATGTGATGTAATGTCATTGTATATTAACGTTGCACTGAGAAACAACACGGAGGCTATTGGTGATGGACCTTGAAATTTTGAACCACAGTTAAGGGACGAGGATGACATCTCAGCTGGTACCTCCTTCTCCTAACTTTTACACCATCTCATTGAGAGGACTTTGAGCCCCGACAGATGTAACGTGCTGCACTGCGGGTATTTAGTGGCATCAGGGCTCAAACCCACGAAACGGTAAAAACAATGCCAGCAGCGAATCTGAGACCATAACCTCTAGGCTATTACGACCATTTTATATTGAAAAGCTAATTTGCATAAATTACATATCAAGGCTCTCTAATCGAGAAACGTAGTGGAAATTTTCATAAAAACAACTGTTGGGAAATAAGCTTGAAAACCATTATAACACATCAATCAATAACTCCCGAGACTAACATTGAAAACAACATTTTTTTTGCAAATTTATTTTTTTATTCATCAACATAACACCTTTTGTTAATCACCTTTTAGGGAGATACAATCGTTCCAACGCTTTTCCAAATCTTTTTTTCGCAAGAAATCTTTTTTGTTGCGAGTAAATAGCGATAAACAGCTTTCTGAATCATCGACTCGTTGCTGTTTTTGTTCCATCGAAAGCAA
This sequence comes from Nephila pilipes, assembly GCA_019974015.1. Taxonomy (NCBI): domain Eukaryota; kingdom Metazoa; phylum Arthropoda; class Arachnida; order Araneae; family Nephilidae; genus Nephila; species Nephila pilipes. The sequence continues at coordinate 261,693 of BMAW01050442.1, forward strand.
TCGCGGCACTCACTTGGAAAAAACCTTTTTCACTTCACTTCAAAAACCCTTTTTCAGTGAATACACTTCCATATGATATCTGTGTCATCTCAGCAATCTCACGGAGCTTCACTTTACGATCTTTCATTATAATTTTTGTCACTTCACTCACATTTTCCGGTGTAACGGCTTCCACAGGTCTACCCGAGCGTTCCGCGACATTTGTGTCGGTACGACCACGTTTAAACTCGGCAAACCACCGACAAATCGTTGCTTTTGATGGACAAGAGTCCGGGTAACATTTTTCAATCCATTGTTTCGCTTGCACGGTGTTTTTGCCCACTAAAAAACAATGTTTTATCAGAACACGAAACTCGGTTTTTTCCATTTTTTAAACAAACTACAAAACGACTTTACTCCAACCTCGATAACTCAGCTGTTTCTGGTCCGATCGACTTAAAATTTTGACACGTTTCAAGCAAAGGTTAGTACTCTAGAAAGACCTGGTTACTGGTTTACTACGAGCGCCATCTCTGGGTTAGTCTCGGGAGTTATTGATTGATGTATTACTTTGTAAATAAGTTTGTTTGAATAAAAAGAACTATTTAGTTCTTACAATTTGTATGTCTGATAAATCGTTCCACTGACGAGTCGATTAACTAGACTTTTAATAAGCACCATACTAAAAGTATTATTTTCATGGGGAGGAGGAGGACGTCTACACTTCAACTTATATTTAAAAACTAATTTCATATTTCACCGTTTATTTTCAAGGTGAAAAGAATGTCAATGTAGAGTACGGGATTAGGAATATTATTTCTTTCTGGGAAAAAAAAAACCTTCGGTACAAAAAAAGTTTCAGTTTTAAAATTCAACATACAGCTAATCTCATGGGGTACAACACTCTTCTCTTATTCATCCCCCCATCACTGCTACTCTGAATAAAATAATCAATCAGACAAATCTTTAAATTTTGTTTATTCTTGTCTAAATATCATCAAAATTTGCAATTTATTTAGGGCAACTTTCTCGCGTCCTCAACCAAATATTAACTGAAAATTCTCTTTTCTCAACAACAGCAAACGGGATCCTTGTCTGGACAATACATATACAATGGGTACTGGTCAAACATCAGCTATGCAATGATCATGCAATCTTCTGGTACCGATGTCATGTGCATTATAATATCGATAACATTCACTATCCTCATAGAACTTTTAACACATGTCCAATATCTCTTCCTCATCCTTCTCTCCTATTCACTACGCTTGTAATTACATACATAGCAATGTTGATTTATGCAAAAGACACAAGGCGTTTGATGTTTATTCACAAGGTGAGGTTCTCAAATCAAATAACGTCACAAAGTAACCGAATAAGTTAGCTGAAGAAGAATTCACGCAAGAACCCTCTACAATACATTTTTTTTATACAAAATTACGAAAATGGATCGGATTTGCTTCAGAAAGTCCTAGACTGATTCTTATATTTATTTAATTTTCATTGGTTACCACAGAATAGATAGACTACAAGATCAATGCAGATTTGTCACTGAATATGTAATTATGCTCATTAACTGCTAAAAATTAACAAAAAAATTGTTTCTAGTTTCAAAATATATGTCATATGAATTTATAACTAAATAACAATTTGATTGTAATTCATTTTTCTACTTTTCCCCTTTATTTGAAAAATAGAGGATTATCACAATAGTTCTAAAAAGAAAAGAAAAATAATTTCCTCACAATAATCTTTAGTATAAACACTTCCACTGGACAGTAAAATACTCACAGGTGTAATTTTGTTTTCTTTAAATGTTTCTCAAAAATGTAACAGATATGAAATTGGAATGACACTAAAAATGATGACATTGTGCTTACACCAAAAATAGCCTCCAAAACAAAATTTTGTCTCGCTTTCTTCTCCCTTAGTTCCCATTGCCCAACATTTTTAGAGCTTCAGTTGCGCAATTCACTTGTAAAGAAGTTATGCAACAAATAGCCGAAAGCTGTCAAATGAAGTCATTCATTGCAATTTGGGCACAGAATTTTCATTTTCTGTCCCCGAGATTTCTAACAAACCTTATAAAATGAGGAAATATGCAAAAGAAACAACCCTCGTGGGAAATTTCCTTTAAATTGTTTCGCAGAGAATCAATTTGAAAATACGGTACCCCTAGCGGGGAATGAAAATATTTTTCAAAATAAATAACACACTTTTAAATTGTTAAAATACCGCTAATACATGCTATTTTTCCATAAAAGTGGAAAAACATATACTCCCCTTCCCCCTTTTTTTTTTTGTAAAAAAAGTAAGTTGTTTCTTTTAACACTATTCGTTGAGACATTTATCTAATACGTCAAATCGTAATGACTCTTTCCAAATTTAATTTGTTAAATATTCTTCGCTTTAATAAAACAAGTATGTAGAAAAAGTATAGACTGGAAAAAAGAAATAGGAAAGTCTTGCAAGAAATTCTTGCAGTTCTCTAATTCCTTTTCCCTTTTATACTGTTTCCTGAATTGCAGACAACTTAAATTTAATCAGCATACGTTTTAAGGTATTTTGTTTTATAACTAAACTAGAAAGTTTGTTTTTGTACAAGTAGCCTTTTTGAAACAATAAATACAAACTGCAAATTCCATTCCTATAATGAGCTGAAATCTTAAAATATGTCCATGTGTTATCTGAAACAACATATGGTAAAATGATACAAACTGTATCATTGGAAAAATAAAATCTAAATTTCCTATATAAGGAATCACATTTACCCTTTAGGAGAGTGGTTGAAAAATGCATGTTTCGGACGGTAGATGGTGTTCCTAATGCAAAATGGTGTTATAATTGTCACCTAAGCATTAACGGCACCAAAACCAATTGGATTCTAATTCAGAGGTAAGTTTTGATTGCTGCCGCGATAAGTTGTCACCATCGATTTGACATGAACTCATCATTAAATACCGGAAACTCCGATCATCAATAAAATGTTGAGTTCGCTTTAGAGAAGGTGAAGATGATCTCAGCGGCCGGAAAATTTACGGTGATGATTTTTGAATCCAAAGGGCTTTATATTTATGGATTTCTTGGAAAAAATCCTTTCTCATTTTCCTTTCCGACTGCGCCGTATTTCATTCCTAAGACGGCTATTGTATGAGTCGTTTTCATATGAGGAATATAAAGTTTAAAATGCTATAGAATCAATTATGTACAGAACGGTAAAAAAGATTTTGTAATAATGCATAAGGGAAAGCTGAAAAAATTATTTAAACAGGAACTCAAATTTAGAAATGAAAAGTCAAGTTAGAAATAATACTAAGCAACTTCTGAGAAAAAAATATGGCGTAACAAAAAAACGAGCTGTTTATTTATATGCATTCCAATAAATTTCGATCATACTTTCCTCACAAAATGAACAGGGATCCTAAAAAAATCTCACCTCTACGAGTGTATACTATAAGAAAAAGATACATTAAATTCAATTTATCCTGATTTAATTGAAATATAATAACTGAAATTTTATGAATAGTTATATCTCTATTCGAACAGAAATATTCACTTCCATGACGGGATTCCATACTTTTAAATTAAAGGATTTATGTAACATGAAATGCGTAATTCATATTTGTTTACTGCCTTTTTTGCTATTTGATGTAAATAATTTCAGAAGATATATGTTATGATTGCAGGAATACTAAAACATAATATACACTACAAAATATGTTTTGCATTAAAAAACCTGATTGTGGTTATATATAGTGTGCGAGTGATTGGGGTTATATATAGTGAAAACAAGAGAACGCGTTGGAATATATAGTGTGCGAGGGTGATTCAAAAGTAACTAAGTTCGAAGACAGAAGGAGCTGTCAAATTAAAATTTGATTGTAGCTACATCAATAAGTTCGGGACCATTTTAAGTCGAGTTATCACCAACGATGAGACCTGTATTCATCACTGGACATGAAACACCAAACAAGAATCAAAACAATGGATTACTCTTGAAGAATCTGCTCCAAAAAAGGCAAAGGCGGTCTCATCGGCCGGTAAATTTATGACGAGTTTTTGGGATTCGAAATGCGTCACAATCATAGACTTCTCAGAAAATAGAAAAATGATCAAAGGAAAATACTATATATATATATGTAATGATTTAACTTTTAATTCAATAATTACCCTAAATAATAAATTAACTTTCTATTCTATCTCATTCCCTAATACAAAAGTAAAGAGTTCATTCTTAGTTCCTGATCCCTTTCCAAAAGTATCCTATAATTTATTACATCACGCGCTTTTGAAAAGGATTAATTCTGCTTAAACTAATTATAAATCTATCAAAAACAATCCCTTTTTAATTCCCTATCTACTATATTTCCCTGGAATCCCCTTATTCTTACCACGTGCTTATGACGTTTGATGGGAATTTTCCCTGGTATATAAGCAAAAACGCAACGAAAAACGTTCTCTCTTTCAGACTGCGCTTGCTCTTTGTCGTACAATTGTTCTGTTCTTACCAAAATGATGTAACCAAATACTACGTAATGAAAATGGTCTCTCTCTCACAGCTTTAAATAAAAGTAAAAAGTCACTAAGCCTCGACTGTTATTGATAGTATGTTACTTTACAAAAGTCGACAG
>BMAW01050442.1:266312-344441 GCA_019974015.1 Nephila pilipes
AAGCCTCGACTGTTATTGATAGTATGTTACTTTACAAAAGTCGACAGGAATAATGTTTACATATATATATATATATATATATATATATATATATATATATATATATATATATATATATATTGGGTTACCCCATTCACATCCCCCATTCCTAATAACTTTTATAGCACGGGTACTTTTTATTTGAATCGCGCTCTTCTTTATAATTTTTTTAATAGAATACCAGCATGTCCAGTGCTAACGAGTTAAATTAACTCGGTTATTTTTTTTAATCCCGTCACTAATGTTTCAAGAACTGTCAGTAAAATAAAATGCAAAAAAATACCATATATTCTGTATCACTGATTAAATAAATAATATATATAAGTGTGACATAATAATTCTCCGAAATCATGAAATTTCCATTTATTTCTCCGAAATGAGCTCTGAAACGTTCACGAGAAAATGAAAATCACGCAGCTTTACAAATGGAATAAGAATTCTAAAGATGCCCTGAAATCCTTCCTAAATAGATTTTTCGATTGTCTTCTGAGAAATTCCTGACAACATAATATTAAAATCTGAACAAGAGCTTAGGAATGTACGGTGTTAGTTTTATATCTAGGAGCTTTTCGTATTTCGTTTGGCAATTTAAATATAATTTTCTTTTCCTCAAGTGGTTACGATTCTTCAAAAATAATTATCAACTTTCTGTCGATGTTATACGTAAAAATATCTTAATTTTTATAAAGAAAAACTCTGTGTATTGTTAATAGAAAAATTTGTAGTTCAAATTTAAAGAGAAATCTTGCAAGTAGGTAAGAAAACTTTTAGAAAAAAAAATGTTTATGTGAGTTTTAAAGCTTTTTGTATTTTTTAAAGAACACAATTCATTTTTTTTTTCTTCTGTTTCCTATAGTTGTGGAAATTTAATATTCGAAAATGTGTTCCATAAATAAAAAATCTTTGAACAAAAATTTTCTCAATAAAAGAAGAATTTCACGATCTAATAGAAAGAAAATTCAAGTAAAAAAAAGAAAGAAAAATGGAAATATGAATGCAGAAGTAGTATTTCTTAAATTTTCTCAAATAGGCTGCATCTATTCAATGTTTGTCAGAGCAATTTAAATTTATTCGAAAAAAGAAATATTGTAAGCATGAAAAATCTCAAAACACACAGTTTATCAATATGGGAGTGTATTTTTAACATATCTTTCCACTTTTTTCTTTTCATCTCTTAAAAAGTAAAATCCAAAAATATTTCAAAATACCCACTTTATTTTTTAAAAAGATGTCTTCAATTTAAGCTTCTAAAGATTTGTGTCGATCAGCCCATAGGGTAAAATCTTAGATATCCTCAGCCAATTCTTATTATTGAAAATGTTTGATGGCACTGTCAGCGAAATCGGAATTCACGTGAAAAAATACGATAAACACATTTTTTTTTCATAAAAACTATTTTTTTCTTCTTTAACGAGTAAAAAATACAAAAACTCTAGTTTTATTTTCGAAATTGGAAATGATTTTTTTTTTCTCAATTCATAAATCGATGCCATCATGTTTTTAATAGAATGCTCTGATCACGTGATCTCATCTCTTCATTATAATGTCATTTATTTGCTCATATGAGGGACGTTGAAAACGTCCTTAGAAATTCCAAGAGATTGTGCTCTTAGAATCCAAAGTTGTTTGTTTTTAGTAAGTAATATGACTCACAAGCCAGCTGTCTAAGTCTCAGTACTCGTATTCGTGATCATAACGCGACTTTCGCACCTCAAAAATTTTTTCGACAGGATTGTTCCAGCCGATGAGACCGTATTCGTCTTTATTGGAAAAGAATCACAGGAAGCAAACAACATATTGATTTTTGCTTGAATTTCGGTACATAATGATAAATTAAGGTCTCAATGTCGGTGACAATTCGATGCAAAATGGCGTCGACAACTCGATACGGCAGCAATCAAATTTTGATTGAGTAGCAAATGACTATCAAATAAAACATCAACTTATGAATCAATGTCAAATTTATTTCCGCTCCGTTCAACAGATGGCAGCACCAATGGTACAACAATTTACCTTAATGATGTCATTAATCTTCAATTCCAAGTACTTTTTGAACCACACTTGTTCTTCCCCCTCTCCGGGAAGATGTAAAAAGAAAACTATTATTTGTAGTTAGATACAAGGGGGAACCCAAATGTTATTGGAATAAAGCTGCTTTTGATGGAGCTTTCGTACGTATTTGTTCTGCCAGAAACGTGCCGCGCAACTCTTTTCCAAGTCCAAACTACCAGTGATGTCACTCAGAAAGCTTTCGTCTGCCTATAGTGAATTTTTTCACATCAGATATTTTGCTCTGTACTCATTTTTGGGTAAGATGGTGCATTTAAGTGAACAACACGATGTTATAAAATTTTGCATCTTGATCGAGAAAGACGCCGCAGAACACGGAGAAAAAAGAAATACTCAAAAATGAATACCTAGACGTACTCATTTTGAAATGAGTATGTTTGTATCAGATTTGAGCGTATACCTTTATCGAATGTGAACATTACAAGTATTCAAAACCAAAAAAAAAATGGGAAATCAGCATTCTCAAAAAAATTATTACAGATATAAGGACTATAAAAGTTCCTTTTATATACTGACTACGTATTTTACAAAGTGGGTTTCAAAAACAAATATGGTTTGCTTTAATATTTCGAACTATATTTCGTATTTACCACGCTACACGCGGTAGAATACAGGAATATTAAAATGAGTAAGTACGCATACTCATTTTCGCGTCTGTGTTTGTTTACATTTTTTTTCCCAGTGACTCACTCACCACTACAGAAAGATTCTTTTATTTAAGATATAAAAATGTTGTTGAAATATTATTGATCATGATTTCTGATTTCTGATTTGAAAATGATTTTCTGTGAGTAGTTATTTGTGCTTTGCAGGTGTTTTTTTGTCTGTATTCATATTGCATCGTAATCGTAGCTTAGTGACTTCTTACTTTAATTTGCATTAAAATTATTTTCATGCATGTAAATATTTGTGTATGAAGCTTATATTTTATAGAATAACATTACAGTATTGAAAAAGCAGTGTTATTAAAATTTTGAGCCATTTTGCTACATTTTTTTTAGGTAAAATCCATTCCAGGTAAAATCGAACTTTGATGGATCCCCTTGGCGATTTTTTTGAGATGGCGCCAAAGCGGGTGTTTCAAACTCGGAGCTTCCGAAAGAGAGAGATTGGCTCTTGCGCCATAAAACCTCACAGTCACTCACTCACCGAAAGAGAGAAAAAAAGATGGCGTCGTGCCTGGAAGGCAAATGAAGTACCAGAATGACACCAAGGCGGGTATTTCAAATGAGAAGCGAGAGAAGATGGCGTCGAATCCCCTTTTACAGATTTTATAGGGTTACCATAAACAAACCTGCATGGTAACCACATTAGCGATTTATCGCCAAAAGAAAGTTAAAGTTCGCCAGGCCCCCTCCAACTTCGATTCAACCGAATTTTGAATCGGAAGTTTTATAACAAAAACTTCATAAAGTGTAAAATAATATATAAGATGAAGAAAATGATACTTGTAAATAAAGTAGCGCTTATTTATTTCCCTGAAAATTTTAATTGATATATATTTTTCTGTTTAAAATTCATTTTCGATACAACAACAGTATCGGAAAATAAATTCAAAACATACTCACTGGATTGTTTGATTCTCATATTTGATGCAGTAACAGATTCACAAATAAATACATGACACTCATTTTTCTATTCCACACTCATAATTGATCCAAAATTATATTCAAAAATGAGTATGTGAAGTTTCCATTTTGAGTACGTACAAAAATGAGTACGTGCGAGACTCAAATATGAGTATGTTGGGATAGGAACTATTTTGAGTATGTGACGTATTCAAAAGTGAGTACGTGAAGTTGCCATTCTGAGTATGTGCTTGTTACTAAAAATGAGTATGTGCGAATCTCAAATTTGAATACGTTGGGATCGGAGCCATTTTGAGTATGTGAAGTATTCAAAAGTGAGCACTTTCTACTCGATTTTGCATACCCGTTTTTCGCAGTGAAAACACATATTGAACAAAAGAAAATGTCGAGGAAATCCGTGTAATTATATTTGAAACCAATGACGGAACATTGAAAATATGGAACAATTAATTGGATTCTTTGGAGTTCGGTTCAGCAAATTTTTACAGAAGATGTGAGAATGAGAAAGGTCGCTGTCTATTTTGGGCCTCGGATTCTTACTGATCAGAAAAAAGAACCATCTCAGTTCGACAGTTTTTGGCCAAAAAATGACACGTCTCCCTTGCGCAACTTAACTATGAGCAAATGGGTGCCTAAACGGGTGCCTTGTTTCCGTGCCTAAAACAGGGCTGCAAAGCACACATATCTCATGACGTAGAAGCGATCAAGCCATGAAAAAAGTGAAAGCATCTCTCAATCATAGTACAGTTGAATATCAATAGATTTTCCAACAATAGAATCACTGACTGACCAAATGCATCTATAATGGACAGTAGTTTAGAGATGTAAATTTGTTTTTAAACGTTTTTAAAAAAGAATGCGATTTTATGGAAGAAGAGTTCTCTTTTTTACGCTCTAAAATTTTGAATCATTCCTCAGAAATATTCCAAAAGAAAGGAAGAAAATAAAATTTTAAGAAATTCAGATTATATATATATATATTAAAAAAGAAATGAAATATATTTATAAACATCGGCGATTTTTTTTTCCAAAATGCCAACATATATTTTTAAAAAATGCAAGAAATACATTTTCTGCGAAATATGTGCTTTTTCTTTTTCAGTCTTTTTGCTATGCCATAACAAACCAGACATTTATGCATCACGTATATGAAATATTTACTTAGTAATTTAATCACATAACAAACAAGGTAGAAAAGTAAACAGGATGCGAGGAAACATGAAATCCATAGCAAAACGCTATAAATCTATTAAGTATTTCTCGAATAGCTTCTTCGGTACAAAATGATGACAAGAATCATATTCATGTTGTCAAATGTCAATCCATTGAATTAGTTCACATTTATCAAATCCTGAAAAACAAGCATATTTACTTCAGCCTTCATTTTTCTTTTTCTATTTCATCAATCATACAATAAATACTTCAATAGCTGTATTAATTATAAATATTATGTACTTTTCTTCGTGTTTCATAAGCAATCAGTGTTTCAATGTTATTGCAATTGATACAAATATGTTTGGACAAATTAATGGTTCTTCATCATAAAATGACAGGTGATTATTCAAAATAAATAATGCATAATGATAATATAGAAATTAAAGCATTATTGGAACATTTGTTAAGAGAATTTCGTAGAAAGATTGATTTAAATACAAAATGATTATCGAATTTAATTATAAAATTATTGCAGTTCTGCAAGTGAAGTCGTATGTGTGAATACTTTCAACGGAAAATTTCTGCCTCAAATGCAAAAAAAAAAAAAATCTCATAAAGAAAATTTATTCGCAAAAAATTTCTCAACAAAAAATAGTCTCCGACAAACACAAAATATTCTCAAGGAGAAAAGTCGTCTGCACCAACAGCAAAGATTCTTATAAAGGAAAATCACTTGCATCATCATTAAGAATATTTAGCTCAAAAATTATTCAGACGATTTTGTTCTTGAGCAGAAGCAAAGAAAAAAAATAGCTGTTTTTATTCCTTATGCTTCTTAATATTTTTATGACCTAAATACAAGCAGATATTAAGATGGGATTTTTTGAAATTTTTAATGCTGTAAAGGATTCAATGATAAACAGGATCGACTTAACGAATCTATTTTTATGAAGAGTTTTTATAAATAAACTTTGCGAACACAAACAGTGCATTTTCCAGCACATTTCGAGGCCGCGGTAGCCTAGTGGTCATAGTGACGGATTTCTGGCCGGCGGTTTTCGTTCACACGCGGGTTCGATGATTGGCCGCGAAAGACTAGTCAGGGCTGATGCATGTTAAATCTGTCGGGGACCAAAGTTCTCCCGTTGGCGTTGTGTGGAAATTAGGAGAGGGGGTGCCACCTCAGGTATCGTTCACTTCACATGACTGAGGTTCAAAATTAACAGATCCGTCGCCAATAGCCCTCGTGTTGCTTTCAGTGCGGCGTTAATAAAACCTAAACTAATTAAAAGCGATCTCATATGAATAAAATCTCTATTTTATCACATTTATTTCCAATAAATATTGGAATTGACATTTGAAACAATATTCCCCTTTTTATTGTATTAACCCTTACAACATGCGAGACGCCATTTTCTTTTGAGACATTTAACCGATTTAAAAGCATAATCTGTAATAAAAAATTTCAACTGGAATGACAAATTTATTTATCTAATGGAAAATATTTTAACATATCCATTTCGTTTCAATTGTCACAATGCTAAATTTAGAACAACATGAAACAATCCTACAACGCACATTCGAATTAGTAGAAAACATTACATAGGAAGTAATTCTTCAATCACACTATCAAAATAAATTTGAACTAGATATAAACGAAAAGGCACGAGAAGCCCCTATATATATAAAGATAAATACGTCTTTTAAATTTTAAACCGCCCTTAAACTATTTCTGGAATTGAGGAGTGTCAAAGGTTTTTGATATTGAACAGCATTCTACTAATATTTAGTACGCATATTTGACCTTTATTTCAATTTCAAGGCTGTAGTGCTCGGCTTACATAAATGAGAAATTTATACTCAACAAACATAAATCTATATTATTAATATGTAATAGCATGATGTTGTTTTGAGAAAATGGTGTCAAGAAAAATGCGTGGGCATAATATAAAGGATAAACGATGTTAGGTTCAAAAGATTGAATTTATAACACATTATTATTATAATAATTACATTTAGTTTGCTTGAGGTATATTTGCATTTCTAAGATATATATTTGATTTAATATTTCAACACTTGTTTTTATTTTAATATCCAAACACAATATTATAGTCTACTTCAATAATTTATCATTTTCCCTTATTTTATAATATTTAAATTAGTAATTGATTTTTATGGCAGAACAGACTGCTTTTATTCTTCCTGTTAACATTGGCAAAGGTTTCATACATTGGTATTTTTTACTTCTGAAAATAAAAATGCGTTAGGAATTTGAAATAGGTATTTTTTCTTGATATCAATTTCCTGTTTGAGTCCTGTGGCTCGAAGGTACGCTTATTTTACGCTAATTAATATTCGTTTTGAATAATATTACATTTTCGAGAACTGAACAGAAAAAAACCCCTTCCTGTTGCTAAAATGAAATTAGCAAAGACAGTTTAATTTTTTTTTTTTTTCATTTTACTTCCGTCTCTTACACTTTTTATTTTTATTTTCTTATCGTCTGAACTCTAAGAATAATTTTAAGGTTCGAATATCTATTTATATTAAGTTTTACAAAGACTTAATAACCTGAATTTTATTTTTCTTGCTTTATTCCATAAATTTGGGCACAAATTTTAAATTACCGAATACCACATGTTACGAAGATAAAAAAAGAAATGGTAAAATGTTCATATTTCTTTCAATGATGTATTTTACCAACAAGAAAAATTAGTGAAAAAAAAATCTAAAAATACTTTATTGAAATATATATTTTAGAATTTAACAATGAATAGTTAAGAAATGCCATTTCAAAATTATCAATCAACTTTTTTAAAATTTATTTAAAAAAGAAACTGATATGATCTTCTGACGGCTGAATCTTTTAGAATAAGGGAGGTTATTTTACGAGTTAAACTCAATTGGATCTGATTATATTCTCATGTAATCTAACGTAAAATTTGATTTTTATGCTCAATTATGATTTCCTCTTTTTCAACAGAATTAATATTTTTAAATTTTCAACGAAAATTTGTTTGAAATATATCAATTTTAAATCTCCTTTCAAGTCGAACATTTTTAGCTGCATTAAAGGGGGATAACACATTATGGGATTGTTTTGTAAAGCATAAGCCAAATGAATAATTATTTCACCCTGTAATTTTATATTTATGCAAAACAATTTTATTTTTATTAAATTTTATGTAATCACTACTCTTCTACTACATTAAAATTCTTTAATTAAATATCCAAAACATGACTCACACACTCAAGGAAACGTGGTTTCGCTGTATTCGTGATATTGTAATTTGAATGCCTGGGATACTTGTTTCCAAGGTCATATCCATCAAATGACAAAATTTGCCCAGTTTCATCCAGAATTTATAATATATTCAAAAGATAGATAACTTCGCTTTATTAATACTTAACGTGAAAATTTGAGGTTTGCATAACTGGTTCTATTCGAGGCAGACCGTGTGTACACACTTTGAATTTTATGTATATTCAGTGAACATTACATTTATTTCCTAAAAAAAGATCATCCGAGAATTTAAACAGATCGTCGTGCGATATAAATTGATTAAATATACCTCAAATTAATTGCAATTAAATATTACATAAAAATAAGAACCATGATAAAATAATAAACGAGCATACGAAGTATAAAAAGTAAGAAAAGAATAATAATTTATGATCTATTAAGTGAGAGAAAAACATTAAATAACACCGGTATAAAACGCTTTTTTGAACATGGATTTTCTTTCAAACTTTCAATAAAAATTAAAATTAAAAATTTATTTTTCATTCATTTTTTTTAGCAAAATAATAATCAACAAAAGGGAGTTTAAGGAATTACCCCTTCACCCTCGCGACGGATTTGGCGATCGTTTCGCGACTTGGCGAGAAACTGGGCGTAAAAATTAATTATTTAAATAATCAATTAAAATCAATTAAATTTTATTAATTATAATTAAATTATTGTATTGTCATCAAAAACGATTGTGTATATAAAATTTCAGCTTAATTGAGCGCTTTAAAATGTTAGAAAAAAGCTATTAAGGTTTTGACCTGGTCAAAGTTACAATGCGATTAATGAAAACCCACTAAAAACAAAATAAGCGATAAATAATGGCACTAGTAAAACTTATAAACTTCAATCTTTAAATTCATCATTATGAAAGAGATACGCATCGGTATTGCAATACAAATAATTATTAAAGGGAAATTCAGAGTAATAATAGCGAATTCTGTGAAATAAGCAAAACTTTCTTTGTTAAAAAATGTCTTTTTTTCATGCAACTCCGAATTTTCTCAAAAGCTTCACGGTAAAGTATATTTCTATTATGTGCGTAATATTTTCACAAATTTTCTTCTACAAAAAAATTATGTGTGGTTTCTTTAAGAAATATAATTATGGATTTTATTTTTTCCTTAAAATATTTATATTCTCACTTCCAAACACAGAAAAAAAAAAGCAGTGCAAAAAATTTATATCACATTCATGTAAAATACGTGCATATACTTTTATCTGTGAGGAAATATCGAATAAAAAGATATTGATTAAATTATTTGCTTTGAAACCTCTCTTTATTTTAACTTGAATAAATAACATATTTGAAATTATACATTATGTACAAAAAGTACATAATGTATAATTGATTATTATTAATGCAGACTGTTGATTATTATTTCAGTAATATTATCAATGTATTTAAGTAAAAGTTCCATTCATTTATTATTAAGTTATTTCTGTATTTTATTATATATATATTAGCTTCGAGATATTTAAAATAAATCAGAGCTTTGATCGATTCCAATCATATTATCAGGAAAATAATAGCACGGTTATCAAAGTAAATATACATTTCAGCTTACAATTTCAGAAGTTCTTTTCTAAATCACTTTGTAATGTCCATTTGTGTTCGATTAACTACAAACCACTTAACGTAATTATCTTTAAGCAAGAATTTAATGAGCTTTCCGTGATGTTTATTACTTCTTTTATCAAGGCTCATTACGTGATTTATCTCAACGAAAAAAAAAAGAAAAATGGTCTTCTTAAAGAAGTTAATCTCATTATTTTTTACTAAGTACTACACTGCATAAGATAATTTTTATTTAAATAAGTAAGTACTTTTTCACTTTAAATTTATTTTGTATATTCGTATCAAATTAATGGAATTACAATATTTGTATATTTTCTTTACACGAATTGGTATTTATGCGCCGAATTAATTTAATAACTGGAGAAACGCATATACACATTACCTGTAAATTGGATTTATTAGCATTTACTATACAAATATCTCATTATAATCTCATATTAATATTTTCATTGTGATAAAAATGCCTTAGCAGACGAATATTAATTCGTTTTATATGTTAAATTTTTAAATATCTAGAAAAAAATTGTTACCTTGAAACGTTTTGTCATATTTAAAGAAAATGTCTATTTGAATTCTCATTTATATTATTCACACATTGTGTATTTGTATCTTTAATTTTTAACTTAATGTTTTACTCGTATTTAAGTTAAATTAGTTAAACATTCGTTAAAATCGAAAATTTTGAAAATTAAATCATACTTTAACTGAATTAATAATTTGGACTTTTTCTCGATTTAATTTAACATTTGCTGAACATTGCCCTTCGACATTTTAATTTTCTTGCAGATGGTGCTTCGAAACTCATGGGGAAAAAATTTAAGGGGTGATAGGAAAGATCTAAACGAGCAGTGTTCACCATCAATGTACAGGTTGAGAGCAAGCGGTGAAACACTGGACGGCGCTTAAATGGAAAGCATGCGCGAATTTTCTTACACATCGACCTTTCTAACGTTGATTTCAGGAAGCTTGGCCTTTTTCCTGATGACTGTACGTCACCATGCCCCTGAAATCTAGGGTAGAAATGGCGATGTATAAGAAAACTCGAGCTATATGCTTTCCGAAACAGCACCGTCTAGAGTTTCACCGCTTGATCTCTGTCTATACATTGAATGGTGAAAATGGTTTGTTTATATGTTTATATAACCTCTTAAATATTTGCCCATGAGTTTCCAAACAACCTGTATATTAATACCTAAAATGCAAAATTAAACTAATAAAAATATTTTGCTCTTACGTATTTTAGGTAAAAACTTAAATCAAAAATTAGGTTCAAATTTAATTTTTCACGGGTCTGAAATTTAAATTTTGAAGAATTATACATAACTATTGTTTTGAGAAATGCCATTTTTATACAACTATCTTATGTTACTAAAATGTAATAGTAAAGATGAATAGAATAATGGAAAAAGTAAAAATAGGATTTTCGTAATCTAAATGTGTATTTGAATAATCGAAAGTTATATGCAAAATTTTACTAAGAACAGATTCATCCATCCTTAGTGCACCCTTTCAATAATTATTATTAAAATAATCAATTAAATACAAGATTAAAGTAAACTATAAAATATTTAGAAACGGAAAGTAGTAAACTTTTCCGATATTAAAATTAAAGCAAATGATAAATTGTTAAATTGAATATATTTAAGCTAAATGTAATTAAAATTCTAGCAAATGATAAATTTTAAAATTGAATATTTTATGAACTACATGTAATTAAAATTAAATCAAACAATAAATTATTAAACTGAATATATATTGGCTATATGTAATTGAAATTGAAGCAAAAAATAATAGAATTAAAACTGATCTGGTTCGCCAAAATTGTTTCAACTGAAACAATAGCCCCTTGGTTGGCTAATAAATAAATAAAAGTTATCAATGCAATTTTTCGTAAAGAACATATGTAGTTACCAAAGGTGCAATTTCGTCGTTACAATCAAAACATAGAATCTACTCGAGTAAAAAAGGGATGCTAACTTTTAACAAGAAAATAATAAAACAAACGTTTTTGTATATGGGCCATAAAAATGAAAAGTTTCAGTAAATGTTAAAATTGATCCAAATGATAAAACACTGAAGAGGACAATAATATTCTTTTCAGATATTAAAATTATAACAAAGGACAAATTATTTCACTGAATATATTTTAAGCTAAATGTAATTATTGTTACAATAAAATGAAAAAGAAATAAAACTTTATGCATTAATCTATTTTTAATATTAATACTTCAATGAGGGATTGCAATTCAAACTGAAACTTTCGCGAATCGGCAAATAGAAATCAAATTAAATTAAATCTTCGGCATTCAATACTTTATTTTGAAAAGGGATTTCACAACATTTTGTAGTTGTATTAAAACGAAAGCCTCTTTGGTGACTCTCCTCAATATCACTCTGCCAAGTAAAAGTATATTTTTTACAAAATAAGTTTCAATAAAAAGTTTTTCGTTATTATTCCTGAATATAAAACAAAACCAGTATCTATTCTAATAAAAAATTAAAAATAAGAACACGACTTCAAGATGGAGGTTGTTTAACATACTGAATTAAAAAGTAACAGCGTAAGTATTTAATCAAGTTCCAATTTTAGAGTGATATTTTCATAATGCAGATGTTAAAAAACTTTTTTCTATTATTTCTTTTAAGCATTTGCTTTGGCACTTTCCCAATCGTCTGCTAATTTTAAAAAGTAACAGACGAAACGTTTTCTTGTCTTCCATTTCATTCATAGTTGTTAATGCAATTCATAGCTTCTACATTTTCGAAAATGTTTCACAACGCAGTTTTATCCATCACCAATACAAATTTATAATTTTATCCATTACCAATATGTTTAAGTGCCCAACTTCATTGTGTTTGTAATTAGGGGGAAATGTATCGAACTATTCCTGATATGAATCCTTTAAAATATTTTAAAAACAGTGACATTTGTTCAAATCTCTAAAAGTTTTTACAAATATGGAAATTCGATCGAATCAGTAAATACAATGAAATGTGATCAAAATTATTTCCAAAAAAGAATTTTTTTTCCAAATATAGTTGTCAACAAAGAAACTCAAAGTTTGAACTCCATAAAATCTATTATTTGCTTTAGAAATACAACCGAAATTGATTTTTTTAAAAATTAACAATAAAGAATTTTAAATAATATTTTTTTCTTCATAAATATTCGTTAAAAATTATTGAAAATAAAAAAACAAATCATACGAAGAACACTAAAACTAGTCAGAATTGTGATATCATAGTACAAACAATTAATATCAGCATCAAGCCTGTTTAAAGAAAAGTAATAATTTATTTCACTTTCAGAAGTATTCAGGTTAGATGAAACGTGAACTAAAATTTTCTCTCAACTGATGTTTAAAAAAAGCACTGAAAGTCGATTTTAGAATAATTCGTAGAGCAACTAGTTGAGTTAAGAAGTTTCTTTTTTAGTTCATAACGTTCCTTCTTCTTCGATCCATCGAAAGTCACTAATCAGTCAATAAACAGTAAGATAAGAAATCATTAAACTGAGTTTATTTTATCTAATAATGATCAAAAATAAATGTTTTTATTACAATTGTAGAGTGGTAACTAATTCGCACCCGAAACTAATGATTATAATTCAAAATTTTATTGATATTAATAACAGTAAAACTGGATCTCGGTCAAGAACAATACATTTAAACTGAGTTCGATTCAAATATAAATTCTCCAACGATCACTCCTTGGACCAATATTGCATGCACTATAATCTCGCTGACCTTCTGTCTCCTCTCAGCATTTTAACATATCCAAACTCTTTTTATCTTCATCATTATCTATTCACTTCAATTTCCTCTCACTGTGTAAATACGAGAAAAGTTTCGAAAGAAAGATTCGCCATTTTTTTGAAAGAGCACATGGTACACCAGATGAAATAAACAACCTTGATAAGATTCAACACCTTTTGCTCGTTCAACGACGAAAGTAGCGCCAGTGCAGGAGGAATGACGCATGCGCAGAGTGACGAAGAAAAGAGAGAAGCAGCAGATCAGTGTGCCCGAGACGTGACCGACAACGCGGTATTGAAACTTGTATGAAATCCAGTATTTTTCTAATCAGATTATATCTCACTGGTTTTATTTTAATAATATTTGTTCATTAGATAATATCCAATAATTGCGATATCAATTCTCGAATTGCATTCCTCATTTTCTGACAACGTAAAAAATGAAGTCAGAGAAAAATTGATTTTCATAAATTGAATTAAATGTATAGTTTTAAGATCACTATTAGCAAGACGGTATTTGACAAACGTTATTGGAAAATAAATTTAGTTTCTTTCGAAGTATATAAAATGTTTTTGCATAAAGTAAAAAACAATTTCATTTTACTAGCATTTATAAAAATAAAAACGAATACTTAAGAATATAAAAATGAATTACATATATTTATTTCAAATATTCTCACAAATTTCCGTGTTTCGTTATTATGAGTATTTTCTTGATTTCTGCATGTCATTTGTGAAACCCAACATCTTCTAATAAACATAACCAAAGGAAACTTTAAAATTATTTAATTTTACAACGCCAAAAAATACAAAAAGGTTTTTCATATTGTTTTATATTTTAAATCAAACGCTGAAATCTACGATTTCGCAAGTCATTAATGTCAAGGACTTTCTTTGCTGACGCGCCGAATATCTATTATGTATGTCCATGTTAAATATGCAGCAATTTTGAGGATTTATGTTTACTTATTTAAAACGCAGATGCAAATCATTCGAAAGCAATAAGATCGTGTCAATTTAAACTACTCTGACCGAAGTCAAATTTAACTTGCTGATTTCGAATTCAATTTTCCTAAATGACGCGTTGTCTGTTGAGTAATCACATCACGGTTTGAAAATATGATAACGTTATGTAATGCATGGCTGACGAATAAGAAGCAAATAAATTTTAAAAATCATTTGCATTTCTTAGTAAATATTTATATTTTTCTGTTGAAAACAAAATAATGACTAATACTTCTTTATGACAGAATTAAAAAAGAACTGCAAATTACTGAAATAATTTTGCTTTAAATACAAAAACAATAATCGAAAATTCATAAAGATTTTTGAAAATAATGTACGCGTTCTTAGAAAAACTTGTTGTAATAATTTGAATCCTTCGAAAAGTGACTAATAAAATATTACCAGTATTTAAACGTGATATTGAGACTTTTCTTTGGCGATAGTACGAAAATTAATTTTCGTATTTGAGCGATTAATAAAATGTTTTAATTAAGAATAAAATAATAAACATTGAAGAAAATTTAAAAAAAAACCGTACTTCTTCTCCATCAAAATATTTTAATGTTTATTTTCAGGCTTTAATATTAACACCATGCTAATTTTTAGGTAAATGTGTGTACATTCAGGGAAAAAAAGCAAATTTCTTTCCAATTTTTACTTTTTCCTGAAAAGAACATGAATGAACACGTGAAAAGAAATTATAAGATTCATGTAATCCTTCATTTTTCTAACAAATGCGAATTCATTTTAATCAGAGCACAAGAATGAAAATTTAATCCTTTTTTTAAAATTTAAAATAATATATTTAAAATAATATGTTTTGATTTGGTATTGCATATTTTATTGTAAAATATTTTGAGAAATATTCAAACATTGATATCAATTTTTGGTATTACTATAATCGAAATTGAAAGAAACAAAAGTAGAGGAATAAAAGAAATACAATCAGAAACAAATGTTTAATATTTTAATATGTTGAGCTTTAATATGTCTTTAATTTCGGAATAAAAAATATTTTAAAATCAAGTATATAAAGACCAATCGTGTCAAAAATATGTAATTTAAGATTTTTTTCTTTAACGTATTACTTTAAGAGGCGACTTTTTATCGTGAGTGTCATGATGGAATGAATATAAATTTATGTATCAGTTTGATAAAAAGTCAGAAAAACTATCTTCACAGTATTCGGTTCAAAAAGACTTTTAAAGTCATTTTCTATGGTAAGTTGAATGCCCCTTGATATTTTAATAAAATATCTTTTTTCTGATTTTTTCCCTTTCGGTGTTGTACATTTCTTGAAGCTTTTCTTTACCTTTCAAAGGTCGTCGATATAGAACTCGGTAGATTGTACTTTTTCTTCTCCATACAACAAGATAATTTCAATCTAGGACTTCTTAAAAGCAAGAAAGTATGCCTCAATAGTTATAATTTACAACATTATGTTTCCGTACAAAAGGATAAATTAAAATGAAAAAAAAAATCTAAATATCTCGGCTATTTATTAGTAATATCTAAACGTCCGCTGTACTATAACGTATGTCTCAATCGTAACGATATTAGTAGAGATAATCTAACTTTCAGAAGAAAAAAAAATTAAAAATAAATTTTTTACATAAAACTTATAGAATTGAGCAAAATTCCCTACATTCTTCAGAATACTTGATCCATTAATTTGATTGCTTTGGAAACGTTTCAGTTTTTAGTAAATAATCGAACTCGAATAAACATTCAGTTTGCATGTTAGAAATGACTTTGTTAACAAGAAATAATAATTGTTTGGCAGTCATTTGTTGAAAGCAAAAAATGTTTACATCAAATATCATGCAAATTTCAGCAAGTATTTAGAACTTATCGGTAAAAGAATGTTTAACTTTTTATGTGATTTGCGATGACTATTACATAAAAAATAAATAGAAATAGTTCTTGCAACTTGATAGATACATTTTGAGAAATAATTAACTTAATTTAAAAACAAAATAAAGTTTTATTTACAGAATTAAGCTTTTTAATAAATTGTTCTTTTTTTCCTGTTAATATTTATTTAAAGGCTTTCTTTTAGTTAAAAATTATTCTTTCAAAAATTTAAGTATTTTTATTTAAAATGTATTGCATTGCAAATTTTAAATAGTACTAAGCATTTAAAAAGAATTAATTAATTAAATTAAATTATTAATTTACCTATTAAGAATACCTGCATTTTATTATTTAGAAAATGCAATGTTTTTATATAACTTTTAAGTATTCATCATAATGTTTCATTTGTCTGTCTCAACGAATTTTTGTAAAAATACAGTTATAAAATATATTCTATTATAAAAGTAAGGAAGATTCATTTCATTCTTTATTATCAGATATAATGCTCAGTTTTTGCTATTGTATGTAAAACCCTGAATTTTTTTATTAAATAATATTTGATGAAGGTGAATATATATATATGCTTATATAAGTTGAGGAAGAAGTTTTGAAGTATTTGAAGTTACTTTAAAAGGGTTAAGAGTCCTTGGCCATTTTTAATTTCGTCCAATACTTTCATTAAAAATTAAAAGAAATATTTTAATCAATTTAAAATGTTGACTCAAAATAATAGTAAAACATTCCTTAATGCGTTATTTATTAAAATGAAAATTGCTTCAAAAAACCGTTCCATTATTAATATAATAAATTTATACATTTGGATATTTTTTCAAATAAATTCTGGTATTTGAATTATCAAATGTTGCACAAACTATCGAAAGTAAACGACTCATATAATGAAACTCGCATTTATTGATATTGCCAAAAAGATTGCAAGCATCGATGGCTCTGAGGTATGAAGCTCATATACAGTTCAAGAGTTACCAAGTTCAAATCCCAGTGATGGCGAAAAGTTTTATTGAATTGATCTCTGTTTTTTCCATCATTTATAATTTTTAAAACATTCCAGGATATTCAATACGTTTCCTGAATAGTGTTCTGGAATATTCGACATATAAACCTGAGAGAGTTCTGAGACAAGTGTTGCTGTTCTCAGTTTATTAATAAGCCACGCTATTCAGATATTTATTGTGTCTTCATTTCAACCTACAAACAACATCTACGTGAAAATATTTAAAACTGTTTTATTCAATTTTTGCTAAGTATCACAGAACACCTATATTTAGTATCACAAAACACCAGTAAAATCCTTTTTCAGAAAAATAGTTGATAATAGTTGTTAGCAACAAAGAAAAAGAAAATATGAAAGTTACTCAGAGCCTTTTTCACTAAATAATAATACTAAATAGCTGGTTATTAATTAATGACGGACATTACTTTTAGGAAAAATGGCAGAAGAGTCATATTTCGTAATTTAAAAGCTTCGCGGCACACACGCCATTCCTAAAAACTTCAAACATGTATAATAATAATCATTATCTCGAAAGTAATTTAGAATCCACTCGCAGAATTAATGATGTGTCGGTAAAAATATTTTCTTCTACTCATTTGAATCTTCACAATTTTTGATAATGAAATTTCATTCCGTTAATAATCTCTAAACAAATGATAACCACACAAATAAAATGAATGAAACTTTTTTAGAAACTCTCTTATCATCCTTCTCATTAAATTCTCAATAATTACGTAATTACGACCTTTTTACATGAAAAAAGCATAAAATAACCGGATATTTTTTTTGTATAGAGAATTTGGGTGAACATAAAGAAACTCAATTACAGCTTTATTTGCTTCAATATATAAAAGACGTAACGTTTTTTAAATATTCTTTAGAAGGTTGTCTACTTGTATAGGGATTCACTTCGGTACATCAAATGGCCATTTTGATAGAGGACCTTTGCCAGGAGCAGTCCTTGTGTAACTCTAAAATTAAATAAATCCAATCAACCAACCTATTATTTAGGTGAGGCTTGTTTTAATTAACGTTTCACTATACTACCCGACTGATGTTATTCGCAAGATTTTATTAAAGTAAATTCATATGTTTAGAACTACATATTGGTGAATAATCTCATAGTCTAAACCATGGTCAACATATGAGTATTGTTATTATTTGGGTAAAATTAACATTGCTCAATAACTATAAGTCGACGGTGCGTTAGTTTGAAATAAGGTTTTTTCATAGATTATCTGAGAATCATTGGCGGTAAAACTCGCGATCCTGAATCATGGGCAATCGACAAAAATGATGATGCGTTAATTTGAATTAACGTGTTCCTTATATTTAAGCTGAAAGCTATTGGAGGCAATTTTCTTGATTCTTAACCATGAGCAGTCAATGAGGACTACGATGCTTTAGATTAAGTTAACGTTTTATTACATTCAAGATGCAAGCTATCTGAGACAAATTTTAAACAACTGTCAACTGACGATGACGACATTGCTTTAGTTTGAGTTAACGCTTTTTTATATTCAGGCTGAGGACTAGCAGTGACAGAGGTGATTCTGAATCATTGACAATTGACTAGGAAGACGGTGTGTTAGTTTGAGTTACCGTTTTCCTTACGTTCAAGCTATGAAAGTTATTGTAGACAAATCTCGAGATTCAAAAGCATGAACAATTGATGACGACGACGGTGCTTTAGTTTGAGTTAATGCTTCCTTATTTTCAAGCTGAGGGCTACTGGCGATAGATCTCGTGATTCTGAACCATAGTTAACTGATGAGGACATAAGACCCACCCTCGGCAAAGTCTGACAACAAGGAGAACAACAACACAACAGAAGAATTTTTTAAAGAAAACTTTTAGAACATATATAACTCAATGACTTAATACTCTCTTGTTGTGTAATATCGTTCTAAAAATAATTAAAATTTCCAAAAATAATATTGTCCTTGTTAAGAAGTTGTTCATCATATTTCAACGTAACGAACGAATTCGAGACTCAAAAATATTACAAAAAGAGTAGTTTATTAATATGCAAACCACTTATCGTTCTTTAATAAATAAGACGCAAGATAAGAAAGAAGAAATACGATGAACGGTTCATTTTGCCTACGTGATCCAACCCACGTTCTTTTTGCAAATGAGTTTTCCAATTTTATTGAAAAAGCCATTCATACGTTCGTATTTATATGGAGCACAAGATTCTCCATTTTGAAATCAAAATAAAATTGGCTATTTTTAAAATCCAGATTTTTTTTTATTCGCAAGATGTTACAAAAAGAAATTATTTCTGTTCGATTTATAAATTATGAATCATCTAAAGGAATTTGATTTTCAGAATAATGTAGGAGTTTTAAAATACCGGTAGTCAAAAATTGCAATAAGTAATTGATACTATTAGTTTAATTTAGCTTAAAGTGATATTTAGAACTATTGTAATATTTTGAATCTGAAGAATGAAAATATTTCCTATGGAATCCTTTAGAAGATATGTTACGAAAGTATTCCTGACTTGTTACTTTGTAACAAAGACGAATCCATAAGAATGCGACTTTCAATGAAAAGTTCTGAAAATAGAATTCTTGTATGTTCTAATATATTGGGGTTTTTCTTAATACTTTGGAAGAAGAGTATGGCTCATAATCGAAACAACAAACATAAGAATAAATGTTAGCGTTAAATTTAGAATTCAGTTTCTTTTGTCTACTATTTGATTCATTATATTTACAAAAGAATTACTTTTTTGGCTTTAATATTTGCAATTTGGTAGTTTCTTAGTTTCGTACGTACTTACAAATAAATATTCAATTAAAATACCTTTGCTTTAACAAAGCATCTTAGAAAATTAGTAAATCCAGAAAGAAAAAAAACAATTTGGTTTTAGAAGCAAAATCAATGAAAAAGGTAGGTTTTAAAAACTCAATCACTTATACAAAATGGAAGTTTTTATTCCTAACACTAACAAACAAAGAAAGTTAAAACAAACTTAAAATTTATCCTTATGCTTTAACAATGTATCTTTGAAAATAAGTATATCCATGAAAATAAAATGTTTTGGATTGATAGTGAAATCAGCCGTAAATTTTGGTTTTAAAAACTGAATCACGTAAACTAAATAAATTTTTATTCTTAAATTAATTGAAACTAATTTAAATTAATAACTTAATTAAAACTTAGATTGAAAGAAGATGAACGATTTTTTCGATCATGTTACATTTTAACGTAAATAAATCTGAAAACTGTAATCAATTATATTTATAGATTTATGGGAAAAATGTTTTTATTACATGCTTCTTAATAAATCTTCACCTAGTCATTTCTTTCAGCATAATATTTTCTTTATCAATTCTAACTCTTATGCCACCTTAAATATTTCTTCTGATATTTCAGTTTGCATATGTATTTAAATCTTTTTTTTTTTAATTGATAGTTGTGTCATTGGGCTATTCACGATTTTCCTTTCATTAACCTCAATTAATTTGTATTGCCTGAAATTACAATTCCTTCCCAATTCAAATGAAACGTGATTAAGTAAAAAAGGTAAAGGTAAGAAGTGTAGTGAATTTAATTGAGGGTAGTGATATATATGCAAAATAGAATTCAAAGAAAAGAGAAGGTAGATATAGGATAACAAGATGATTGATTATTGTAGATCAGATTAAATCATCGTAATTAATAATTTGGATTGAAGTGACTCCTAGTTTGAGTAATAAGAGTTAAATCCGTGATAATCAAGAAGTGTGTGAATCGAAAGGAGTGATTTGATAAACTAAGATTTCATTATTAGAATATAAACTAGGATTTTCCGAGTTAAGAAGGATTCGACAGAGAAAGAGAGTGATATTTGTAATGAGTTTTCTATGTTAAGAAGTACTAAACTGTGTTATCTGTCTCTTTTGTACTTTCAATTTAAGTCTCGAACTTATTTACTATTTAATGTAAACTTTAATACGGCTGTAGATTTAAATAATGAAGGAAATTCGTCGTAAAGTAACTAGTATAGTTGTAATAGAGTTAATTCTTAAATTATAAATTGAATATTTTATATGTGTATGAATGAAAATATGTTTTATATATTAGCATTCACATCGGTGTTCCGAAATTTGTTTTACACGAAATGTTTTTTTTTAATTTAATAGCCGTTTTATTACTTTTATTAATCAGTTTTTGAATTTATAAATTTCTTTAATTATGCACCAAAATGGAAATGTGTGCTATGCTTTCTTAAAAGATGACATATGAGCTTTAGTACATTATTATTAGTTTTTTAAATAAAAAAAATGCTTACTTATCAGATAATTCGGAAGTTATTGATGAAACATCTCGATTTTGTACATATTGTTTGCTGCAGTAGAAATCAACCAAAGATACAAAAAACTTTTTTTGAAGTTAAAAAACAAAACTTCTTCCAGAATCTGAAACAGTGTACTAAAAGAATTTGAAGTTGTTTTTAAAAGAATGATATATCGATATTGGAAATGTCAAGGGGTTACAGAAACTTCTAAAAGTAATGAAATTGACGAGAAATTCTTACTTTAGCTTCTTTTTACTCCTTTTCATTTTTTGGATTTTCGGTTGGACGGTTTCCTCGTGGGACAACATGAACGGAAAAGGAAATAACATGATTCAGATTTGGAGGAATATGAGTACATTTCACTCTATAATTAATTATTTCTCTTAAATGATTGATATATAACTATTTTTGAATGCCCAACAAAAGTTTGAGGAACATCTAAAAATAATAGAAATGAAGAGAAATTCTTATTTCAGCATCTTTTTACTCTTTTCAGCACATTTTTACTTTTTTTTCTTTTTTTAATTTTCGGGTTTTCCGATGAATGTTGTCCTCGAGAGATATGATAGGAAGCGGAAATAATAGCATTCAAATTTGGAGAATTATGTGTAATTTTTATAATATTATAAATTGATTTTCTTACTTTTAAAATGAAGACATTAGTTTTTCAATGTAAAAGAAATTTGAAATACTCACAAATGGCTTAATGAAAATGCGATTTACTTTAATTTTTTTTTCTTTTTTGCTTTGATTAAAAAACTGTACTTATTGTGATGTTTATGGGTTTTAGTAATTATTTATTTTCAAAAACTAGAATATTTTTATTATAGTTGAATTATATTTGAAAGCTGAAAATAACTGTATCTTCCTACATATATTACGCGTTTAATTATTTTTTTTACCACAGTTTTGTCGGAATTGACAACTTTTTCGCGGTAAATGCTTTTGTCGTTATCATAGTAACACTTTTTTCCTCACAAGAATTTTATGAGACAGATAAGAAACTGGGAAATAAAGCAAGCTTAAAAACATTCGATCTTCATTAGAAAATAATATTTCTTACTCAAAAGAACAAACAAGAATGTTTATAAAAAACATATTATTTGGACATATTTACGAGGCGCTGTATGATTGTTTCCTGATTTTGTGTTAACATTTTGCCATTAATATAAAAATTATTTAACATCCGGATTGGGAAATATAATAAGAGAAAAAAATGCTTTCCACGTTAAGATAATAAAGTTTAAGAAGATTAAAACACACCAATAAATTAAAGAAAATAATTTAGTTTTTAATTGAAAATATTATTGCACAAATATAATTTTGCCGAGCTTTATATATATTCTAGTCAATAATTTAATTTAGGAGTTTTATTAAGAAATAATATAATTTTATTTATGTGGGACAAAACTAATAAATTATGGACGAAAGGGCTCTGTTTTTTTTTTCCGTTTCCCCAAAATGTCATAAACGTCTCTTCCGTTTTATTGTATTTTACTCACTTTCAATGACAACACACCCACACTCAATAACTTCCACATCATCTTTTAACATCCCCAACTGCACAAATGTCCCGAATCCTAAAGTAATTTTTTTTATAAAATTAGTATCATTTATCTTTACGACGAACTGAAACCCTCCCAGCCAATCACAGCGCAATATATCAGATTGTGCGGCGAAGAAAAACACGAAGCGATGAATCCCGAGATAAAAATGGCCGCCATGTTCAAAATTTACGGCCTATCTTGTATCCACTTATTCCCGGTTATGGTCATAATCCTTTACTCTCTTGTACATCAACAGTGCGATCACGATCCTTGCTTTCTGAGATTGCTAGTGGTGTAACAGAAAGAAAGACGTTTGCTATCTTAATCAGTATTTTCACTGCAAAACACGTTTTTAACAGAACTTTTGCTGTAGGACAATGACTTTCAAATGTAATGAACGATAGTCCTTTTATGGGTATTTTCGCCTCTTCTAAAAGGCATGTTGGTGTGTGGATAGAAAAGCAAATAATTTAAACAATATGCAGACACTAAGACTGATGCTCAAATACGTTCTAAATGAGACGGAAAACATTTAAAGAAGAGTTATGACACGTACTGTAAATTTAACGCGCATAAGGAATTTTTGAGACATTTCTCTTGCTGTTTTTGTTTCATAAATAATTTCAGAAAAAAAAAACATTGTTAATCGATCTGATATCAAAGCCAAAAACAATATTTAAATTTGAGATTTAATTACATGCATTTAGAATTTTTTCGACACCACAAGGACTATTGCTTTAGTCAACGATAAAATTATGTCATTCACCTCTTTACAAGAAAGTATGAAATGCACGTGACTTATTTATTTCATTTAATGGCAGGTATAATTACATTTCGCTTAATGTATTCAATTTAAAAATTTATCGTTTGCATTAAATTTAATATTCAAAAAGAATATTATTGCGAACTCCAATATTTTATCGTTTGCTTTAATTCTAATATTCAATCGAAGAATTTATAAACTGTTTCTTTTTAAAAAAGTTTAGCATCTTTGGTAGCTCTAAGTTCTTTGCAAATTTTGCATAGAACAATTTCTTTATGGAATGTTTCTTTTTTATTTAAAAGATTATGTTTAAAGTTACTCTCTTTTAATTGTTTCTCTTTGGATAATTTCGCATTTCTCAAAATACTCAAAACAAAACCAAATTCTTTTAATGGTTTTCAGGAATATTAAACTTCACAAATGTTTTGATATTTTAAAAAAACATATATGTTATTCGTGAATTTGTGCTGAACGTTTTGATGCCAACAATTTTAAGATACTCATACAACTTCAAAAGTTATTCGGACAATTATACAGTATGTTTTGGTAAAATCAGCTTTTAAATGAACATATGATTAACACGTATTTTCGAATTCCACTTTTGTATCAGTTTATATTGCTTAATAAGACACATTAATTTTTTAAACATTTGGATGAATAAGAAGGAAGCTGGACAAGATGGAACAAAGATAATAAGTCTATATTTGTTAATCTTGAAATTTTGCCCAAAGTCGATTGGTTCTATTTTTACATTTTCAGTGACTGCCTCAAATCTGGCTACTGATATTTACAATGATGATAGTCAAATATTTAATATTATTTTAGAGGAATCTGGCTTAAAGCTATTTTGAAATATAGGCTTCTCATTGGCAGGAGAGGGTAAATTTCAAGCCGAAGCATAAGAAAAAGGAATGTGGAATATTTTTTGAGGCTGTCGGAGCAAACTAAATGATAAATAATAAAGAGAGATGATGGAGCAAACAGAAGGGAAATTATATCATCCTAGTACATTTTAATACGCGTTTCAAAATTTTCAGATTTTCACTAATATGAAGGATATTAAGTATAACAGATTAAAAATTCTATTATACTTAAACACTTAATATTTGATAGGTATAGTAAGTTATAATACACTCTTTAAACTGTATAAAAATTTAGCATCATATATATATTTATTATTTAAAAAGTAAGAAAATATTATTTTTTTTTTTTAAATTGTGCAATATTTTGCATTAAAAAATATTTTTTAGTGTTTTGTTTAACCTTTAAGTGATTCCCATTAAAGAGAGCATATTTTATTTTCTGAATAAACTTATTGCAATTCATTAGAGCCATTTGTGAGCAAAATATCTTATGCTCACTAAAACCTACTCAAAGTTCATAAAAGAAAATTTTGCTATATTCATAGACTCCTAATATAAAAAATTAAGAATATATTTTAAATAACTTAGAATATTCAATACTTTATAAAGCATGTGCAAAAATACCAAAGTAATTAATTTTAATTTCAATGAATAATATCTAGTCGAAAATTGTGTACGTTTTCAGCAATAAAAATAAATCTAACACCCCTCAGACGCCTTTATAACTTTTATTAATATAGCACAAAACCAGTTATATGCACAATTAAAGTTGCATACCAATCAAATTAATAATTTAAAATTAATAATTGTTTTCAAATTAATAAATTAATTAATAATAAATTTTTTAGATCGTGCAGATCATGAACAATAAGCAATAATTTTATATACAATGCACCGATCGTTAAAAGATATATGCAATGACTCTGTATATGCTTTCTGAAATAAAGGGTGTTATCTAAAGCAAAAGAAAATTCCAAAGAAAAATATTTAAATTAAAAAAAGAGTGTAAATGAGCACAAAAGTTTCCCAAACGGACGATAAATTTTAAATAACCTTTTTGAAATACAGTAAGAAAAAATTTTTAAGAGTGACATATATTTCTGTTTTGAATCAATTTTGTTAGCGTGACAATAGTCAAAGATGACGAAAGTAAAAGATTTATTAATTTATATACATAATAATTGTTTAAATATATCATTACTATATTATATTTGCAAGTATATTAGACTAACTGAAAAAGAATAAGTAATTTATAATAAACAAAAGAATCAATTCATTGCGGGTATACAGATATAGTGTATCATAATCCTTACGTCAATGTATGGTTACAAGACATTTGATAAATTCCATTGTCAAAACCAATTGATAAATAAATATCGAACATATCATTCATATGGTAAACTATCTTAAATATATCTTTAAAGTGGTAATAAAAATGCTTGAGGAAAAATTGTTGATACATTTTTTTATTCTGAAATTTTTCTTAATATTTATGAAGGACTGATAAAATAAAAATTGTTAATCAGTGAGAGTATAAATTGCTAGACATTATTTCTTAGGGAAAGAGGATGAATTTTTCTTTTAGGAATTTATTCTTTACTTTAAAGCTATTTCAATTTATAGTTATAAGAGAAGCACTAATAGTCATCATTTTTCTTCGGCGTCTTTAAAAATGTTTTAATGTAATTTATTATGTTTTTCAATCGTTTTTATTTACTGTGTTTCTCAGATTTACATAATTCGCAAAATATTCATGAATAATTTATTGCTGATTTAGTATGAATTACATAATAAAATACATAACAATAATTATAATTTATCGCAATATGTATTTACATTTTGGAGTATATTTCCATAAAGTCATCTTTTAATGAATTTCAGCTCACTTTAAAATACTTTATCAGAATATAAAATAGCTGTAAGCGTTATTTATCAAAAATAGTCTTCTAATATTCCATATGGTTTCGTAACTCGAAAAGAAAATGAATTAAGTATTTCAAATATTTTCTATTTAAAACATGTTACAAAAGTCGCATTTTCGAATACTTTTTTAGACTAGAATAATTATTATAAGCTTTTATTTAAAATATGACATTTATATTATATTTGAAATATAGTTTAATCGTTTGCATTGATGAAAATAATTTAACTTTCAAGCAGGATAATATATATAAACTCAATTTGTTCTTTATACTGAAAATAATGTTTCATTTCCTTAATTTTTACCTTCACTGTTACTTTGAATATATATATTTAAGAAATTGTGTCTAATACATATAGAAATGATAAAGAAGACCGGATATATATGAAAAAAATGATCCATCTTATTACTAAGAAATATAGTTTGAAAAGTTGAGATTATACAGAATAAAAAAAATTAAACATTCATAAAGCAAAACTGAAGGTACACTTTAATGAACTAATAAAACTTTTTACATGTTGTGTATCGTTTAAGTAAAAAGAAAGTATTTTATAATATTAAACTCATGACTTTACTGAGCTGTATCACTATGCTACGTCCATTTTTAAAATTTTGAGGGATAGCAGCTTAAAAGTGTTTCTTTATTTGCAACTTACTAGTAAATGAATATTTTTAACAAGCCCCTGTACATTTTCTTCTTTGGACTGCTGACTTTTAAATTAAAACATTTTTAGTTCTTATTACGTTTTAAAACTTTACCGTTCACTATTACAAATAATTGGAGATGGCGCCATTTACAACCGGCATATTTTTAACTGATTTAAATAATTATCTGCTTTTTTTACTTTATTTTACTTAAATAAAATTTAAAATAAGTCAAGTGTTATAACTGATAATTTACCAAAGTCGATATTTATTTATATGTATGTATGTTTGTGTGCAATGAATTCGATTTATCACTTCTTAAAATTTATTATTTTTATAACTTATTTTCTCAAGTCGAACCTATTCCTACTTTCATTCTTAGAGTCACGATTTTTTATTGTTTGTATATACTACCACAGCATCTCAAATTAGAAAAAAATCCCTATTATTATAAGAACTTGCAGTTATTCCACCGCTTTAATTTTTTTTAATGTTTCTTGCAGTGTAAACTGTGTTTTGTTCACATCTGCTTTGCTCTCTAGAGTTAGCTGTTTTCATGTCGAAATCTGATTGTAAAATATCATCAGAATCGATAAACATTGATTAATATCCTCAATATTTGAAGTTCATCTCGGTTCATAATTCTCCTATATATATATATATATATATATATATAATCACGCAAAAAGTTATAATTATGAATTCATTAATACGAAAATTATGTAATCGTGACATATATAATTATTATAGGACTCATAAAGTTTATTTACTTATTAATTCAAATACTTGAATCTTTACAGGTATTAAAGATTCTTCTCTTACTTTTTTGAATTTTTCTATATTTTCCTTTATTTTACGGAAACAAAATTCAAAAGTAAAAGGTTATTTTTACTTTATTATTCTATACGACGCAAACTTTAAATTTCTTTATTAAAATTTACTTCAAATTATTCTCTTTTAAATTTCTTATGGAATCGTGTACATAAAAATATAATAAATAACGTATCCTTATTTTAAACTGAAGCACATATTCGTACTTTTTTTCATCATTTCCCAGGCACGTATATGATCTATAAATCAGCCATTATTAAAATCCTAGCTCTTTTAGCATACAAACCATTCCTTTCGCAAACTAGAAAGGCAGCAAATTTTTAAAATTTACGATCCATCAAGCGCCGAAATTCAGTTTATATCACAAAATTACATTCATAAAATGATCAAAGTGTTCTGCTTTCGACAGATAATAACCTTTTAGTATAACACTTTAAAAGAAATACGATTTCCTGTTGCTACCCAATTAGCTTCCTAAAGAGTGTAACTGTTAACCAATCACCATGAAATGGTTATTTAATCTACTTCTCAGCAGAAAGCTATTACTAGAACTTAATAATTAAATACATCACTTGCTTTTCTAGTTTGCGGTTTGTCATTTTGTTAACCATTTAATCGGAATTAATGATCTTACAAAGGAGCGTTATCTCATTTTTTTCTTCTTATTTTCTACTTTTCTACCTTTAGAGTATATTAATTTCATTAAAATAATTGCAGAAATCAGTCATTTAATTTTTTAACGACCGAATTCCCCAATTTTAAAATGGTTTACGATATAATATCTTAAAGAATTAGTTTTGTATTTAATTTTCGATGACTCCTCTAATGTTGGTAATAAATAGAGTAAGTTGAGATAAATTTTATGTCTTAAAGTAGATAATTTTCAAGTTCAAGGTGGTATTATGATTTTGTTTTGATTACTTATTAATGTCGAACTTAGAAGCAACACGTTGACTTCGTAGTTTTGAGCCTTAGTCAAGTGACAAAGACAACACTTAAAAGGCACTCCACTCTCCAAACTGCCACACGACGTCTATGAGAGGACTTGGAGCCTCGACTGATTTAACTGCTCCAGTTCCGCTACATTACAAATCTTCAGCTGCATGGACTCGAACTTACAACTCAACGAAAACAAAGGCAGAAAGAAACATCAAGAAATCTTGAACTAAATAAATATAACAAATTGTAAATACGATTCATATTTAACTAATAGCAATCGGTTTTATTGACAATGATGCAATGGCTAAACTGTCATTCATTAATACTTGTTCCTCAAACATCTCAAATTTACTATCATATATTTTAAACTAATTTAATTTATACAGTAGTTTCTACTGTTTTGCCATATTAACACAGAAATCAAGAGTAAAACAATCAATTGAACGAGAAATATTTATAATCTATTGTTAAATAAGTGCTTTGATTTTTCCGCTTGTCTTTATAGTATTTTTCAATAAGTTGACATTAATGAATTCATTTTGATACATTTCTAACATAACAAAGCCGAATATATAAAAACAGACTATTAAATCATTCTTTCATAAGAAAAATAATAAAATAAATTTAAAAATTCATATATAATTTTTTTTAAAAAAAATTGCTCGCTATTTGAAAAATGTATAGTGCGTTTTCTTTCATTTTTGATATGGAAGTTTCTGAAAAAGTTTGTATAACTTATTTTAAACACTATCATTAATTCAATGATAAAGAGAAAGGAATCCGGTATATTCAATTCTTTTATTTTTCCTTTCTCCACAAGAATTTTCAAAAGTTATATTGTGTGTTTTCTTTCATTTTTCAAAACGAATTTTCCAGTAAAGCTTGTATGACCTGTTTTAACCAATATCATTCATTTATTGATAAAGAGTCCGGTATGTTCAATTTTATTTTATATTTTCCTTTCTCCATAAGAATTTTCAAACGTGATATATTTTTCTAACTATGTTTAATTAGAATACCAACAAATTTTTATAAGGATTGTAATATTTTCAGTCAGATGTCAAAAGAAAATTTCTTCTTATATGTAAATAATAATATTATTATATATGTTCTCTTTTTTAATACCAATCTTTTTATAAAATCAATTTATTTTTGAAAGAAAATTTAACACATTTTCTTCTTTTTTATATATATATATAAATGGGTTTTGATTTGAATTATGCGTTTCAAGTCCATCATTATTTGAGTCACTTACAGCGTAATATTTGTAAATTATTTTTAAGCTTTATAAGGATTTTCTCTTCCAATTACCAGTTCTTTTCAGATAAAATGAGGCAAATATTTCATCTAGGCGACGTTGTCAGAGCGCGACACATTAAATTTAATTTTGACAGCTGGAATACTCGTGCGCAATTGATATCGTACTTTTTGGTTACTCAGCGTTTTATTTTGGACAATGATCTTTTCGCTATATTCTCACAACAGAATTTAAACTTGGATTTAAAAGTTTGAGAAACTATTTAAACAAATAAGAAACTCACATTTTTAATACATCTCAAGAAATTAAAAAAATAATCTTGAAAAAACAGAAATCTTAAATGTTTTCAGTTAAGCTCAAATTATAGAAATCGGGAGAAAATTATTAATTACTATTCCATGTAATTTATCAAATTTCTACACTTTTGTACATTTTTAATACTTAGATTAATTTTCAGAAAGTGGTCTAAGAAATAGTCCTTATAATATAATTTGAACTGTTAGCTTTAAAAATATATTTAAGCAGTATTTTGTTTTCAACATATGAAAGGTTTTATATAAATGACAATATTATTTATTTTTAAGGAAAATAGAATTAGATCTTAGAATTCTGAATTACATTTAATATTCTTAAGTTTAATGTTGTTAAAAAGACATTTAAATATGTTTATGTACTCATTTTTAAGATTTGTATGCTCATTTAAGGCATAAAATGAATATGTAAGATATTTAAAAAAAAAAAAAAAGAAGAAGAAGTAAGGTAAAACGAAACAAATTTAAAATGCATTTTATGCAAAAACTACATAAAATACTCAGTTAGAATAGTTAGGATTAGTTCATGTGAAAAATGATTTGGAAAAATTAAGGCAAAGCGTTTTATGTGAATCTAAGAATTTAAGTTCCTTAAATTTTCTACATAAAATTACTTAAGCTTGCTTTTTAAATTTGAATAAACATTTGATATCAGCTTAATTTTTGAAAATATGTTTATGATTTAGTTTTAGAAATTTTTAAATCACTAAATTAAAACTTAAAATGAAAACGATTTAATTAATTAAATGAAACTTTCAAAATATCATTTAATATAAGCCCACATTCCTTTAATTGATTATGTGATAAAAAAAAAAGAGAAAATATGTTTTTTTTTAAATATTTCTGTTAAAACATATTATCCACTTCCAGTGAGAATACAATATACTTCTTATCGTATTTCATTTTTCGTTAGTATTTAAAGTTCCAGTCTATCAAAT
Organism: Nephila pilipes; assembly: GCA_019974015.1. Classification (NCBI taxonomy): domain Eukaryota; kingdom Metazoa; phylum Arthropoda; class Arachnida; order Araneae; family Nephilidae; genus Nephila; species Nephila pilipes. The sequence continues at coordinate 297,963 of BMAW01050442.1, forward strand.
ATTAGTTTCAATTTTTTAAATATTATCTTTTATTCCTCCAGTAAAAATGCAATAAACTATTTAATGTATTTTATTTATCATTTGTATTTGAATCTGCCATCAACTAACCATTTTGAATTCTTTTAAACTCTGTTACTCCTACGGAAATTCTTCTTTTTGTATTCTAATTTAGAGTTATATATTTTTTTCAAAGCAATAAAGTATTCCCAAAAGAAAAGAATAAAGAATTCAGTGGAATTGCATATTTCTCTCCAAAATAATTTTTCAACTATTCTAATTATTCCTTTGCAAGTTCTCAGATCTTTAAAAATAATTTGAAAAATAGATGAAAAAAGAAAATTTTACAAAATTCTTCATTATTTTACACCTTTCGTACGTAGTTATTTGCATTCAAATAAATATAATAGTCTAGATTTGTGAAAAACTAAGAAGATATTCAACAGGATTAATGCTTCGTTAACGAATTTAAAATAGTTGGCACAATAGAGATATAACTTATTTTTCTGTCGTATGCGTACTGTTGTGATCTCGAATATTAAACGAATCCAGTTTCGTTCTTAATTAGCGTTTGAAGCTTTTCACTCGTGAAATTTAATCATCTAAGATTTAAATTCTCAAACTGATTGATAATGGAATTTCCAAACTTAAATTTTAAGAATAAGGAATTTAACTTCGTGAGATCATGTTCCTCGAATGAGCACATCTAAATAAAAATAACGTTCCAGTTTATCCTCTTGAAACGCATCGCAGTTACGACTGAAATATTTACTTCTCTGCTCTAAGTCTGCATTTCTGCACGAACTACAACTGACACGAAATGGTCCACGAATTAAGGAAGAAGTTTATGAAGATGAGAATAATCAGCTTAGTATGTTAATTACCGTCGAGTACAAAATTTTCTTGTTGCATTCGCCTTCGAGATTAAGGTTTGCAACATGAATGGTCTTGGAAATATTTTAAAACAGGTTTTAAATTTCATAAAATGACTGTTATACGTTTACTAAATGGAATTTAACTTAGAAAATAATATTTTCAATTAAGATTACAAAAATTATAAAGTGGTCCAGAAGTCATAGTACAGTTTTAAATTAGTATAATATTTATTGTTTTATGGTAGAATATATTTACTTGTTTACACATGATGCTGTATATTGTTTGTAAATTCTTTGCACGAAGTAAGGAAAACAATATGTCTTAAACGAGCCGCATTGTCCATTTTGCAAATGTTTAAGTATTGCATTCAACTTTGAGCAGAAAGTTTGAAACATGAATGTCTTGAAAATATTTGAGAACAAGTTTTACATTTCATAAAATGACAATTATTCATTTATTAAATAGAATTTAATCTTTTTCATCTCATTCAGAAGTAAAAAGTAATTCTTATTTAGGCAGGTTGGTAAAAATGGTTTAAACCATTTTTTTTTATTTTGATAAAATAAATCATGCAACAATCCTTTAATATGAATGCATAATTTAAAATAATGTCTACAAACACCAAAAGAATTCTCTCATTTTCGATTCTTTTTTGATTGCAATATTGAATTACGTCTTTACAAAAGAAAAGTCTGCACCATGAGCATTTATTACGCATTTAGAGAAGCACATCAATTGTTTTCAATTTTATGGTATGAAAGAGTGAATTTATCCCTCATTTTTGAATCTGCAACGACATTTTACATCTGATTGGGTAATGTAATTATCAAGAGCGTGAAAATTAATTTTGAAACCACGAGAAAACTTTAGTAAATAGTTTGTATTCGAGTCGAAATCAGAATAAGATCAAGTAATTTTAAGAAAATTGTTGTCATTCACCATATTCATGATAATTCATCATTTTAAGTATTCATGCATTATATAAGCACATGTAGCATATTATTGATTGAGAATTAACAGTGATAAACATTATCACAGTCAATCGAATTTATTTTTATTTGATTGCTTGTTTATAAGCGTCCTACTTAAATGCAACGGGTGACGAATCTCATAATTATGAGCCTCGGTCAAATGACGTGGACGACACCTGAGGGAGAATCTCCCTCTCGAAATTTCCACACCATGCCATTGGGAGGACTTGGGGCCTTGACAGATTTTTCTACATCAACTCCGCTATACTACGGATCTGTTGTGATATCAGGACTCCAACCCACGACTTTACGGAAGCAATGCCATCTGCGAGTTCGCAACAATGTTTGATAAGCTGTCGCGGGAATCAGTTTTATTCGAAAGAAAAGGAAAGTAAGGAAGTATGATAGAAATTCAAAAAGTATCCATTTTGTGAATGAGATTCGGGAATAGGGAAACTTATACTGTAGTATATTCCACTGAGTGGTTTTCCGTTTACTAAGAAGTCCATAAGTATAACGCCTCTCGCATTCTCTCCCCCCCACACTCCCATTGGCCAAAAAAAATCGTTGCCATAAATTTTCTGGCCGATGAGACCGTTTTTAATTTCTTTAGAGAAGATTCACTGAAAGCAACCTATTGTTTGGATTATTGCTTGAATTTTTGTGTATAATGATGAATACAAGTCTTATTAACGGTAACAACTTGGAATAAAATGACGACGATGAGGCAGCAATCACATTTTGATTGGTAGCAAATCAATCTATTCCACGATTGGTAGTTATCCCATGAATCACCATAAAAAATTTTCTGTTGTCGTGTAACAGATGGTAGCATACGGTGGTGACATTAACTGTCTTCAGAAACGTTACCTGTCGTCAACAAAAGGTACTTTTTGAACCACCGTATTAATTTTAAGAAAATAATAAGATATGCTTTTGCATAATGTGAGATTGTCATTTTAATTTCTTTTCAAAACACTCATTAAATATTGAAACTCTTACGAACGAAGATCATCTTGAAGTATATTACATCGCAATTTCAAATTTAAACATTTATTCAATTTTCAGTTGTATCATTTAATGTTAGAATAAAGATTACTAAGATTTTCAAATATTTCGCTTTTCAAAATTCATTCGTGAATAATTTAGAATGTATATTAAAAACGAATGAGGGATGACCATTTGAAAATCACAGAATGAATAATTAATTCCATTCAGATAACTCTATCTCGTATTAAAATCTTTCAATTTCTAATTTCAAATATTCTGTTCGAGATAATTTCGTAACTTTTGTTTCATAAAAAAAAGAGTACTTATCTATAGAATTAATTATTCATGTCTTAACAATTTCTTTTAAAAAATATGTAAGTGAAGTTATTGTAACTCTCAAAAAATCATATGAACTATCAATCAAAACAACTTTCCATAAATCCTTTTCATTCAAGTAGGCTTATATAGAAACACCATTCAATGTCTATCAATTAAAGTTTTGTGAAACAATATGACAAAAGACTAACCGTTCAAATAAATTAATAAAACTTTTTTTGTTTAATACATTTAATATTTTTGTAACGGAGATTTATTATACATTAATATATTTCTTATATGAATTTCGTTAAAAAATATCAGCCATTCTCATAAAAAATTATTAAAAATTAAATAGATAAAAAGTCAAAAGACTCCTTTTTATAAATCCATCCTCTCAAATAACTGAAGTAAAATAAAATGATAGATTTTGATTTCAAGGAAACTCAAGTGCATATTGATAGAAATGCAATAAATTATTTGTCCTTGATTAAAAAAAACAGCTCTTAAAAGGAGAAAGTGTTAAGATAAAAATAAATAATCTACTAAATTTCCTCTAAACTTGTAACATTTCGAGTTTATTAGATTCACGTTTATTTTTTTTATTCGACCGTAGAACGTAGAATACGGTTTAATTATGTCAAACCCTTTCCATTAGTCGCTAGGAAACTATAATTTCATTAGCTATTTTTTTTTCTATATTTTACTTAAGCCATAAAATCATTAAAACGGAAATATCTGACGAAAGTATAGTAATTCGGAAAAGAGCAAATTAACTCAGTTCATTAAAATGTATCCTCATCTTTATAATTAATAAATGCTTTTAGCATTAAACTGTTTAACACTTCAAGGTATAAGATATTCCATATCAATTAACTGAATATTCGTTACAATCGTTAAGAATATTATGACATCTCAAAAATATTTATTATGGGGAAAAAATAATTTAACCTGTATCAACATGGGATAACATGTTTTTATTTTGGGAAAATGGTGTCACCCAAAATGTGTGGGCATAAAATAAAGGATACTTATGTGGTGTTAGGTTCAAGATATTGACATTATAATACATTAAGATTATAAAAATTACATTTAGTTCACTTAAGATACATTTAAATTACTAAGATAATTTAATTTAATGTTTTATCGTCTGCTTTCATTTAAATATCCGAACAGAAAATTGTTTTCTTTTTAAATAATTTATCGTTAGCCCTTAGTTTTTAATATTTAATTTAGTAATTGATCATCCGTTTTTATTCTTTTTGTTGTTAACATTGGCAACGTTTTTGTAATTTTGTATGTTTCGCTACTGAAAATAAAAATGTGTTAGGAATTGGAGGAAGTTATTTTATTTTCTTTTTGATAGTAAATGCTTCTGTAGGGCCTGGAACTTGAAAGTACGCTTAGTTTGCTCTAATTAATATTCATTTTGAATAATTTTACATTTTCCAGAACATAATAAGAAGAAAAAACGTTAACAAATGTTAAAATGAAATTAACAAAGGAAATTTCAATTTAAATTTGTTTCTTTATTTAGAAAGTAAAGCGGTCATTGAAATGTTATAAAACAACAAACGATAATTTTTTAAAAAATTCAAAATTAAAAGTTTGAAGACTAATTTGAAGAGTTTATTTCAAAATAATAAAACATTGTACATTTATTCTCACCCCAATAATTTAAAGGGAATCAAATAATATTTAAGGAAATTTTATTCCTTTTTTTTTAATTAAATCTGTCAATCAGTTTACTGAACTAAAATTCGTTAGTTGGCTTTTATGCCTATCTCAATTTATAAAGGGTACTGGCGCCGGTACTTATTGTAAAATCTCATTGTAACTTCCGTCCCTTATCACTTGAGGGCATTGAGACACAAATCCATTTAGCGTGCCTCAGCCTTAATTATTCCACATCAACTCTCTTAGACCGTATCAGAATTCGAACCTACAGTTTGAACACGGCCTGACTGCTATTTTAGCCCCTAAGCTACCCTTGCCTTCATTAATTTGTATTATATATGTATAAATGAAAACTAATCTCAAATATTTATGAGAGCCCTTTATACAGTGGAATGTTGTGATATTAATTAAATTTTGGGAAGGCACTATACACTTACATTTGTTAATAACATTAATGTATATTAAACATGTAAGTTTGTTAAAATAATTTTAGAATTATATTGATGTTAAGAGTCTGTTCTAAAGTTAGTCTCTCGGTAAGAAACGTATGAATTATAAAAGCACTGAGTAAAAATTAAAATGCATATAGCCAAATTTGTTATGAAGTATGAATTAGTAGACACCCATTAAGAATTTAAAGCAATGTATTTCCATGTTTCGGAATGATTAGGTTTCCTGTAACAGCATTTTTTGGGCAAGGTTATTACATTGTTATAAAAAAATGTCAGAATATATTTGATAATATACGCAGCAGTGACCATTACACTCAACATCTTTGACTACATTTTTGAAATAAAAGTTTCGGATCAGCACTTTCTAACTACTGTGCACTGATACTGAGGTTTTCGAACATTTATATCCCTGAATCAATTTAAATCATAAAAAAAGAACAAGTAATGAAAGTTCTGTAGATATAACATGTAATGATTGGTCACTAAATAACTATATTTCATTTAAAATGAATTTTCACTAACTGCGTTTTAGAACAGATGCAAATCATCCATTTCAAGAACAAGAGTGCGTTGTTGAGATCTATTTATTTAGCAAACCAGAGCTTCCTGTGGCTACTGTGTATACAATGTTATTTTGGCACTGTTCCGGAAATGCGTGGTTCAATGTCCGTCTGAAACGTGTTGTCAAAATTGACAGATCCGTAAACATCATGCGAAACAAACTTTAGTCTGCCAACTATGAACAAAACCTTATTAGTCTTTTAGCGTCCCTGATCTTTTAACAGAGGTTAGGACTCCAAATCCAAAAACCTACTTGGAAAGACTTAAGCATCGGCTTCCTTTTTTTTAAAAATAGAAAACAGTCTAGAACAAAAAGAGTCAGAGAAATATTTGACAGCAAATTCTTTTAACAGTCTGTTGTCGATTTAGGTCAATAGGGTAAAAAAAAGATTCTTTGTGTTGCTTGCATTCTTTGTATTCTTGCGTGGACTTTTCAATGATAATCTTTATTTGAAATGAAAAATTTACGAAATTTAACAACGGAATGAGATGTTGCATTTCAAATTTTAATAAATACCAATAAAAACATATTTAAAATACTTGCATATTCTAACTTAAAATATTGTATTACTTTATTGATTAAGGCTGTCGTTTGCACCGCCATATTAAATTGGTAAATAAAGTTATTTTTCGAAATTTTAATGACCTCTTTTTAATGTAGACTTGTGTGTCTAGGACTACAATTCAATATATGCTAAAGATAAGTAAAGTTCTTAAGAGTTTATTTTTCTCCTCACTATTTTCGAAATAGTTATATATATATGAGATATCTCTGTGGATTTTTGAATTTTTAAAAATATTTAAAATTACTTTTCTGAAGAAGAATAAACAGCATCAGATAGAAATGTCCTTTAATATATATGTTATTTTGGATGCAGTTTCATTTCAGGGAAATGAATATATTAGTACAGTTTTGAGAAGGTCCATAACATTGCGCTAACGAATTCAAAATGTTTAATTAGAAATATGCCTTAACAATATTTTTCATTTAAAATGGAAAAAGGCATTATAGTTTTCCAATGATACCAGATTTAAATGGCAGTATTTATTTTTATGCATAAAATATTTTTATGCATAAAATGTGTGATTCCCATGGTAATATATTAAAACGTTAAAACACTTTTCAGTGCTAAATCAAATAAAATTCGTCTTACAAATTCGTTTAAATGAAACTATTAAAAACTGAAAATGTGATGTAACACGAATTATTTTTTATTTCATTTCTAGAAGATGCTTTTTTTAAAACTTCTCTGCCATTTCAGTAAAGCAGAAGGGAAGCATCTAATATTAGAAACGAATATTTTGTTGCAAGTAGTAAAAGTATCAAAAGTTAGGAAAGATGGAGACATCATAAAAAAGATTAAAAACATTTTATGACTTACAACACTGAAGAATAAAAAATTTTATGAAGAAATATTCTAACTCTTACTTATATCTATTTAATTCTGCTATATCAACGTTATGAATCGGTAGATTCTACGAATGATTTTAAGTTTTTTAATACCATAATAATTCAATGTGCCACATTACTGGTGCCATTTCTTAGATTTTTTAACAAATGTTTTTAATCAAATTAGCTTTAATGCATGGAATGTAAATGATTGTTTAATTCGAAAGTTTTTTCAAGCTGTAAATGATAATGTAACCATATATATTTGTAAATATTCAAAATAACAAAAGATAAAAATACAAAGAATGTTAGAAATTATTGAAGTTACTTAAATGTTAGCTTGGATTATTTTAAATTTCTTGCGCATAGAATTTCTTCGCCAGACTAGCAAAATAGTTAAATCTGCGAAAATGTTGGAATCCTAAAACAAACCTATTTATAAATCAAAATATTAAATATAAGAAGGAAATTCTTCTAAGTCATAATAATAATTATAAACAACAAAATTCTTCATGATTATCGTCTGCTCTCTCAAGCGTGATTCGGCGTTACGTAATAAAATATTATAATTCGATTATATGCTAAACTCCTATTATAATGTATCACATAAACTAATATCACTTAAGTTTAAAAAAATGATAAATTTGATTAATTGTATATTTAAAATCAAGTCTTTTTTAACATTTCGATATTTTATCGGAAGTTAGCATTATTTCATGAACCAGTGTCAACGAGCAGAAAAGTTTCTAATTTTTTTTATATAATATTAAATATTCAGGTGAAACCAAGATACCAACACTGGTAATACATTTCTCCCTCTCTGAAATTCCCCAAACACATTAAATACACATTAAATACTCACATCCTTTAACTTAAGTATTTATACGGGAAATAAACGCAAATTAAAAATGAATAAGGGTAAGAAACAAAAATGAAGATACAATAATACTTTAACAAAGTTTTTGTCGTCAAAACTTCTAATTTCGGAGTGACATAATTTGATATATAAAAAATATTAATATTCTAATATTAATCACCCTATCAAAATATTAATATTGGTACCATTATTATTTTATATTGCTGGTCATTAGAATTGCAAAACTATGAAGGAAGTAAAATACAAAAAAGATATTTATTGTATGTAAACAGTACGGCATGAAGGCAAAATGATTAAATTTGCAAGCAGTTTGGAGGTCGCAAGAGTTCGAAATTAGTAGAAACAATTGCCACTCCTAGCAGATAAAATGTCTTTTACACGGTTAGGCGTGGAGCCGAACTGGGCATGGATGACAGAAATGGAATATATGCTACTTCAAGTGTGCACCACTTCGTCAACCGTATTAGTTGGAGAGGAGAGGTGGGTCAATTTCTTGGTCTTGGATTATCTTGTTAGCAGATGGTGTTTGGCTGGCCTCGAAGCCACTGGACGTAAGAGATCAGAAATGTACCGATCTGCGTTCAAATTACTGTCAGTCCGAACTAGAGATATGCATGTCGGGTATCCAATGGCTGTTCAAACCATCACACCAGGTGCAGGACACCTATGACACTATCGAATGCAAAGAGAAGACGTGCAGTTTCCTCGGAGCCTCCAGACGCGTATATGGCCACCAGAACTAAGACTCGCACGTAGAACTAAGACTCGTTTAAGAAGACGACATTGTGCCACTCCTGTAACAACCCTTGTCGTTCGGCGCATCAGACACGCCGTCTCTCTCTGTGCTGCATTGTCATGGGAAGCCAAAGTAATGGTTGCCTTGCTGACAGTCCACTCTGCTGCAAACGTCGTCGCACCGTACGAGCGGATACTGGGAGTGCTGCAAACATGCCCATTTCCTGACTAATGGTCCGTAATGTCATTGTACGGTTTTGCAGGGCCGACCTCCCAAAATATCTGTCTCTCTGGAGCAAGTCATGAGAGGGCGTGTATGTCCGACATGTCGCTTATTATGACCCTTAGCAACCCATTAATTCCATATTCACATGGCTGTCTCAACCAGTGTGACGGGCAATATCACAGAATGATAATCTACACTCTCGATGGGCAACGATCGTGCCTCTGTCGAATTCCGATACTTACTGGCAACCATTTCTTCAAGGAACACTATATTCTGAGCAAACTCCGATCTTACAAAGCCCTTTCCGAATGAGAAACACACAACACAACTTTTTTATGCGGTGCTTCAGATGTCGTTTCTCCCTCCTGCGTCGTCTAAAGGCGCTGAAATACTAATTATTTGCATATCCTAACCTCTTCTTCTTTTCATGTAACATTGACGTTCATGAGATCATTCCCTCCAGATGTTGCAATTTTAATGGCCAGCAGTGTAAATAAATCAGTACAAAATTCTTGTTTTCGTAAAATATAAAAATTCGATTTTCAGGAGTTAAAACATATTTTACCAATGCAAATGTTCCCCCCCCCCAGAACGGAAACAAATATAGAAATTCAGAAAATTGTTATCATTCGAATGACTGAAGAAGTTCAGTTTCTACATGACATTGCGAAGGAAGTTCAGTATATTAACGATTACGTATAATATAATTATCCAAAAGTATAGAAAATATGGACGAACTACAAATAAATCTGGAAGACTATTAACTATTTAAAATACTATTGACTATTTTAAGGAGACAAGATTTATGGAATAACGTAATATTCAATGATGAACGCAAATTCAATGCTTTTGGAAGTGATGGTCGATGTTATATTTGCGGAAATCTTCGGTTCCGTTCTTCAAAACTAGTCGAATATACCCTTTAAAATTCTCAATAAACTGTTTAGACATCAAATACGCTTCTTTACAAACGGAGAGGCTAAAACACGCTCTCTTTCTCTTCTCTACCCATCAAGATAATTCTGATTTCCTGTCTCAACCATAATCCACTCAGCCTTACTCGTGACAGGAAACAATACTGATAAAATATTAACAAACTTGTTACATGTTTCAGAAGAGCTACATTGTGCAGTTCTGAAGTTCGCTTTTATTTTTATTGAGTTATTAAGACATATTTTATTCTTTAGCATTTATTCTACTCGCATACAGCAGCTTGTTTTGGTATATGATAAATTTGGAAGTGAAATGCAATTACAGTTTTGAGCATAACTGTAATGTGGTTCGCAAACCTATTTCCCTTCAATTTCTAAGACATGCTTGAGTGAAGCTCTTTGACTTGTGAAATATGTAAATCAGCATTACAGTATGAATTGAAGTGTATTTAATATTAAATATAACAAATGAAGAATGGATTAGAGCAAAATTTTAGATGAGATAATGGTCAGGAAGTTGAAGGAGTTAATAAAAGGATTATGTTAGTTGTCATAGAGAGATATAAGGAAGGTTTGATTCAATTATTATTAGTGTGATCATCGGTGAACAGGTATTTAGTTGGATTCAACCTACACTGACTCGGATTCAGCTAGTGCGTGGTAAGATAAGAAACATCTTATAATATTAACTTCAGGTTCGTACGCGAGAGAGTTTGCCTCCCAGGCATGATTAGCCTCTTGAATTTGAATTATTCTTAAAGGAAGAATAAATATTCAAGTCAGTCAAGAATAAATATTCAGTCAAGTGATGAAGACGACATCTGAATAGACACCCCCACCCAAATTTCTACACCATACTAACTGGAGCATTTGAGACCTCGATGATATTTAAAGGACATCAGCCACTCTACATGATGGTTCGTAAGTAGCATCAGGGCTCGAATCCACAAATCGCCGAAAACTACACAGGTCACGAGCCCTCGTCCATGACCAAAAGCTTTCCGAGGTCACAACATTTTAGCAGAAGCAGTTTAAACCTGAATTATAAAAGAGACTAAAAACAATAATCTGATTTCATCAGCTCTACAGCGCCATGTTCATTTTCTTCCCACCGAAGATAATTATTATTATTTTATTTATCACACAAAATAGAGAGATTTACATTTTTATGTCTCTCGAGGCAAGAGACTGTTGATTATTTCGTAAAGTAAAAAGAATTATTCAAGATATTTGAAAATAAAGACTAGACACCTCATATGTTTCCTAAAAAATAAAAAAGGATTTGAATGACAAAGCCCTTAATCATTGTGTATAAAATAGCTTCTTAAACTGTGGATGGCAACTCCAAATAAGTTGCAAAGCAAAATGTTGGGATCGTAAAATTTAAAGAAACATTAGTCAATTTATTATTTATAATTTGATGTATTACATTTTCTGTGCAGCGCAATTATAAAATTATAATCGAACATCATATTCATAAATCGAAAAAGTACCACTAAACACTTATTATTGCGATGCCGCAATGCAATTTCAGTATATTTTGGAATTGAAATATGACTGTAAATGCATAATACGTAACGACTTGCGCTACACAGGCGGATAAGTCAAGGCGCCGCTGCGGCCTAGCGTGAAAGTTCTTTTCTACTGTAGTCAATAGTTTCTGTTTTGTCACAAATGTGTACATTGGAAAAACAATATAATATTGTATTTGTTCGACTAAAATTAGTATTTATGTCATTAATTATTATACAATAAGTTATATTATTTACATTTCAAGATAAAAACATGTTTATCATGGATAGTGAAAAACTGTGAAAACATTTTATTTTAATTTAACAAAAGAATATTTTAATGAAAATGAAATAAATTATAATTTTAATATATTTATTTATTATTTTTTTTAAAATTAAATTCAAAATTAAGCAGAATAATTTTTTCAAGCAATTTCGTGACTCGGAATGAGAGAATCGTTCGAAAATTATACGAGTGGAAGTAATATTTCCAAGATTTCTAGAAAGCTACCGAAAAAGTCATTCTAAAAATAATGCTGACAAAGTCTTTTCCAAGTCAGTGCTTTGTCACTTTTATATTCCATGTCGATTGTATTTTGGTTCCTCTAACGCTCGTTGAATTTATTTCTCAGTCTCGTAAAAAATCAATTCAAGGGCGCGTTGAATTTAAATCAATAGACATTTTTCTTTTCGTAAATTCAGGACAAAATTTTTACTGCTTTCACCAGTCACCCACACAGAATTAAACAGAAGTCAATAGTTCAGTAAAATGTATTGTTTATGATTTTTTTTGACGATAGATTTTTTTTAAAAAATTCATTTTCAGCAAACAATAAATTGGTATCTTTAGAGGACTGGGAGAAAATGCTGTGAAGAAACTTAATTAAAAAATTATTTTTTGAAATTAAATGATGTGTCAATATGTTTAACTTTTTATAGATACTTTAGAAAGTAATTATAATTTCAGTGTTACAATATATTATTTTAAGGCTGTCTTTTTCAGCCTAATGTATCATATGCATTCGAAATGAAAGACGCATTTTCAGACAGAAAAAAATGCTCCATAATAAAATTAAGTTCTTATGGAAAACATATTTCCATTTATCACTATAAACTCTTACAATTTTGAAATACTTTTTAAAAAGACCCGCCTTTTCACTAAAAGACCTGCCGAATAGCGGGACTGATGCAGGGAAATTCTATATAGATCTCAAGTCCTCCTGTAGGTGTGGTGTGAAAGTTTGGAGAGATAAGGTGCTTGCTCGATGTTGTCCTCGTCACTTGACCGTGATTCACAATCTCAAAATCTAGCCTTCGTGTTGCTACTAAGTGTTACGTTCGTATCAACTCCCCACCACTTCTCTTTGATATGTTGAAGAAAATGTCACTCTTGGGTTTCAAGCATCTTTTATTTTTCTCTACCGAATCAGCTAGTCAAGCGAGAGTCAAATATATTCTGATCTTATACAGTAGAGTTATATTGACTTTCGCAGTGCTTGCAGCGCCACCATACATTTCAAAGTATTCTTCACGTGTAAAGTTATATATTACTTAAAGATTAAAATAAAAAAGACGAAGTATGTTACGTATTTTATACAGGAAAAGAGGATTCATATCGGCAGAAAAAAGTAGAATAAGCTTTCTCTCCAGAGGACAGAAATGTAATATTAATGTTAGAATACTTTTCTATCTAAAAATTTTGATTTTATACACTATTCCTCGACGTAAAACAAAGATGGAGATACAAAAAAAACAACAAGAATATTATAATTTAGAATTTGTGAAATATTTTGATATTTTATTTTCTGCATTTTAGGCACTGAATGAATTTACTTTTGTTAATAAAAGCTTGTTTTTCTGCAAAGAAATTAAAACTGAGTTTACTATAATTAAAATTAAAGTAAGTGTCATGCAGACTATGAAAACAGTCGTAAAAATAAGAATGTTATCATTAAAAATCTGAGAAGTATTTGAGATTCTATTTTGTGAATTTTATTGTATTGAAGCCATTTTATTTATATGAATAAAAACTTGATTTATTTTTCAAATAGAATTCAAATTACTTTTACTGTAATTATTTGGAATAAATGCGACAAATATAATTGTAAAATTAGAAATGTATTTTGACCCTGTCAACTTCAATTTGTTTGAATATTATAAATGAAATATAACCGTAAACTAAATTATCTCCCACTCATTCAATAAGTGTATGGTTATCATTTAAAAATTCCGTTGGTCACATTAATTTATTTTACTAAACACAATTTTACTGAATTATTAAATTTAAAAAAAAAAAGAAATTTGAAAATCAACAAAATACTAAATTACTAAGCTTTCAAAAATATAAAAATTAAAATTACAAAGTAAATTCTGAAATTTAGTAAGCAAACTTCTATATTTACTTTTTTGGTATTTTTTTTTTATTTATGTATGTGAGGAATACAATTAAAGAGGAATGTAAATATATTTCTCTTTGAAATATTAATGCGTTCATTGAAAAAAAATAATTGCGAGGCAACCAGGAAATTCCCCATTTTTACAGTTTGAAAATGGACATTATAATGCACTTGTTAATATATATACTGAGCCCTGCATGCATTTTAATTAGGACTAAAGTATTTAGCGATTTTTCAAAAATCATGCAATATCTCTTAATTGACAGATAGAAGAATAACATTTTGATAAGATGATGTTAAATTATAATGATGATGTTAAATTATATTGATGATGTTAATGTATGATATGATGTTAAATTATAATGATGATGTTATTATCTGATGTTAAATTATAATGATGATGTTATTATCTGATGTTAAATTATAATGATGATGTTAATATCTGATGTTAAATTATAATGATGATGTTAATATATATGATGTTAAATTATAATGATGATGTTAATATCTGATGTTAAATTATAATGATGATGTTAATATATGATGTAATGTAATATATGTAAATATGTGATGCTAAATTAGAATAAAAAAAATTGTGTTAAAATCAATTTTTTGTCGTATCATACATACAACAAAACAATTTCGAATTAAAAGCTTGTTTACAAATGGCCAATATGCCAGGATTCAATACTGTTATTACCAATAGAGAATTCTGGAAGTAAAGATTTTCGTAAGCGTATCTCTTGATAAGATTTTGAAGGCATTTAACGGTAAGTAACCAAATAATTATTTAGGAATTAACAAACCATGATATGACAGAAGATATTTTTTTATTCTTTTCATGAACTAATCTTGTTTCAAAGCGTGCACGGATTTTCCTTGAAAGGCTTATATTGATATTTTCTTCAGAATATACTATAATACTTGAAAACCATAAACATAGAAAAAGCTTTTACTCTGTGAATTTTTTACTTTTGTCCTTGACAGATAAAAATATCTTATAATTTTTTCGATTGGTACAAATGGAACTGATCACGTACAGCAAATAAAGAAAAAATTTCACATATATTAGATATATTGTGTGAATGGAAATATAAGGTCAGAATATAGTATGAATTCAGAAACATTCATTCACAAATGTTTTTACTATAAAAGAATAAACAGGTATTTACGTATGATTTTTGTATCGTAAAAATTGAACATTATTTTGAAGAGAAGCTCTGTGAGTTCTATAGTTTGTTTCGATGTTCCTTTACATTACCTTAATAAATAATTTCTTTAGCTAAATTACTTTTTTAAAAGATAAATATTTCAACATATCTAAAATATGAATAACAAGAGATCTACTTGTTTACAAACGTGTCAAATAACTTGTTAAGGAAGTAAAAAAGTGTGTGTGAAACAAAAATTCTTGTTTACCGTACTACAATCTTAAAATCAGAAAGTTTCCAAAAATACTCAACTGTTTAATACTGCGTATACATTATTATTTTATTTAGTATGAAAGTGTGGGAAATGAAATATAAGGGAAAATTTTCTTACAAGAAAAAAGAGAATTGATTCAAATATTAATAAGTAATATAAATGAACTTTATAGAAAATGTGTATAGAAATTTTTTCGAGATTATTGTATTATACAACTATTTCGAAATAGTTTATGGAATATGCATGAGGTATATTCCGAAAGTAAGTTTCGTTACTCATTTGAAAGAGCATATGGTACACCAGATGAAACAAACAACCACGATAAGAATCCGGATGAGGGATAACGCATGCGCAGAGTGACAAAGAAAAGAGAGTAGTAGCAGATCAGCGTGCCCGAGACGTGACTTACAACTTGTTTGGCAATGGAAGTGTTATGCGGTCATGCTGTTATGCGATATGAATGAGCACGTAAGAGAAGTTATCCATGAACGTCTGCAGACCAAGCATGGTGAACAGGTAATGTTTCATCAAATGGTTGGATGCTGGTGTTGCATGTTCAGTGAAGGAAGGCAGAGTGTGAAAGAAGAGGTCGTCCCTTCACATTCTCGAATGAAAACAACACTGCTAGAGTACAGGACATGTACAGGTGTCAGACGGGACATCCACACCGCATATTAGTCGTGTTTAGGTCGATCCAAAACAATAATGAGTTGGAGCAAGCTATGAAACAATTCTTTGCATCCCAGGGCACAGAGTATTACCAGAGTAATTACTTGAAACTGAATGTACGCTACGACAAATGTCTCAAAGTCAATTGCGACTATGTCGAGATATAGTGCCAGTTATACAGTTCATGATGATATAGTTTTTTTTTATACTATAAATTTTCCTTGTGAAAAAAAAAATGACGAATCTTACTTTCGGAATGTTCCTCGTTTATATATATATATATATATATATGTACCCTACTATTTAACATTAAATTAATACAGTTTTAAATGCACTAAACTGCTGTACAGTTTGGCCATGTTATTTGAATCTGTCTTATTGAAAGATGAAACACGAATGGGATACAAGAAGGCTATATACAGATGCTTCATGTATTGGATTTTAAGGAGCGTAAAAACTATTTAGTTACTTTTAAAATTACAATTTTAAAAGTATATTTATAAAACATGTATCAAAAATTCCCATTCCTTATTTAATAATAGTGTTGAATAATTGGTGTCTATTATTTTTAGTACTACTTCTTAACGCTACCAGATCGCCGTATTGAATGATTAAAAAATAGAGGTTATTTGTCAAACATACTGATATTGATTCATGGATAAGAATATAATTACATATTACAAATACACAGATTGAAGAAATGTAAGCTATCGTTTGCTAAATGGCATTGAGACTTTATGCCCCCCGCATATTGTGTGAAAAGGAAAGTGGCGTATTAGTTTTTATGTCGTTTACGTCACTTCATTATTACCCACAGTTCTTAGGTACGTCATATGTCTTTGAATCGGGTGAATTAATGTAATGTTTAATATTATGAAGTAACAATCGCTTTCTTTTAGTAAAAAAACTAAAATATAGCCACATAAATTTCACTGACTTACCCTAACCAATCATTTTGTTTATATCCACAGACACATGCGTACAGAAGAGAAACGTCACCCCTTCTACAATCACGTATTGTGCATCGCATAACAAGGGTAATTTAAAATGTGCTATATATACAGTGATTATAGAATTATAATTGATTTAATCTTTATTAACGTCACCTTTAGAAACAACAAGAGGGCTACTGGTGACAGATCTCGTAATTTTGAAACTTTGTCAAATATAGAGGACAATAATTGAGCATACATCGCTACTCCAAACTTCCCCACCACGCCAACAAGTAGATTTGGGAACTTCGCCAGAGTTAAGGTGTATCATCCCTGCTACAAGAAGGATGTTTAGTGATATTAGAGGTGGAACTAACGACTCAATAAAAACAGCGCCGCCCACAAGTCCACGACCATGACCACTAAGTCACTATTTAGAAATTATTTCAGAATTGTAAGATACAATGGTATATGGAAACGCGTGTTATAAGAACTAAATAAACTGAAAATATAATTTTCTGCCTGAAAATGTGTTCCGTGTTTCGACTTCATTCGATACATCACACCAACGGAAGAAATTCAAGTCTCGGTAGACTTAACGAGTGTCAGCCACGATGCACAACGAGTCCTCAGTGGCTTCAGAATTCGAATCGGGACTCGACAGAAACAAAGGAGCACGATGCCATAACCATTCAACTATCACGGCCTCTTGGGAATATAATTGATTGATTGAATGTTTTTATTAACATCGCATTGAGAAGCAACATGAGGGCTTACCTAAAAAGATAAATTTTCCTAAAAGACTTTCCTAAAATTAATAAAACAGTACTTACATTCAGTTTGTTACGGTATCCAAGTGAAAGGGTAATGTCGCATGGATTGTAAATAAAAGACAATTAGCTATACTGTTCTCATCACTAATTAAACAGAATAATTTTAATGTGAGTTAGTTAAATTTAATTTATGATTCCCCCAGACACAACAAACAAGAACCAAATTTGGTTATGTTGTGCCAAATCTTGTGCTACTGTGAATTAGGCGTAGAAACGACGGAAGAAAAAGAAAAAAAATTGGTGGACAAGAAGGACAGTCGAGAATAGTGAAGGATCACTAGGCTGCTCAGGGGTGCACGTCAACCGTGTTTATCAGAGATTTTTGTTTGATTTTATTAACGTCGTACTAAGAAGCTACTCAAGGGCTATTGGCGATAGACCTCGTAATTTTGAATTTCGGTTAAGTGACAAGGACGCCACAACCGCAGATTCTCAACACCCTGGGGAAGAAAAAGTTCACTAGAGTGCCTCGGAGTCATGATTCGCGTACCTATCTAAAGAAAGTATGTCCCTGAGGGAATGGTAATTCTAAATTCTATAGAATTCGAATAGATGAAAAGATTGAAAAAGCAGATAAAGCTTTAAATACGACTCAAACAACTCTGAAACTTTAGAACAATTGCTATCCAGCAATAAGATGCTCAAAAATTGATTTATAAATATTCTGCACTTTTTTCAATGTTACAGCTGTGTTATAAAGTCGTTTTGCTTATTCCGCATCAGACTGATTGATAAATTATAATGGTCCGGTACTCGGCGAACTTACTTCCAAGGAAAGGAAATAAGAAATTTATTTTTCTGTTAGATTTTTTGATTGTTCGTCGAGATTCGCAATGTTTGTGTGTGTGTGTGTGTGGTGTAGTAATTTAACGGCGCAAAAGCCAGGTATAGGTATGCTGCGCAAAACAAGGTGGAACTATAATTTGGATATTTGAAAAAAATAGAAAAAAAAAAAGATGAACACTGGTTAACAAGAAGGAAAGTCGAAAATAGAGAAAGATCGCTAGGGTATTCTGGGGGCTCCAAGGATAATAGACCATGGGGAAAGAAAAAGATCGTTAATATGACTCGCGTGAGTGATTCCCTTACCTCCCTTACGAAGATAAACCTTTTAGGGCGAGATTCGCAAATGTATGTATCTATTTACATACTTTTTTATTTAATTAAACATACGCACTGTTACTTATATCTTATTTTTAGAGACTAAGTAACATTTTCTCTTCAGAATGAGTAATATTTAGCTCAAAGGTTTATTTTCTCTCTCGACGCATAAGGTAAAAATCGCTTTCCAAAACCAAGCCAAAAAATATGGTTTAGTCACTAAATTCATCGATAATACTGTTCCACGCGCACCAAAGAACAACACCAGATGGCTCGGCAGGCACAGCTGATGAATGTGTTTGTTCCTTCAGCACTGGGTGAGCATCAGCGCAGGCGATGCAAAATTAGGTCTGGGTCAAAAGAGGTTTGGTCCCCCCCCCCCCCTTCCATTCCTCAGAGTAAGATGTCTTCCGGTTGTATAGAGCCGCTTTGAGTGCGAGCCTTAATACAGACAACAACTTAGAATTGCTAGAGCTCCTACCAGAGAGCAAAGCCAATGCGCCAGAAGTTATGCTAAAGCAATATTTATTGAATTCTAATACATCGGCTCATGACTAAATCTCTTGAAGGTTTTCGTAATAACATATGCTTTAGCATAAAAACACACAAATCAGGTGGTGTTTGTTTATTTAAACTCATTTCAATAAAGGACTCAGAATATTCAAATGCAGTCAAATATTTAGATGACAGATTGATTTCTCGTCATGAATTCGTTTTAAAGTTTATTATACAGATTTAATTTTTTTTAAATAATTTAAGAAAAAAATACGATTTATATTGCTATTTATGAAATGAGAAAAATAGTTACTTAAAGTCCATTTCGTTTGAGTTCCAATAATTAAAAGTAAATCACTAAGATTTGATTTGCACGATATCTTGTCCACGAAAGTAAGGATTCGGTACATTCTAAAAATTAAACATTATAAGGAAAGATGGACGTAAGAAAAGCATAATTTTTTTAAAAAAAATTCAAACGGAGCTTCAGTTTTTTTTCAGTTATGTGGAAAATATGTAAATAGTGTGGGGTTCATTTTTGCTCTAATAATCTCGTTTCGTATGATTTTATTTTGTTTCTAAGTTTTCACCTTTTGCATCGTACTCAGACTCAATTGCTGATGTTTATGAAAATACGTTAGGAATTGAAGTGAATTGCGTATTCAATTTTATCTACTTAAGAACTCTCTCTAAACTAGTTAAAACTGAGAGTAAGTGATGGAGCTTAATGGCGCAAGAGCCAGTCAAAGTATAACTTTGATCGAGGCATTTGAAAAAGTGGGGAAAAAAGATAAAAATTAGTTGACAAGAAGGAGGGTCCAAATTAGAGAAGGGAGGAGAGAAACCAATAAAGAAATATATATCATATGAGGTAATGAAGAAGAAAAACATTTAATTTAGGTCGCGCGTTGAAATTCAGTGATATAATCACTGACGCAGGTAGCCATACGCCGAACCTGGACTGGATGGATATCAGTTTAATAAGACTTGTGCCCTCAGGGGCTTACCTACTTCAGGTAAGTACGGGCTTCACGAACCCGAGGGACCTGAGTGAACTTTTCCTTTCCCATGGGGTTTACTGTCTTTGGTAAACACGGGTGACGCGCCCCCGGGATGCCCTAGCGATCCTTCTCTTATTTTCGACCCTCCTTCTTGTCAAATTGGCATCTATTTTTCCTTTCTTCCTCTCAGGGGCTCACCTTCGGGTGAGTACGGGAGGCCACGTTCCCGAGATACCTTAGTGGAAATTAAAACTGAAAAGAAAGAAAGACAAAAAAAATCTATGTTTGGTTTAATATTTATTTGCAGATTTCCAGTGTAGTTCTTTTTATTTCTGTTTGGGGTTGATTTTGCGGTTATTTTGTGTTCGTTTCTTTTTTGTTCTTTACTTTTTGTATTTACTTTAATTATTTATTTTGTTGGGGATTTTAAAATAAAAATTTTTTCATTTATTAATATCAACGTCAGATCAAGTTCTTTTCTTGACCTGACCCGCATGTTTGCCGTGTGCGGCGACCCGTGCCGGGGGAAAGTGGAGTCTGGGGATCCTGTTGCGTTCCCTTTGGCCCATGCTTCTCCGTAGACGGGAGGCAGGAGTGAGCCCGCTCCTGCCAATCGGCTGGTGATCGCTTCTGAGGGGTTTTTCGCGAACCCCAAAGACGTTGCTTTAGGGTTAGTATTGCAGTTAGGGGTGCCTCGGGTGAACCGACGGATCCACACCCCGAAGCTGTAATACTATACTCCAGTGCCACCTCTGGGGTAAGTGCCGTGCCTGGCAATTGCCAGATGACCGGCGGGCTGCCTCCCCTTGTTGGACTCCTATGGTGGGTGGAGGCGTGCTGGAGTGAACCTAAAAAAACCCCAATGGATCCAAAAACTCCTTTGTGCCCTGATGGAGGCCTTAATCCATCAACCACTTCTACCTCCATGGAGGTAGCAACAAATGTACTGACTAAAAAATCTAATAATTCGAGTAATTTACGTTTTTTTATCATAAAAAGGGATAATAATGAAACATTTGCAACCATATCGCCCTTTTTGATTCAAAAAGGGATTCAAGGTATGGTAGGAACGGTGAAGGAAATTAAAAAACTACGATCTGGTGATCTTTTGATTGAAGTTAATACTGCCAAACAAGCGGAGCTTGTTTTGGCTATGAAGAGCTTAGGCCATTACCCAGTAATTACTTCTCCACATAACAACCTCAACTTCTCTCGTGGCGTCATTTCTTCGGCTGATTTGGCTAATGTGTCGGAACAGGAGATCTTGGAAAATTTGCAGGACCAACTGGTTTGTGGTGTTCGGAGGATAACGATTAGGCGAGATGGTAAGGTGCTTGATACTAAGCACCTCATCTTGACCTTTTCGACTCCTACCCTGCCACAGACTATTCAGGCCGCATATCTAAGACTCCCTGTCCGACCATACATTCCGAATCCACTACGGTGTTTTAATTGTCAGCGATTTGGACATTCAAAGAATGCATGCAGGGGACAATTGACGTGCGCTCGCTGTTCAGCTGCAGGACACGAAAGTGCTTCCTGTACCGCTGCGGAGACGTGCCTCAATTGCAAGGGCAACCACCCTGCATATTCTCGCTCCTGCCCTAAATGGGCAGAGGAGAAAGAAATAACGACAATCAAGACTCTTCAGAATGTCTCATACCCTGAGGCTCGCCGTATAGTCGCTTCCCGTACTCCGGTACCCGGGAAAAGTTTCTCTATTGCCACGCAGGTAAAGAAAGTTTCAAAGTCTACTCAATTTCCTGAACCAGTTCCTATCATACAATCTACCTCATCGACTTCAACTCCAAAGAAAAAAGTTAATATTTCAAAGAACCC
Source organism: Nephila pilipes (assembly GCA_019974015.1). NCBI lineage: Eukaryota > Metazoa > Arthropoda > Arachnida > Araneae > Nephilidae > Nephila > Nephila pilipes. The sequence continues at coordinate 320,164 of BMAW01050442.1, forward strand.
TTCATCTGCTAAGGCTCAGCAGACCAAGCCTTTGGCTAGGTCCAAGGCCTTGCAAAGACTAAAATTAAAAAATTCTGCGAAGAACAGCGTTCCTCGCAAAAAAAGTAGAGTCTTTGACTCTACTGAAGGTGATATGGTGGATCTCCACCCATCACCGGAAGATTATGATACCGTGGGGGTCCTGGAACCCGGACCCTCTACTTCAAGTGCGAACATTTAATGGCCTTTGTTTCCTGGAACTGCCGCGGTTTACGACCCAGACTAGAGGATCTCAAATCCATTATGTCTACGCACCAACCTGTCTGTGTTGCTCTTCAGGAAACCTTTCTGAAGAGTGATATGACAATCCGAGTGCGTGGATATAATTGTGTACGACGGGATGTTGATGTGGCAGCATCTTCTTCGGGAGGTGTTTGCATCCTGGCATCCCAGTACTGTCCTCATAACGTCGTTACACTGACCACATCGTTGCAGGCTGTGGCTGTGCGAATTCATACTCGCACATTAATCACAGTCTGCTGCATTTATCTGCCACCTAACGATGTTGTGTCACAAATGGATTTAGACCAACTAGTCGATCAGTTACCAGCTCCCTTCCTTCTGCTAGGTGACTTCAATGGACACAGCCCTCAGTGGGGGTATGATGGTACAAATTCTCGCGGTCGGCAGATCGAGCGATTGATCTCTGATCACAGTCTCTGTCTGCTGAACACCGACGAGAAGACGTATTTCCATGCTCCCACTAGGACATTTCATTCCCTTGATCTAGCCATTTGTTCACCGACACTGCTACCGTTGCTGAATTTAGAGGTTCTAAATGATCTCTATAATAGTGATCATTTCCCTCTCCTGATCTCCCAGGTTCATGGTAGTGGGGTGCGTTTACGTCCCCCCACTTACCGCTTCAACCGGGCAGATTGGGATTTATTCACACGGTTAGCGGTTATTACCGGTGCAATGGTTCAAGATCAGGATATTAATAGCTCTGTCCAAATTGTCACTACCTCTATCGTGGACGCTGCTGATGCAGCGATACCGAAGAGCGGAACATCACAGAGGAAGATGAGTAAACCATGGTGGAATAAGGAATGTCAATCCTCCTACCGGGAACAAAGGAAATTGTGGGGTATCTTCAGACGGTATCCCACAACTGAAAATCTCATAGCCTTTAAAAGGGCAAGGGCCATTGCTCGCAGAGTAAGGCGACATAGTCAGAGGGAATCTTGGATCAGGTATGTCTCTTCCATCACATCGTCTACCACAAGTCAACAGATATGGAGAAAGGTAAAAGCTGCAAACTCCCAGTATCGGGAATTTTCCATCCCGATACTGGAAACTGCAAATGCTGTGCATTCTTCACCTGTCGAAGTGGCCAATGTAATCGGCCGCTCTTTTGCTAGTGTGTCAAGCTCCGATTCTTACAGCGCTACATTTTTAGCGACTAAGAATCGTTCTGAGCAGACACCTATCAACTTCAGGTGTCGGCAACCACTCCCTTACAACTGTGAGTTTGATATGTGGGAATTGAGAAAGGCTCTGTCTTTATCTAACAATACCAGTCCAGGCTCTGATGGTATAACATACGATATGCTCCGCCACTTGAGCGAGGATTCACTTGTCAGTCTCCTGCACCTATTCAACCGAATATGGAGGGAGCATGTGTTTCCTAGCCAGTGGCAGGAAGCAATCGTTATTCCTATTCTGAAGCCTGGTAAGGATCCAAAGAACCCTCTCCACTATAGGCCTATCGCTCTGACGAGTTGCCTCTGTAAGACGCTAGAACGTATGGTCAATGCCCGTCTCGTATATCAATTGGAAAAGAATCAATGCATTCCTCCGTTTCAGAGTGGCTTCCGTAAAGGAAGATCCACAGTAGATAACATCCTTCTACTCGAAAGTCAGATTCGTTCTGCTTTCGTACGGAGGAATCATTTGGTTTCTATTTTCTTTGATATCGAAAAGGCATATGACCGTACGTGGCGCTATGGGATACTGCGCACATTACACGGTTATGGTATGAGAGGCAATTTGCCTCTTTTTATACAAATGTTTTTATCCTTTAGATCTTTTAAAGTTCGTGTGGGTAATGTTTTATCATCTTCTTTTATTCAATTTGAAGGAGTTCCTCAGGGAAGTATTTTAAGTCCGTCTCTTTTCATCTGTCACCTGTCACCAATTCTTTTAAAACTTCAGCCATCTGTTCACGGATCATTGTATGTCGACGATCTGCAGATTTCCTGCGAAGGATCGTCCATGCATCTAATAGAGCGGCGACTCCAGAATGCAGTTAATAACTTGGTTACTTGGTGTGACGCAAATGGGCATAGTATTTCTGCCAGCAAGAGTAGTTGCGTGCATTTTTGCAGGAAACGGGGTCTCCATCCCGATCCTGACATTCGCATCCGTAATACGTCTATTCCTGTCGTCCCTGACGTCCGCTTCCTCGGAGTAATTTTCGACCGCAAACTCACTTTCCTTCCGCACATTTTATATCTGCGGAGGAAATGTGAGAAATCCCTCAACATCTTGAAGGTGTTGTCCAACACCTCTTGGGGTGCGGATCGAATTTCTCTACTCCGAGTGTATCAGTCGGTGATTCTGTCTCGGATCGACTACGGATGCATCGTTTACGGATCTGCCTGCAAAACTACCTTGCGGAAGCTTGACCCAGTCCACCATTGTGCTCTGAGAATCTGCTGTGGTGCGTTTCGAACGTCACCTGTGCAGAGTCTCTATGTCCTCTGTAACCAGCTGCCTTTGGCTTCGCGGCGCCTGAAACTGTCGCTCTATTATCATTTCAAAATGTCATCTCTCCCATCTCACCCATTACAGACCATTAATACCAGCCCGTCTTTAAGGAGACTGTACAGTGCTCGTCCTTCCTTCATCCGGCCTTTTTCTGAGAGGGTGAAGGTTTTCATCGAGGAACTCGGCCTACATGACTTGGATGTTCAGCAACGAAATTTTATTAAATTTCCGCCTTGGAATGTGCCAAGGTTTCTTTACCATAACCCCTTTGCTTCTTACAGCAAGACCACCACATGTCCCATTGTTCTCCAGAGAATCTTTGCTTTCCATCGCTGTCAGTATGAGGATTTTATTCCTATATACACGGATGGATCGAAAGGAACTGGATACGTCGGCTGTGGTGTCGTTTCCAACGACATCAGGCACAGTTACCGGCTCGACTCTTCCTGCAGTGTCTACACTGCCGAAGCAGTCGCCATCTACTGTGCCCTGGAATTAGTCGAGAAATCCAGTTCTCGAAAGTTCGTTATATATACGGACAGCAGGAGCGTCCTGGAAACATTGGTATATCTGGACGATAGAAGTCCTCCCATCGTAATTGAAATTGCCGGTATTATCTGTCAGCTTTATAGCAGGGGTTATGACATAAAATTCTGCTGGATACCTAGTCATGTAGGTATTTTAGGAAATGAACATGCGGACTCGGCTGCATGTTCGGCAACGAATCCTCTGCAGTTTGCAGTCCCATTTGAGGACTTACGACGTCACATTTTAAATCTCATTCATCAGTCATGGCAGGAATCGTGGAATTTACAAATTAACAATAAATTACACTCGGTGAAGCCGATCATCGGAGAATGGCCTGTTTTTCCAATGCGAAGTGCAGATGTCAGACTGACTCGCCTTCGCATTGGACATTGTCGATTTACTCATAAACATCTTTTGTTTGGAGAAGATGCTCCCGAGTGTCCTTCCTGCCATGTCCCTTACTCAATTCATCACATTTTAATTGACTGTCCGGTGTTTGATTATCATCGCCGGACTTTTTTTCAATCATCTGTTTTAAAACTTTCTGACTTGGTGGGGGAAAACCCCCACCATAATTTATTTGCCTTTTTACGTCATATTGGCCTTTTACACCACATTTGATTTTTAACTTTTTATCTTTTGTGTGTTATTTGTGTTTGTCTTGCGTTTTTAAGGCTGTTACTTTTGAATAGTTTTTAACAAGTGTTTGGCGCAGCATAGCCTACTTTGGCTCTTGCGCCATTAAAACTTACTATCAATCAATCAATCAATCAATTAATAAGACTTGTATCTGATTTTCATTGGATAAATTTAGTTGCCATATGATCCAATCAAATAAAAGTTTACTTTTATTCCTGTCAAGCTTAGAGAGAAATGTAAATATATTTCGTGACTCAAAAGAACGATTTTGTTTTTAGTCTGAATCTGTCAGTCTTTTCTTGCAAATCATGGTTATTTATTTAGAAATAAATCGAATACATCCTCTCCTCTTCATTCTTGATTCTTATAACTGTAAACCACTAAAAACAAAATATACAGATGAAGCAATTTCTTGATAAAAAAAAAGTCGAATTTATAGAATTTTCTATTAAACAGATTTGACTAGTGTATCCAAATTCATTTGTAACGATTACTTATATTTATACACAAGTTTAAGCCTCAGCACAGAAGCATTTTTATGGAGTGCTCAGTTTCAAAATTGCGTTAGAGGAATTTTTAATTAATAAAAATAGCCGAAATATTTTAAGTTAACCTAAGTGAGAAATTTAAAGTTATATTTCAATTAAATTAGTTTAGTTTTTATTAACGTCGCACTAGAAGCAACACGAGGGCTATTGGCGATGGACCTCGTAATTTTGAGCCACGGTCAAGTGACGAGGACGACACCTGAGCTGGCACCCACCTTTCCTAATATCCACAACACGCCTAAGGGATGATTTTGGGCCCCGACAGATTTAACGTGCATCAACCCCGGCTACACGGCGGGTCTTTGGCGGCCAAGGATCGAAACCGCGACTGAACGAAACCGCCAGCCACAAATACGAAATCTTGACCAGTAGGCTACTGCTGCCACTTCAATTAAATGCATCAGTAAATTTTTCTGTATTCTTTTATGCTTTTCTTTTAAATTTAGCGACAACCTCCTCCCCCCCCTTTTAATACTCTTCTTTTAATTAAGTCCTCATAAAAGTTAGTCATTTTTTACTCTATTTTTTAATACTTTGAGACTGAATTTGATAAACATAGTAGCCTCTCGTATAGTAATTCAGTTTGTAGAATCTAGCGAAAATTACATTAAATTGGAGTATGAAGAACAAACTAGAATCATAGGAAACAGACTAAAATTCCATAATTCTTTTAAATTTCATTAGATTATAATATCTCCTCTTAAGATAAAAAGCAAACACAAACTTCAAACGCATGGAAATAAGGAAACAGCTAAATATAGTTCTGGAAGGAAATACAAGTTAAAACAACAAATTAATCGTTGTCAATGCCTAAATTAAGAATTAACGTTACACGATCATTGAGTGTCAAATACCATGACACTCAAATGAATTGCAATATCTCCTCTACACTGTTCAAATTCAATTAAGTAAAACCTCGTTTATTTAGTACCAGAGCCGGCCGATATAAGAATTTGGGTTAGCTTGAGTGAAGGAAAAAATTTAAATAAAATAAACCATACTTACAGAAAATCATCTTTACATTGAACAAATAGAGTATGAATCATATAAAGAAATCTACTTCGTGAGCAATAGAAGTGCGCTTAAAGTTTTTTACAGCATTTTCCATTGATAATGTGGCACAGTAAGCCATTTGTCACTGGTGATAAGATGTGTAACTAAGGGCTTGTTGACTTTCCACAAAAGATTTGTAAAGTTCCATCCCCCCTCCCACACTTTGATTTCACTCATTCATTGCTGTAAGATATTGGCAAAGAAAATATTTTTTAAAAATACGTGGATGAAACAAATAAATGTTGGTAAGGAAATTTGTAGATCGATTCACAAATTAAAAAAGTATTCTTCGTGAAGAATGGTCGTATTATCCAAAGATCCGAGTTAAAGCGGTCCATCTTAACGAGGGTTTGCTCTATATTAATATATATTCAACACTCTTGACTATTTTTTAGGATTATTACTCGGATATATTAAAGTTGGAGATGCAGTTTAATTGAATTCATAATCATTTGCTTCCAGAAAGGAACGCGATCTCTGAGACAAGAGTTGAAGCAATGAAATAGTATAATTAAATTGATAAATTTAAAATAAAAGCATACGTCAGAAGTTATAATATAAAATGATAAAATTCATTTAATATTTCATTCGTACTTTCCACTTTACACGATAGAATTCAAGATACGAGAAATCTGTGAACATTAATATTTAATGAAGAAATCTTGACTAATAAAATTAATCTAATAAAGTCTCTTTAATTTAACAGCATTTTAGATCCAAATTATATAAGACTCTTTCGCTATAAAATGTCTGCCAATATTTTTTAAAAAAGATAAAATGTACTAAATATGACTTTGACTAGTAATAAGTTATTCAACAAAGCAGAATGTAAAATATTGTATAAATTTCAAAAATACTTTGATAATATGATAAAAATCTGACAGGTCGAAGCTAAAATGACTAAAAACATTTAGCTCATAATATAAAGAAATTTCCGACCACGCCTAGTAAAAATGTTAAATCACTTTTCAACTCTAAATTTAGACATAAAATCAATTAATGTTCTTATAGAACATTCTGACGACGACGAAGTCTTACATTTACATCTCAATTAATCATTTATATTGTTTTTTTTTATTTTTTGGGATGGACACGATCTCACATATATAAGTTCCCCTGATAATCAATGGATACTAACATTCCTCATTTTTTTCCTCCCATAAGTTACTGAATTTCTTCATTTTTAAGGTTTAAGTATATTAAAAACACGTACATTAAACTTTAATCTTTTATCGAAGTACAGTAATTAAGAAAATGTTATACAAAATAAATCACTACATAGACTCAATATGGCTGCGATAGCCTAGTGATCGTGGATTCGCGGCATGCGTTGTTTTCGTCGATTCGTGGGTTCGAGCCCTGAAGCTACTAAAGATAAGCTGAGTAGCGGGTCGTTAAATCTGGTCAAGGACCCATGTCCTCCAGTCGGCTTGTTGTGGAAGTTTGGAGAGCGAAGTACCAAGTCAGGTGTCGTCCTCGTCATTTGACCGAGATTTAAAATTACGAGGTCCGTCAATAGACAATAGCCTTAGTGTTGTTTCTCAGCGCGACGATAAATAATCACACAGGCACAATGCAGCGTTAATACATCAAATAAAATCGACAAAATAGCAACAATTTTTAAAAAATTGAAGCATTTTCATAAAACAAATTATAATTATGCCTTAAAATTGTATCAATATAGAAGTCCCATTTTCAGACTAAGTTCCTTCATTAAGCGTGATGTAGCCAAGTGGTCATGGTCACGCCCTCGCGATCATCATTGCTTTCTTGAATCGTGGATTTGAGTCCTGATGCTACTAAAAACACGCCCTGTAGTGAAGCTTATTGGCTTTAAATCTATCGAGGCTCAAATTCCATTCTATGGCATGATTTGGAAGTGTGGAAAAGGGAGGAGGCGTTCAGAGTATCAACCTCGTCAATGGAAAATTATGAGTGCCTTCCAAAATAGTTGCCTATAAGTGGGATGTTCATAAACATTCAATCTTTAGTTTTTTTTAGTTTAGTTTTTATTAAGGGCGCACTAGAAGCAACACGAGGGCTATTGGCGACGGACCTCGTCATTTTGAACCACGGTCAAATTCAATCTTTAAGATCGATTTGAATTTCGCCTTTCCTTCAAAAGATATTCGCGAACATGGTAGCCAAATAGTTATGGCTCAAAGCTCATAGCCGACATTGTTTCCAATGAGCCATGGATTTGACCCGATTCCATTATAAAACCACCGTGTAGTGGTGTAGAAGTTGGGAGAGTTAAGAACGACTCATGAGATGCTCAGAGCGCTCAGATGTCATGCCCATCACTAGAACGAAGTTCAAAATTACCAAGTCCGTCGCAAATAATTCTTCAGTTGCTTCTAAGTGCGACATGTCATTAAAGTCTAAAGATATTTTACTTATTCCCATTTTCAATTCAAGATTATTTATTTTGATTAAATATTTACGCATTTTTTTTTTAATTATTATTATCGGTTGCGTTTCCTTTACCTCACCACGGTTGTTGTAATTTTCTTTCGTTATTATTTTCACACTGAACGGAATTTAATTTCCATGAATAAATTGTTTTAATGTCAATTTCTTGTTACGTCATAAAGTTTTAAGAACTTTCAACAGCAGAAAATAGTGAAACGTATTTTTCAATAATTTACAGTAATAATTGCGACGTCTAGACTTATTTTAACTACTTTCTGAAGTTTCGGAAATCGCAGTAAGTCAGACGTTCTTACAAAAGGGACCAACAGCTAATTATTTCTTTTTGTTTAGCTAAATAATTTACCATCTATCAGTTACGGAGTAACAATAAAAGTATGCTTGAATTTCAAACGGAAATAAAGACAAAATAGTGACAGAATTCTGGCAGAAATAATATTAACCATTATAATTATTGTTTCAAACAGAATATTAACAGACACGGGAATAAAATGCGAATCGCAAGTGCTAATACTCGCGAATGAAAGAAATTATTCATTGATTTCATCTTGATCTAAATTAAATCAGTGTCTGTAGTACGAATTGTGGTACAGGTTAACCGGTTCATGTGTTTACCATTGAATTGAGAATTTTAAACTTAAATTGTCACATGTAATTCTGTAAATTATGTGTATTTTGACTACAATAAACAGTTTGAGCTACTTGTCTTCAACATTTGCAAATTTGTAACCCATTAAAGAGATGTGATGTGATTATTTATTAACATCATACTGAGAAGAAACACGAGGCTTAACTCGTTGATACAGAACAAAAACGCCATGTAATTTATTAAACAAAATCTCACATAGTTATTTATGTAAAATATGAACTACTTAGACTAATGAATACTTTTTCATGTAAAAGTTTATCTAATCGGATTAAATACTGAGATTTTATTTTTATTTAAGAGGAATATAATAATTTAAAAGATGTTCTTAAACGAAGACATATCTAATTAATATAAGCAAGTATGTGAATGTAATTGTGATTAAATAAGACAAGTAGCTCAAAAAAATTTTATAGTTACTTCTAAAGTTGATATATTTATCCAGGAAGTACACATGTTAGAAAAACTTGTTTATCTTAATAAATGAATCAGAGGTTAATATACGTATAATTCGAGACTCGAGACATTTATGACGTTGACAAATATTTTCTTTCTTCCTTTTAATTTAACTGGTATGCTGAATCGAAGGACAGATTTCTCCAAAAATCATTTCCGCAGAAAAATGGCATTAACAAGAATCCAGTCAACCTTCCGTAGATTGCAAAACTCTCTTCTGCGGGAGTAAAAAGTAAAATATCGTGTACACCAGAACACAGACCAGTTACCCGGTAATGATAACGGTATAACAAAAATGTTTACGGTCACATAAATTCAGTTTATATAGAATAACATCTTAAGCGATTTAGTATTAAGTAAAAAAAATGAAATATCTTTTATAAATATTTCAAAGTGATTTATGAGTCTTTATACGAATGCTTCTCGTAAAAATATTTCTTATTTATAAAAAATTTATTTTCAGCACTTAAAATATTTCATTTAAACATTTTTTTATGATATTTTCCCTGTTTGACTTATTTTAATTGCAGCAGGTGCTGAGCTGCATGTTTTAAAACGTCGAATGTTTTAAAACAGTTATTTTATTTTATACGAACATATTAGTTTCCATAAAACTACTAGTATCTTCAACAAATGTATATAAACGAAATGTAAAAATATTAAAAAATCATTTAAATAAAGCTTTCAATTTTTATTATAATATATTATGTATCAAAGTATCATCGTATTGTTTATATTCTATGTATAAAAAGGACCCCAAAATTTATATATTTGGTAAAACAAAGCCCAGTGCAGAATGTCTCATTTGTTTTTAATGATGAATACACCATAGAATCGAACTACTTCAAATATCATTATACAAATTATACTATTTTAGTGACATGACATTTTGTAACTCATGACAAATTTTGCATTCTTTCACCTCAGAAACATATTGCGTTTGAAAGACATTTTGCCGTTATACGAACAGAAAAAGTTAAGACCAGCAGAAAGTGAAATAAAATGAATTTTAGTTTTGAACATAGTTCTTTTTTTATCCTCCAAATTTTGAGGTAAATACAATACATTCCCCAGGTAAATGCAATACAGCTCAATTATTTTCATAATATATGTAGTTGAAATGCTAGTTATCGTTTCCTTTTGTTTATTTTTCCTCCTCTATTAATTCTTGACTAAGGCTAAATGACTAGGTTTTGACTTGACTCTTTTTTTTGACCGCGGTAACCAAGTGACTATGACCTCAATCTTATGAGTGACATTGTTTTCGTCACATGTTGATCAACTAATGAATCGTCGTGAAGCGTTACTGGTCAGCTTTAAGGCTTCCTGCGATCGGCCATTTTTATTTCTTATGCTAATCCCATGGAATTTCTACTACCTCCCTCAAATATTTATTGTTTAACCGATTTGAATGGAAAAAAAGGGCATCCCAAACAACCCTTATTTTCAATAATCTCTCTGATCAAATGTTTAAAATAATAAATTAACTTATGTCTTACCGAAATAATCAGGTTCGAGTCTTTTGAAGATTTGAAGATGAGGGTCCAAGTCCGTGAACCTTTGTAGATTATATTTGGATTCACTCCTTTAGCTTTTTGCTCAATTCAGGTGTCATACAGATGTTTCACTTGACGACTTCAGCTCATAATTTCTACCACTAACTAAACTAACGATTCACCTCTTATGTATGCATTTTCTCAATTCTATTCAATACATTTCAATAATTCTAATCTTCTCTACATAAATCCCGTTTCATTTAATTGGGGGACTTATTCAATTCAAATAACATTATATAAAATACCCAAAAATGTTAGTTTAAGAGATGGGATGCGATACGGCCCACGTTATAAACTATAAATGACATAATTAACACTTAGTTGAATTTTATAACACAAAATTAAGTTCATATTGGAAAGGAATGTACTTAAATTATGTTCATTTTGGCTCTATTTTTAGATTTAAGTTCTTTTTCGGCTAGGAAACACATAAATTTCGAAATTTCAAACAAAAACTCTTTTTACTTCACACATTTTTCCTGAAACCTTCACATAATTTAGAAGGAAAAAAAAGAGCAGAAATCGAGAAAAACAAAGCAAAACTACAAGAGCTGATCATTTATGATGCGCAATGGAGGAGGGCTCGAAAACAAATATTTTGCCAAAAAAGAAGTCGAATAAATCATTCATAGCAATACGAAATTGTTTGTGTTGGGCCTATAAGCCATCGAGTTTCTTTGAACAAGGCGCACCCCTTCAAATAGGTATATTCAACACCCGTCTAAAAAATCCTGCTCAATATCCTGTTAAAGGGTGAGCTTGCTGAAGTATTCGATTTACCGTTTTTTATTCCTCGATTGCTAATATATTTTCACCGAACACCGCAGATCTCTCTTTTGTTTTTCTTTCTTGATTTAGGACACTAAGAAAAATTTGGCAGTTGAATAATAAATTACTTCCTCTTACTGAGAGTTCTCAACTTTTCAAGCGTATGCATCGATAGCAAAATAATGTGGAAGGCATCAAATCATCCATATCATCAATATTCTAATTTACATTTTCTGCAGAACTGAAAGTTTAATTTGGGTTATTTCACACTTAGAGACCTTATATTTATAATATGAACTTAAAAGTATTAAAAGAGAATTTTTTTCTCGCTAAGCTTTCTTAAGCATTTAGTTTCGTAAAGACTTAAATACAAAGATTTAATTTAAAAGAAAAGAAATAAAAATTTCGTATATTATAAATTCCTAAAAAAAAGTTTAATTAAATTTGAAATCAATATCTATATGTTCCACTTCAAAGCTACACGTGAAAATAAATGTTTGAAGGAGGGGGGGAATGCGAGTACTTATTATTTTTGTGTCATTCTACTTTTATTACTCGCGTAAATTATTATTCACACTGCTTAAAGCGTATATCACGTTTTTTGTAATAAGAAAATCAGCATTATAATTCAGGACACATAATAATTTTTTTGATTATTTAAAATTGTAAATAATACATTTTACAAATTAAAATATGAGAAAAATTTCAAAAACGTAGAATCAATTAATTATTGATATCAATCAGGATAATTATTGATAATAAATCAGGATAATTATTGATATACCTTGTAATAATTAGAACCTCAGTCAAATGATGAGCATTTGATATGTACCTGACTCTCTCAACTTTCACACCACGAAAGGACTTAGAACTGAGTTTAATTTAACAAACACCAGTTTTCATTTTTATAACGACGATATTCTCAAAAATTGGAAATTAAACCCATATTTCGTTCATTGATGTCTGCGAAGCTCGTTACATAGCCACTGAAACTCCTAACATAATTAATTGATTATTTTCTATAAACTGTAACATCATGTAAAATGTGTAATACTCAATCACAGTTAATGCAAAATAGATACCATATATTGGTGTAATTTATAATGTTTCCAAATAAAAAAGAAACATGTGTTTATTTCGAAGACCAATTATTTTCATTACTTAATATTACTCTCTCAATTTCAAAGTAATAAATATTTTCTTATAAAAATATAAAAATTTGTATATTTTGCAACATAATTTTTAAAAGTAAAAGAAAATGAACATATTGTTTAAAACTTCCACCAGTTACATTTCAAAATATAACAAATTAAATGCACTGATGTGTTTCAGAGAATTACTTAAAAATTAAACGAGATATTAAAAAAATGAAATAAAGAATATTTTAATTAATAACAACACTAAAGAGATTAATTAATTCATACAGGAAGAAAATTCTAAAGCGTTACCTTAAACATTTTTGTAAGGTCTTGAAGTTAAAGTCAGTTGCATAAGTAACATTTTATACCCTTTATATAAAGTTAAGTCATTTCATTAAATGTTGAATTATTTTGACGAAAAACAAAATAGTTTCTAAACTACCAGACAGAGACGATAAATACAAAGTGAAAAGAATAAAATTAATCAGACTTACTATTTTTTCAAAGTATAAATGCATTAAATGTCTTAAAATGTGATTCTGAAATAACACAGTATTTTTCAAAACTTTGAAATCTTTAATTACTTGTTCCACTTGTTACTGTTGTGCGATGTTGCTTATATTTTACTTTTGTCTGAAGTAGAAAAATTAAAATTAAAAGAGAATTGTGGTGAAATTTTTCTTTTTTTCAGAAACTTATGAGGCAATATATACAAAAAAGTACAAAATCGATACATATCGTAACTGTAACAATTTTGATAATTGTTTTTCCTGTGTCTCGATTCCTTCAATTAAAATAAAGTCTTTGTAAGTTAAATTAATTTTGTTTACCGAGGTTCTCTTACCAAATTTCTTCACTTACTCTCTTCGGGGCTGTCATATGATGTAATCTGATTTGAGAATCTCTTCTAGTAAAAGAAATTTGAAGTGAATTGTCACTTACGTGAATTATATTAGAAATATTTAATATAGTGAAAATTAATCATATGATAACGCTCATAAACAGAAGAGAGTTTAATAGTAGTGGAGTTGGAAAAGAGAGCTATTGATTGTGGTTGGCTTTATTAACATCGCACTCGAAGCAACACGAGGGTTATTGGTGACGGACCTCGTAATTTTGAACCTAGGTCATGTGATGAGGACGACAAATGAGCTGGCACATTCTCCCTTAACTTCCACACCACGCTAACGAGAGGACTTTGAGCCACGACAGATTAAACGTGCATCAGCTTCGACTACACGGCAGATTTTTAGTGGCTCCAAGGTTCGAACCTACGATTCGACAAAAACCGGCTGCTATGAGTCCGCTGTCATAACCACTAGGCTACCGCGGCCACGAGAGAGATAGAGATAGATAGATAGATAGAGAGAGAGAGAGAGAGAGAGAGAGAGAGAGAGAGAGGGAGAGAGAGAGAGAGAGAGCGGGAGGAAAGATAAAGTAACAAAGCTAAACGTGTGTTTATACCGATAGGTAGAAATGGATAAGAGGATTCGACGCTAGTGTGGCGTAATCACCTGTAAATCGATCTTATAAGATAAGTACTCACTCGGATCCGGCTAAGCAGTGAAAGATTTACTTAAAATTCAATTGTCAGACTCGGGCGCAAAAAAGGACTAGAATTAGGTAAATGAATTTTTAATATTCTAAGATTCAAAAGAAACCAATTTGATTTCCTTTATTTTATGGTTTCTAGTAACTGAACATTATTGACTAGTAATGGTGCATTTAAAGGAGAGAAGTGAAACCGAAGTGGAACATAATCTAGACCTAAAAACTGAATTTTTTTTTAGTATAAAATTCTTAAACCTATACTACAAATGACGAGAGACTAAAAAAAACATATATCTAATGCAATTATTAAGAAACTTAAATTCACTTGACCATAATTACTAACTTCGAGGTTCGCAGTCTAAAAATCTTATGTTAATGTATTGAAATGTCATTTTATAATTTTTCTAGATAAAATTCACGATTTATTATTGCACTATTCATTTCAATTTCAATTTGTAAGTAATGGGCGACTTTTCAAGTTTTCACAGATAATTTAAAAAAATTAAGAGCATGAATTTTTCCACATAAGATTTTAACGTATTTTTATGTAGTCTCAAAAATAAAAGTTGATTTTATATCTATTTTATTCAAACCGTAAGTTTATATACGATTTTTTGATCCAGTATTTATTAACGCTTCACATAGAGGCAATACGGGGCACTTCTTTACGAACCGCATCATTTTAAACCCCATGCAAGTGAAGAGCTTTATTTGACAAGAAATAAGATTCCCTATTTTCAACTCCTTTGTTTTGTCGAAGATATGTTCACTTTCCCCCTCACCAATTTCCCCCCATGTTTAGAACAGTTACACCTTGTTCGGCGCAATATAGCCACTTGCAACTTTTGCGCTGTTTAAATCCAGCACCACTCATTGACTCACCTCAAGTTCTAAGTTAGCTACTTACATCAAATGAGAGAACGAGTGTGGTAACTGTAAAATCTGTAACTTAATATTCCCTCTATAGTTTGAAGAAAGACTAAATTTGAGATCAGTCGAAATAAGTTCGTTCACATGGCTGCTTTGATTATTAGCTCACTAAAAGCAAAACGTACTGAAAATTCGAAAATAATTCAAAATTAATAAAATACGACTCAGGGTATTGACTTCCGAAATGCATCTTTAATTTCGAAGATGCATTACATGGTGTAACTGCAAGAAAATGTATTTTCATGTTTCGCCAAATGTTAGACTTCAAATATGAATCGAATATTACGATAATTTAATCTTAAATTACTAACTCAACTTGTCTCATACTATTAACACGCCGTTTTCAGTTTCAATATATAAGATAACAAGTAGATTGATAACATTTTTTGATAAATTAGAAAATATTTCAATCATCTATCTTTCAAACCCTAAAAATATTCAAAAACCTTTCAACAAATAAAATTTAAGTATGAAATTTGGGGTTGTTCGCAAGTACGTCTTAGAATTACCTGTATTAACCCTTTTGTTAACAAAGAAAAGTAAATCAAATTCCATCGGGAATTTTTTATCAAACATTTAACAAGAACAGAGAAATGTTTGAACTATATTTACCATTTTAAAAGCCAAAAATATTCAAAAACAGCTCAGTACATTTTAGAGTATCTGCATTTACAATTCTGCTAATAAAAACAGAAGTGTAATCCAATCCTATTGGTAATTTTTCCTTCACACCAGCCATGCAATATTCAAAACAGTACATTTTAGAATATTTGCATTTTTGCTCTAATAAAACTAAAAAAGTAGTTCTCTCCTATAAGTAATTTTTCTTCAAAAATACAACAAACATAAAAAGAAATTCAATCCCTGTATATATACATATATCTTTACATCAACCTTGAAATATCCAAAACAGTACATTTTAGAGTACCTAAATTTACAGTTTTGCTAGTGAAAAGGAAGTTATATCAAATCCTATGAATTAGTTTTACCAACAATACAGCTAACACGAAGAGAAATTCAATGCCTGAATCAACTGTACACATATCCCTGTACATCAGCCATGGTATACTTAAAAAATGATCTGCAAAATAGAACATTTTAGAATACCTGCATTTACAGTTTTACAAATGAAAAGAAAATTAGATCAAATACTATCGATGATTTTTTCTGACAATACACGAAGAGAAATTCAGTTCCTGCGTCTACTGTACAAATCCCTTTACACCAGCCATGGAATATTCAAATAGACCTCAACCCATCTTTCACCATTTCACAGATGGCCTCGCTGCGTGATCTCAAAGTAAGATAACTTCTCCCTCAGAGGTCAAGAGAAACTTTATCGCAGAGCAAACTTTAGTGACAGAGAAACACGCGTAAATTAGATGAGACAGACACAAATAAGCATTTACACATATGCTTCGCGAACAAGATTATTTAGTTTTCCCTGCAGAACGCTGTTATCCAATCTTCATTCTTGCCGAGGGAGCATTTAAAACGCAGAATAAAGTTCTGCATTTCTTGAAATGTGTGATATTATTATTCAGCGGATAAGAAAATTTGAGAATTATGTTACATAATGCAACTCTTTATGCAAAATGGTTTGAATATCATGGTACGATTATATGGAAAAACAAATTAGCATTTTCTGAAACAACATTATACTAAGATTTTTACAGGCCCATTTTTTTTAAATATTTCATTGTCATGGATTTTTTTAGAAAAATAAATTTTCCCTTTATTAACCAAATAATGGAAGACGGAGTATATTCTATTGTAAGTTTAACACATTTTTGGTGAATATTGATTTTTAAATATCAATTTATATAGTCTTAAGGTTTAATTTATACTCAGAAAGAGATGGAACAGTTAGACTATCCTAAATTTATATTAAGGTCATTGTGTAGAGCAGTTTAGTGCACCTTGTCATTGTTCTTGACAAGAGAATATACTAAGAGTTTTACTGTTTCATTTTTTTTAAATGTTTCAGTGTAATGTTTTTTATAGAACAATACTCCCCCCCCCTTTATACTTAAATAATAGAAGGTGGAGTATATTCTGTTATAAGTTTAAAATATTTTTGGTGAATTGATTCATAAATATCAATTTATGAAGTCGTAAGTTTTATTTTAAATTCGGAGATAGAGATTGAACATTAGACTATCCTAAATGTATATTAAAGTCATTGTAGAGCAATTTTGTTTACCTTGTCATAGTTCATTCACAAGAGATTAGAATCCAAATATGTAACAGTGGTTATATATTGCACTTCATTCTTTCTGCAATGGCGTCTTACATTTATATTAATATTTACGAGGGGCATCGTAAAGTTTTGATTATTAATAAAAATAATAGAAATGAATTTTTTTATTTATTTTTTGTTATATGATCACCATCCAGAGTTATAGATTTCTCTCGGCATTTCTTAACCTTTGGAAGAACGCCATTGTAGATCGAACTCCATCTTTTCCACACGTTGCGCATTACTTCAATCTACAACTTCTCGAAACCCTGCATTTTCAACATTAATAGCTCTTACTTGCAACATTACGAGAGGATAATTTAATGTGCAGAAAAAAACGCATCCAGATATCTTGATTATTTCTTAATAATAATTAAGGCTTTATGATAATCTCTCGTATTTAAGATTTTTTAAAAGAGAAAAATTATTATTTCGATTTGTGTAAAAGTTTTTGAAAAGTGCGAATCAAAATATTTAGATTTTCAAATGTTTCAAGAATTAATTAAATATTATAAAACACATTTATGCCTTTTAAAAAAGGAATTTAAAATTTAAATTAATTTTACGATGAGAAACCGGTTACACAAAATAAGTATCCATAACCAAAAAATTACTTTTATAAATTAATTATTTATGTTCTAAGTAATTTTTTTTTATTTTCCTGTAACCACTTCTTAAATTAATGGATTAATCCCTTAACATATCATAATTTAGTTTTTTTAGATTATTAACAATGATACAAATGTTAACTTCCTTCAAATGATAATTGTAAATTTATTAAGAATATTTTTTGTTACAAAGCGAAAAAGTAAGTTTTTAATTTATTTTTTCCTTCTTTTTTTCAAAGAAGAATTAGAATAAATTTAAACCAGGTATTTCTTTAAAATTCAAATGCAAAGTTTATTAAGAAAATTAAAATGTTAAGCAATGCGTTCTAAAATTTACATATAATAGAGTACGAACGCAGCTTTTTTTTCTTCTATAATTTCATCAATATAAACCTTAGTCTCCATGTATCCATTGCCATATCATCTAGTGTATTGGTATTACTTTTTCAGCATTAACTTCAAATTTTCACCCTCATATGGATTTTCCTATAGCTTACTAGAACTTTTCAACTTCAAATAATTCTACTGAGAATTATCACATATCTTCAAATCTAAAGCATGAGCAGGGCAGAAAAAGGTCACAGCGCCTTGACATAAAATATATCCCGGAAACATTTTTCAGCTCTGACCTATTGGCCTCGGATCTAACGGCACACGACTTCCTTCGATGCTATTTTAAATCAAAAGTTACGAATGAAGATCTTCATCAACCCTATGTAGTTCGATAAATATAAAATAGTATATTAACAAGATATATTATTAAATAAATTAATTGAACAAATAAAATTAATTGAAAAATAATTTCAAAAAGTAATCAGAAGAAAGAGTAAAACTAGGCTTAACTTATGATAAAATATATGAGAATTATTTAAAATTTCTATTTTTCTTTAACTAAGAAAATTAATGGTTTATTTCGAAAATTTTGCACGACATATAAAATCTAATTTTCTGTACATAATATTCCAAATAAACGATTAATTGTCTTAATTAAAGGAAAAAAAGCAATTATATAAATGTAATATACTTGTATCATGAGTCTAGCCCAATTCACTTCAGTTGCATATTGGGGTTTGGGTGAAGTGTGTGTGGGCTTCACTCGATTGTTATACAATTTTAAATAAAAACTATCTTACAGAAACGCACAGATTTTCACATATAGAGCTTCCCTCCTTAAACTTCCTCAAGATGTTTTATATATAATTGTTTCTTGAATTTTATTACAAATGTCAAAGATTTTAATACCAAACTCTACGATAGAGATTCATAATTTAAGAATAAAAATAAGACTGTATTTGAGGAACAAATAATAATAATAGAAGTGGGGGAAATAATGTAAGCTGAATCAAAGTAAATGCTCAAACTAAAGATTATATTTCATTCAGACTCGTCAAATTTAAATTTACAGTAAGAAGATGCGCAAAAAAATTGAATGCCGATAAAATTACAACTTAGTTTACCTTTCTTCATGGTCGCTTACATAAAAATATTGCTTGATATTTATTTGCCTTCGAAGATAAAATAAGACAGAATAGAGATAGTAAATTACAGCAACGTTTCATTAACGACATAATGGAGTAAAATCAAAAGCAAAAGAGAAAAGTATTGTTAAAAAACGTTATCAATCTTCAAATTTCAAACACACACAAACATAAAGCTTTCTCTTAGGGATAATTACTAGGAAATCCCAATTAATTACCGAAAACGGGCAGAATAATTTTAAAAGTAATAACTATATATATATATATATATATATATATATATATATATATATATATATATATATATATATGGTTTTAGGTGCTTTGCAAATGTCAAAGTGTCATATATCTCAATTCTTTTTCTTTTTACAAGAAATGCTTTTAAAGACTTGTTATATAACATTATAACTGGATATTATGTTACGCAAACTAAATGTATCTAATTTTTGAAACTATGTATTACTCATAGAACAATCGAAACTTTAATAAAAGCAATATGGATGTATTCAACGTGGGAGGGAGAGAGAGAGATAGCGGTTAAAAATACAATTGATATTTCGATGAGTAATTAATTACTTGTTTTCTGAGCTCTTAATTAGAGACTCGCCTTGAAGGGAATAATAAATTGTAATTGCAAATATGGAAAAAGACAACATCGTCCTCTCAATTAAAGATGAACATTGCTTTGAATACTAATTAAAGCTTATTATTAAGTGATGTTTTGGTGATTAATTTATTATTTACGACAGAAATACTTCTCATAAACGAAGAAATTTATTGGAATTCTTAATTTTACCTAAGGTTTTCTAGTCATTGTTTTATAAGTCCTAAATTTTAATTTTACCCATACCAAAAAATTTTATTCATTTTTCTTTTGCTTTGGTTTAGATTTTCATTTTAAAGGTAAAGGAAAATCACATTTAAAATGTAAAAGAAAATAAAATTAACGAAATAATGTTACTACTTTGTTAGCCATACATTAATACTTTTGTGTATAATAAAAGTATATTTGTAAAATTTATCTAATAACCAAGACTTTCTGTTTTAAATAAATTATTCAACAATTCGAATTTCTTATGAATACATGATTTTCAGATATGAACTATGAGTAATATATAAAGCATAAAAGAGCTCCCACTTAACATTTCAAAGCACAGATATTACTCTACCACTTAGGAGGACATATTTGGTTCTAAGCTAAGAGTAGAAAAATAAAATGTTTCGTAGTTCTGTTATGAATACCTCGGTTTTAAATTTATGTACCTCTTGAATGTGATAAAAATCTAAGTGTATTTCCAAAACATATCTTGAAATCAGCCAAGACCACCACGTGTTCTTCAATGTGATTGTTTTATTAATGTCGCACTAAGAGGCTACATGAGGGAGAAATAGTATGAATAAAAATATGAATAAATTATTTTTGCTTTGTTTTTTGTATTATATCTACTTTTGAAAGGCCAAAATGAAGTTTAGAAACTAAGGTAACATGAGAAAAAATCCTAAATTTTGATAAAGTTAGCTTTTGTCCTAAGGGATCTAATTTTAAATTTGACAACTCTGGTACATCAAAGTATCAGCTACTGATGTAATATTAGAAACCACACTGGTCTGTGTAGTTTAAGCATCACTAGCATTAACCTTAAAAAGCGCGCTGCATTGGTATTCATTCAACTTACAAAGTAGTATTATAAAAAAGTGTGAAATATAGATACCTTATCAGCGCCAACGCATTAAACGTAAGGAGTTCTTCATAACTGTGTCATTTAAACGATACTTCTTAAAGTTTTGTTTTTACGCAGAACATGTTTTGTTGTACGACCTCCAACCCACAAAAACCCTCGAAAATCGCAAACTTTTCCGATAAAGACAGCCTTAAATTATCCTTCGACTCCAACATGTTTGTTCGCAAAACGTCTCAAGGTCAAGGGTGCTTCAAGTTTTATGTTTAGTATTCAAGAGCTCCTTGAAGAGTCAATGCCAAGATGTCACCCATTCGTTTTTCCATTAACGCATTTAGAATTGTTTTTAAAAAAAGAGGAAAGGGTAAAAAAGTGTCAAACACTGCAGAAAAACCTCTGAGGTTTGTAAAAATGAAACTTGAGAAGCCATATCCTGTAAATAACTGACAAAGTTAAGTAAAAATCTGAAAAGTTAAAGTGTCTGAGCTTAGGAAGTGATACTGCGGAATCAACTGCCTCATTGTGCATGCGTCAGATTTGAATATGTGTGTCAGACATTATTATTACACTCAATCACCATATTCTTAATTTCCTCATTTGTAAAGTTTACATTTTGGTTTTTGATAAACTAGATTCTCTTGTCATTTCGTAGAGAACAGAATTTTGAATTTAAAAACAACGATGTATATTTGTTATTAAGTGTCGTCAATCACATTTAGCTACGGAGACACTAACTTAAATATTTTTTGAACGTACGTCCTCAAAACCTAGTAATATACATGTCATTAAGGAGTGAAGTCCTTTTCTCCTTTTGCATGAAAATTGAACTTTAAAAAAAAGGCATTTTCTACATTTTTAGCATGTAAGCAGTGTCGAATATTGAAATAACAAAAAAGTATTTTTTTAAAAAATAAAAGTGTTATATTTTGAATTACAAATTATTTATTAAACATTTCGGCGTATAGTTCGTTACTTGACAGAGGTTCAAAATTATGAGGTCTATCGCCAATAGCTTTGTGTTTCTCCTAGTTCGTCGTTAATAAAACCATACCAGTTGTAGCAATAAACAAAATCAAAATGCAATGAGAGAAAATTATAAGTGATATATATATATA
Source organism: Nephila pilipes (assembly GCA_019974015.1). Classification (NCBI taxonomy): domain Eukaryota; kingdom Metazoa; phylum Arthropoda; class Arachnida; order Araneae; family Nephilidae; genus Nephila; species Nephila pilipes. Next base: position 342,275 of record BMAW01050442.1, read on the forward strand.
TGTAGAAAAACAAGCGATAAAAATAATTTCTAATGTAAAATAACTATTACAAACCGCTATCTCAAATAATTATCAGAATAACAAAAAGGTTTCTGAAAAACATTATTAGATACACACAATTCGTGACAAAATTTAACTTTCTTCATGATTAAAATTCTAAAATATACTAACATAATCCGCTTATTTCTGGACAAAGACGCGAAAAGACATACAAATTGTTAATGATACTATTAAGTATTATGGAGTTAATGTTTCGAAGGCAGAAAAACTTTATTAGTACTTTTTCAGCGATAAATAAAATATAATATTGGTATTGTGATATAAACATAACTATACCGGGGAACAATTACTTAAAACAAAATGTAAATAAGCCTTTATTGAACGAACGATAACATACGAAAATAATGAAAATGCATTGATCCAGCGATGGAAAATAATTATATCCATACAGTGTCTTACTCATGTAATGTGAGATGAAAATTTGTACTTTTTGTTGACTTCACATCTGGAGTATAGCGATTAATCTAACGAAATCGCTCTAGTGGAAACAACATGACGGGAAAAGGCAGAATTAGTGAACATATCTGATACTTCAGGCCTCATGTTTCTTTGTAGCAATTCGGATAAATGAAAGAACTATAAGCAGCTCATAAAGGAACAGTGCAGAGCTTCAGTGGCCTTGATGTTCCGAAAACATCGAAATCAGTGAGTCTACTGAAATTCATCCGTGATATTTCACTATTTATTACTATGTACTATTTAAACAGCTTTATTATTGTTTGAAAGTAAATTAGAATACATGAAAGGCATAATTTTTTACCTGATAACAACTAGACATAAAGTGTGAATTCTCCGACATTATTTTCTCATATAACATTATGAAAACTAATATATATATTCTATCTGAAAATAAATATTTTTTCATACCAAGAAACTTTTGAATGCATGTTTTATACGAAAACGTTTAGGGCTATATAATGATTGAAAATTAAAGAATTTATCGAAATGTAGTTACTAAAATTAAAATTATAAAAGTGCATTTCACACACACACATCATATTGTATCGTGTTTTAGTTATAACATATGATAAAATAAAACACATTTTAGTAAAAGACCATGTAACTAATACATTATTAAAAACAAATTTACTTAAATATTTCACTATACAATGTGCGTTCTAAACATTAAGCAGAAAAACATACTTAAAAACCACTTAATCAAATTTTTTCAATGTGCTAAAAATTAGGGTCATGCCTTTTAACAATAATTTTCTCCTAAAATCGCCAATGCTAATTAAATTCTAGAAACACTCAAAACAACATATGAACGTTTAGGCGGAGATACCCTGTGCCGCTAATACGCAAAAGTGTATGGTATATTGACACACACACACACACACACACATATATATATATATACATATGCAATAAAACTTAGTTTAATGCTTCGAATGCCTTCCTAGACAACAAAATGCTTAGTGAAACAGCGTTCAATGAGATTGTTTTAACACCCAGTCAATAAAGAAAGGGGAACACACGATTAAAAAAAATAAACACATTTTACTTTACTTTAAAATTAGTTTTATGTTAATTTGCATGGTATAATACAAGGTGAGCATTTACACTGCCTTTGGAAGTCACATTTCAGAATGGATTATTTGAAAGAGCCTTTTATTCAGTGTTACCAGCTGAAAATTTAAAATTTTCCCCGCCTATACTTCGCTTGCCACCTAAACGGCACTATCTTTCGAAAATTTTCCCAAAAAAATCTTTCGATCATGTGATTATTACCTAAGCAACCGTCGTATTAACTGTTACAATTGGGCAAACAATGAGAATTTCTTATCCCACTCATAGTAAAAGGCACTTCTTCATAAATTATTCTCCAAATGGAGCTTATTCGATTACATTATTACTGATACACATTGTATGGGGCCAGCGAAAGTAAGCTATAGTAGGAGATACTTTATGTTTTTTATTACCAAAATTTCCCCATAGCTAATTTTCGCCTCTAAACTAAAATCCACAGTAAAAATAATCCTTGGCTTTTTTTTCTCCTTCTGAACTGCATTTAATTGGGCTTGTGCGAACTGCTCTAACAAGTTAGTAACCAAACTAACCTATATATATATATATATATATATATATATATATATATATATATATA
>BMAW01050442.1:362743-375071 GCA_019974015.1 Nephila pilipes
TAAGTAAATTATTACTTAAGAAGATTATTATTTGCTGAAGGAGTATAATGAAAATCTTTAAGTATGATAGCACAATTATTAGATATTTCAATTCTCTCATAAGTAATATTAAATATGCCTGAGATTAATAAATAATAGTTTTTAAATTTTTCATTTAATATCTTCATCATTATTAATACCTAAATTATTTAAAAACCTCCTTAATATCATGATTAATGCAGTCTCTAAAAGATTCTTATTGAAAACCATAATTAATTGCTAATTTAGCAATAAAATCATCAATATACAATAATAGTTGTCTTTAATCGTAAAAATTATTTTATGAAATATTATGAGTGTCTGCAATAAATCCCATAATTTTACAATTTGTTATGCCTCACCAATTATCAAAAATTATTTTTAAATCATTGTTTTGACGTTTTCATTGATGTACTTGTCGTAAACATAAATACCATACATACATCATTATTTCTTTTAAAACTAAGTTATTGTCGTAAATTAAAAGGAATACGCACACACACACACACACACACACACACACACACACACACACACACACACACACACACATATTATATATATATATATATATATATATATATATATAAGTTATATTGAATATATGCAAGGGTGGTCCAAAAAGTATCTTTGTTTGGAATAGGCTTCATGCAGTATTGTCCAATAATCATTTCTCCTTTCTTCATGAAATTCATAAAAAGGTGATGCCCAGCCTTCTCTTTAGGTAAATATCTCACAGGAAATGATCCCTTTTTAATTGTGGCTTTGTTCCGTGTTATAATGAACTCATGTCATTACTAAGAGTTTTTAATATTTATGTTTTTAAATATATTTTTGCTGTCGTGCATTGAAATTAATTTTTCTATGAGTTTGTAGTCAATACCCACACATATCTCCTTCTTCAGGACACACCGATTTAAAATCGTTGTTTAGAAAAACACTTAATATAAAATCAAACATTATAACACATCGATCAATAACTCCTGAGACTAACCCATAGATGGCGCCTCTCGTATAAACCAGTAACCAGGTCTTTCTAGAGTACTCAACTCATTGAAACGTGTCAAAAATTTTAAGTCGATCGGACCAGGAAAGGTTTGAAGTGAAGTGAAAAGGGTTTTTCCAAGTGTGGTGGTCAAGGATTGCTTCGATTTCTGAAACGGGGAAAAAGCAACGAGTCGGATGAGATTCAGAAAGCTGTTTATCTGGCGCCATTATTTACTCTGCAACAAAAAGCATTCTCCTTTGCGAAAAATTGGGGGAAGAAAAAGACTTAAGCGTGTTGAACTAGATTGTATCAACTTCAAGGCAGAAAAGGTGTTATATATGTTGATGAATAAAAATTGAAAAATGTTGTTTCAATGTTAGACTGGGGGATATTGATCGATGTGTTAAGTTAAAAATATTGAATTATTTTTAAATTTCTTCTTCATCTTCCTGACCATAGTGTAACATTTGAAAACCCTAATCTAAACCTCTCTGGGTTACCTAGAAAAATGCAACACCATGAAGGAAGTTAAATACGAACTCGAACTAGAAGCACAACATTTAAAGTAGTGAGCAATACTTAGAAAGAAATTTCTTGTTGAATTATTGCTTTTTTATAGAAAATAGGTTAGATATTAGATAATAGATACTGAAAATTAGCTAAGAAATTTTAGCATTAAAATTTCATAAAAAGTCCTATTAAATTTAGAGCTTTTACTAATGAGTCGAACACATATATTAAACTTGCAGGTAAAATATAAAAAAAATATTATAAATAAGTTGAAGAGTGCTGTCATTTTTAAAAATAAAGTTGAATTTGTCAAATGTATTGATAGCAAACAGATTATGCTGTTGTACTTTTTGAAGATTAATTTTAATCTGTTGAAATAGATGATTTTTTTAAAATTCTAAATCAGATTAGTAAGACATTTATAATTAATGAGGTTAATGTATATGAAAATTTTAATTAATTATTTGTATTGGTCTTCACAGAAACTATATATATATTTTACTAACAAGATTTATAAGCATATTAAAAGTATAACCCAAAGTGGGACTGTAATTGCTTAGCCATATTTATTTGCAATTTAATGAAGATAATTTTTTTATTATAATTCCTTCGAAAGTTTAAAATTGATGATGATATTATTTTTTTTAATATTGATATTAATAAAAATGTTGAACTTTTCTAATCTTTTTACCCGGAAAATGTCAATTTATTGTAACTAATGTTGATATAAATAAAGTGGAATATTTAGATGTTTTGTACAAATAGAAGATAATACAATTTCTAGTAATGCATAATGATAAAAGTGTAATTTTCTTCTTAATGATTCATAAAGTACACTTATGGAGGAGTTGACTAAGCCTGTATAGTTTTAGGAACATAATTTATAACAAAATCTTACATAATCTTGTGGTTTAAATACAAGGCATTTACATTAATTCGGAAAAAGTTTTAAAAAATTGATTGCAAGCGGGATTTCTTTTGAATTTTACTAAGAATAATTTAATGAAAAATAAGAGATTATATGTGTTTTTTAATGTCTTCATTTCTTTTTTTAAATTTTGATTTATCCTTCTTTCAAATTTTAATTCATCCTCTTTTAAAATTTTGTTTCGTTCACTTTTTAAATTTGGTTTAAAACATTTTCTATACTTTTTTTTTGCTTTATTTTTGTTTTCAAGTTTTTAAATTTCATCTGCAATAGTACTCATTATTATTTACGATAAATGACATTGCTACATTTCTGGTTATAAATTGAGCAGTAAAATCTGCTTTTATAAGCACGATATTAGTGTGGACAGTCATATTAGTTACCTATTTATTTATTATGAAGGACATTGATCTTAATTTTTTAATTATACGGGTTAAGAGTTGTATTTCCTCCTTTCAGGAAATGTTTAAAGGAATTGAGATACTTCTAACAACATAAACAGATCGCCATTAAGTATTTTCCTTTGCTTAATCATCAACAAATTCCAATTCCTCTAATTTTCTCTAACAAGTGCTTTTGTATCTCTATAGGTTCTTCAAAAATTCTATTTCGAGATGAATAAAACTTTTATGTGTGTGTGATATGTATCTTTTTTGAAATTATTATTTCTTTTTGAAAGTCTAATCAAGTCTCTTTCTTTCGTTGCAATTTGATCTCTTTTTTTTTTAAAGAGAAATAATGAATCGGAAAATTAGCTTTGCTGAATTGCCGAAAACTTTGTGTTTTTAAAATGTATCAAGTTAATTTTGAAAATTTGTTATGAGAAAAGACTTCTGATAATCCGCGAGTTTTATTATATTTAATTTATTAAAAACATTAATTATTTTGTTGCATATTAGTTAAATTTTCAAATTTTGTTTTAATTAAATTTAAAAATTAATTTATTTTAAAAATTAAACGTATTGCTTACTTTTTAAAATTTATTATATTATTTTTATAATGAATTTAATTTTAAAAAAATTGTAAATTTATGATACCTATATTAATTTATGACGTTACTTTAAAGCAGGATTAAAATTTTAAATTATAAGAATAAACATTAACAAAATTAGCGTACCTTTAGTGAGCTCGAAAAAAATCGAGACACTAAAAAAAGATCGCTTTGAATCTAAGTTTTTTTTAATTGATGGGAAAAGCGACAAAAACGATGCAGGAAAACATCAAGGTTTCAAGTCTAACTCAATGAGTTAAGACATCAAACAAAGAAGTGAGTGTAGCCAGAAGGCATCTCAACGTCTGATGGACAGTCTAATTGTTACGTGGGAAAAATCTCTATTCCGAAAATTGAAAACAGTTTTTGTTTAATGGGATTTGATTGTTTATTAACGTCTCATTTCGAAGCAATACGAAGACTATTGGCAACACATTCGAATTTGAACCTCATTACTTTGAATACCTCAGTCAAGTGAAGATGATTATGCCTGGGCTGGCTCCTCCCTCTCTAAACTTCCACACTGGGGGACTTGAGGCCTGATCATATTTAATGTGCATAGCATATTAATGTGTTAAGCGAAAGTAGAGTTTCGTGAAGGAACACTAGGATATCCTGGGGTTGTGTCACCAATATTTATCAAATATAATAAGATCAATGGGAAATTAGATAACCAGGCTGCCTTGAGGTTATGATTCCCTTACTTATCTAAAGAAGGGAAGGCCCTGAGGGGGGGGGAGATGATAAATTCTATGTGATGGCATTAAAGACGAGAGACGTCATTGCATCCGATATTGCAATTTTAGAAAGAACCACTTTCGTTCCGAGGATACTGTGAAAATTGTCATTAAAGCCTGATGCCACAACAGGAATTTTTTGGAACTGATTTGTCCGACTACTTACGTACTGACACAAGTGCGTGGAAAGGAAATGGGGTTCATCAGATAGAGAATAATGCATTATTTGGAAGACACGTGTAGTTTTCAGATACATCAAGAACTATGAAAATCGGATAACAAAAGAAAATTACAGCCATGTAGAGATTACTTTTAAATGAAGCTTCGCATTTTATATCTGTAAAAAAATGATTTGTTTAAAGAACTTTTAAAATCATTCTTTTACTTTCGAAACTCTTTCTCCTAACAAATGTCGGCAGGAATTGAATATGACACTTTTCTTACAATATCTATTATTTAAAAATTATGATTATTTAAATGAATAATTATTTCACCTTGAAAATATTAAAAACGTTTTGAGGGAGTGAAATGCTTAAAACACTGAATGAGTGTTTCAAAATAAAATTACACAATATGAAACCACCAAAAAAAAAAATCTAAAAAATATTTACCTTTATTTCAAGTATTCTTCATTACGTTTTAGATTCTAAAAAGTATTTTTACAGTCGCAAAACTTATGAGAAACTGTGTGTGTTTCGGTATAGAAATAATTAGTTCGCATGAAGTAGGAAATAAAGGACCAGGCATTTGGTATTCTATAAACGTGTTAAAAACGAATGAGGAAGTGGAAGGTAGCTTATTTAATTTGGCATAGTTTTTGTCAATGGCATTTACTGTAACACTGAAGTAACGGATTTTAAATTATTCAAGTGATTTATCTAAAAATTATATTTTTCAAAAATATTGAACCACAGGCTTAACAATATTAAAAGAAATTGAGATTATCTCATAGAAATGTCAGTTGTAGAATAAAAATAATGACATTGCTTATCAATGATCTTTTCAGATAAAATACCTCTTCATAATTATTGCTTGTTTATTAGAAAATTCATTGTTTTTGTAATAATACTAATTGGTATTTTTATAATATGAAGAATTCGTTATACTCGTATATTCGAAGATGTGCATTTGTGCATATAGGTATGGGATTTGCAATGCCAAATATTTTCATTACAAATCTTTTAACAAAAAATTAAATATAGCAGGGAACACTGAAGAACTAATTTTAGTTTATTCTTCTCTATGGAGAAACTAACTATAATTTAAATTTGAGTGAATGGATATTTTAAACTTAAACGAAAAACCTAGTACGAAATTATCATTTTTAAGTTTCGACTGTATGATTAATCAAATGTATGATATTCATTTAAATCAGCAATATCTATAAAAATTAATGACCCAAAAAACTGAAAAATAGCTATTCTTACAATAAATAAATAGGAAAAAAAAATAATCATAATTTTTCATGTAGTGCATTCAATCAAGTGAACAATTTCTTCAATGTCTATTCTCATCTAAAATCATATTAAACAAAAAAGTATAAAATTCAAAATTATATCAATTTAAAAAAAATAACAGATACCTTTCTTCGTATGAATTTTGTCTTTGTTATTAATTTCTGAAAAAAAAATTAATTCCCTAAAAAAATTCAGAATAATCAAGCACGAAATAATTTACTCAAAATTGTAAGGAATAGCGCTTTCCAACCTCTTTGCTATAAAGCCTCCCAGAACAGAAATTTGTTCCCACTCCTCTCCGCCTTTTATTTTTATTAGATATAATTATAGGAATATTTTAATTAATAAAATATTACAAAATAAACTGAAAGCTACATATAACAGAATAATAATAAAGTTTAGCTACAGCATATACTTCATGCATGCTTAATAATCTTTATATCACATTACCTGTAATCATTTTTGATGAATAATTATTAATTATTATTATTAAAAATTTTGGCGTCTCCCTTGGCAATAGTTCGTGCCTGTCATATTCAAACTCGCTGAGACAGAGTATATATTTTTAATGCTTTACTTACTTTCAAAAACATCACAATTCACTTTTTCTTCTATCATATTCATCTTCATTAACATTTAAGGAATATCTGCATCAAAACAAGACTTTTATTTCCCACACAGCAGCGGCGGCTAAATATTCGAACTATTTTCCGTTTTTCTCAGCTTCTGTTCATTAGAATAAAATAGGTTGCAGCTGAAAGCTCTATCCTGAAGGCAGATTGAAACAAGAACTATTTTGCATCCAGCGACCACAACGTGATGAGAATTGAAGATGACAAAATTGACACATTTTTTTCGGAAGGTTAACAAGTATTCTTCTCACACAAGCTCAACAACTGATAATGATAGAGTCATCCTTTCTTTCGGTCCATTATCTTACACGTGTTCTTTTGAATTTTTTGTCTAAGCAAAGAAGGTAATTCCAAACTGCGAGGAATATACATAAATAAAATTTCATCTCGTTCTTAAATTAATCTTTATTTTATTCAAATGTTAGAATTGGATTAACCTTCAACACTTTACTCGATAGCAACTTCGAGGAACTTGTCTTTAAATAGAAGAATATTTAAATAGCTTTCGAATAGTATAACGAGTTCCATATAAATTGTTTTATTATTCAATATAACGTTACAGATATTATACATTAATGAGTACTATTTCTAGTACAGTCACGGTTTTAGTTGTATCAAACTAAATCGAATAAAACTCTTAATAAAAGTATTATATCACATGTTTAAAATGCACATTTAAACATATTAATATAAATCACTGTTTTTGAAATTGGCGATTCGATTATAAATGGAGATTGATATCTGGAAGGACATCATGATTTTATGTCTTAATTATAAACTGTTTGAAAATAATGCTATATAATTTAAAGAAATAAGTGTTGATGAATATAAGTCAAATTACAATACCTGGTTAAAGATAAAATTAAGGATTTGAAAAAAATAACTACTTATGTTATGGTAATTATGATAATCAAATAGCAAATAAAATCTGGAAACGTCGAAAAGGATTTGCATATTATAATTTTTACATTTATCATATGTTTGCACATAATAAAATGCAATTTTAGAAATCACGTTTTATTAAGTAGCCAATAAAAATATAACCATACTAAATAGTAAGGGAAATAAAAAAGGGTGCATTTATTCCTAGTTACTAAAGATGATAACAACTATGCCAAATTTGAATTCAGTTATTAATTTCTTAACAACAAATAAATTGGCAAAACTGCTAAATTATATCGCAAAAATTGTTGTTGAAAATGTTTTAGGTGCGCTTTTTTATTGAATTTTATATTTTTTGCATTAAAAATAAAAAATAGTTTTTTAAATATTCTAATACTCTTTATAAATTTATAGGTATTGTAGTTTTAACTGTATTTCTCTGTTTTATCAATATGTATGAATACATTTAAGTTTTTCCCTTATGATACATTTTCAATGCATCCATAATAGAATTTACATCTTCAAGGGTTTGAAATTTGGGTCTAAGGAATACTCTCCTTCATATGAGAAAATAAGAAATATTCCCGGAGCTAATCTAATTTGTATAGAATATAGAGGTAGTTGATTTCATTTCATATTTTTTTCGCTTGCCAAAATTCATAAACCAGGTAAAGCAGACACCCTTTAGAGATCTAAATACCTTGTGACGAACAAACTATGGACAAAAGGCATGCAGGAATATTTTTCACCAGGCTAACACATTTCCGCCTAAATCGAGTGCAAACAGAAGGAAAAGGTATACAGGAAATTGTGACGATTATAAACACAGTAACATTCATCAGTCTTTCTAAGGCTGAAAAATCAGTTGATATTGAATCTTTTCCCCTCTAGGGTCCGTTAAGAATTATGATCAACTTAAAAAATATATAAAATAACAGTCACCTTCTTTCTACATCATTCTTCAATCTTTTAACATTGACAGGTCATTCATCATTGGGTAACACCCGAGAAATCCACTAAATATTTAAATCATTAGTAGATTGAAGTTTCTGCGTCTATATAACAATACTGAATACATATATGACATTCCAAGGTCAAGACTCTGCCATAAACCTTTTCACCAATTGAGACATTTTAGAATTTACGTTAAGTTGCGAGAAATTCAAATACGTTTCTTGAATCCGAACGTTAATCGGCTTTGATTTTGAATTATTTTAGTCTCAAGCGAGTCATGTCCCGGAGGCACCCTAGAGATTTTTTCCTTTCACATGTGGTTTACTGTCTTTAGTAAACACGAGTCACGTGCCTCCAGGATACCCTAGGTATCCTTTTCTATTTTCGACACTCCTTCTCAACCAATTTTTATTTTATTTATTTATTTTATTTTATTATTATTATTATTATTATTATTTTCAATTTTTTCAAGAGTCTAGATCACAGCTGCATCTTGTTTTGGAGCAGCATGGCCATATTTAGCTATTGCGCATTTAAAGTATTATCACTCACACTCGCTTGTCTTTTCAATTTTCTCACGTCTTTATCTCAGCTTTACCTTATTTGGCGCAGAATAGAAAAAAGTAACTCTAAATCATCTGATTATTATTAACATTCGCTGATATTCTGATATTATAATCAAATCAATCGGATGTCTGAATAAAAATTTAGATTCTAGAGATAGCTGATATTGTTTGATGGTATTTTTAAAAATTCACACTTTGCAATAATATACACGGTTAACCATATAATATAAGTAGATTAAAAATTTATTTTTTTTATAACTTAAAATGTATCTTTTGGGGAAAATATAAAAAGTCACGGGGATAAAAGAAAAAGGTAATAAGTGACGATCAGCTAAAAAGGTAATAAGTATTTTAATGACTTGCTTCATTAAAATACTATCACACTCACTCACAGTGTTGAGCGAGGATCATTCGCGACGGATCTCATAATTCTCAACCATGATAATGTGATTGTTTATTAACGTAGCACTGAGAAGGAACATGGGGGGGAGCTATTGGTGATGGGCCTCGTAATTTTTAGCCTTGGTCAAGTGAGGACGACGACATCTGAGATGAAATCTCCCTCTCCAAACTTCCATACTACGCCATTGGGAGGACTTAGGAACTCGACCATGTGCAAAACGTATCATCTCCTCTACAAAGGGGATCTTTTGAGGCATCAGGACTCGAACCCTCGACTGGACAAAAACAGCGCAAATTCCGATTTCGCAACCATGATCGTAAGGTTTTTGCAACCACTCTACCGTGGTAAAGTGACGAAGATGACACTTAAACTGCCCAAGCGTGGACTCTTTGAGCACTTCAATAAAAGATACTCCTCGAGGGACTATATTCGTTACGTTATTGCGGGCATCTTTATCCCGGGATACTCTATTAAATTTTTTCTTCCCTGTGAGATTTACTGTCTTTCATACACATGGGCGACACTTTTAAAAACAAAAAATATCCAATTTTCATGAAAAGAATGCTCATTTTATTTCGAGTTACTTTCCTCATAAATTTAGGATATGTAAATGAAGGAGAGATAACAACGTGCTGTATTTGGTGATTTATCGCTATCGCGCGTCTAATGGAAAAGTATCAAAGGTTTTGGAGAGCCAGCAGATCTTTCTATAAGCATACAACATAATTTAGCGTAGGAAAATTTCTCAGATTATATTTCGAAATATACGATCAATACAACGTGTAGTACGGTTAATGCACGTTAAATCCGCCCGTGCTCGAGGTACAACGTCGGTTTGGTGTTAATGTAAAGAGACATTACATGCATTTAACCGTAGTTCAAAATTACGAAATTCATCACCATTAGCCCTTGAGTTTTTTCTACGTCCAACGTTAAAGCAATTAATCTGTAATGAAAAATATGACATAAAGACTTGCTAGTTTGATTGGTTGGTTTTTATTAACGTCACACTAGAAGCAAAACGAGATCTATTAGCGACGAATCGCGTAATTTGAAATCATGGTCAAGTGACGAAGACGACACCTGAACTGGCAGCCATACATTGACAGCCTCCAATGTATGGCTCAAAGTCCATACATTGGTGTGGTTGTTAAGCCAATGTATGGACTTAGAGCCACGACAAATTTACGTGCATCAGCCCCTGCTACACGGTGGGTCTTTGGCGGACGAAAAACTTGCATTTGACCTTGAAAAGCAATGCTTATTTCTTTATACTGGAAAATCTATGCTATCGATGAAAAGTAAGAGACGTTCTGATCGTCACTTATTACCTTTTTCTTTTATCCCCGTGACTTTTTATATTTTCCCCGAAAGATACCTTTTAAGTTATAAAAAATAATAAATTTTTAATCTACCTATATTATATGGTTAATCGTGTATATTATTGCAACGTGTGAATTTTTTAAAATATCATCAAACAATATCAGCTATCTCTAGAAACTAAATTTTTATTCAGACATCCGATTGATTTGATTAGAATATCAGAATATCAACGAATGTTAATAATTATTAAAATAAATGCTTATTAGAGCGTAAATTCCTTTTGAAATAAACCGCGAGCTACAACAAACACTCTCGTGTCTTGTTTCCATTAAACCTCTTTGTTTTCTTTGTATTAATCTTCCAAAGCATATCTTTGCTGTAGCTCTCCTTTGCTTTGTTCTTAATAGAAGACTGATGTTATTCCAGCTTAAGATTAAAGGTAGTCATGGTAACGAGGTTTCATGTTTCTCTAAGATTCTGTGCATTATCTTCCTACTATTTGTAGAATTATCTTTACAATTGTCAGGCTGGATTGAATTCGGAAAATCGAGATATTTCTCTCGTTTAGATTTTCTTATCAATAACCTAAATAAAACTTGACTTAATCAATTTTCTTTTGAAGGAGTTAATGAAATTTTTGTTTCCTGTATATAACTTGTGAATAGTGTTATGCGTTTTTTCTACCTGCTTAAAATGCAAGATAGACATTGTGGAGCAACTCAATTATCTCCGTATTAGAAATATTCAGAATGTGCTGATATGCCAGGACATGTCTGACGCCAGTCTCGGAAAACTGTAGTACATTAGAAATTAAAACTATGGGAAGTTAACATTCGAACAATACTAGAATCCAACAGTATGACAGGAAGTATATTAGTTTTAATTATAGCTTTTGAACTTGTTGAATATATAGTCTGGATTTCTCAAACGCTTAGCTGTCAAATTAATTGTGTGTCTGTGGGTTATTGTTTTCTTTCTTTTTCTTAAATATATATTGATATTTCGGATTTAAGTTAACGGAAAATATTTAAATATGTATTTAACTAATTAAGTTAAAAATATCGCCAGCAAATTTAGATCAATAAAAGAATAACGTTTAAAAAGCAGTGGAATTAATGATCTATATAATAAAAAATCCGTATTAAAATTATTATAAATAATTTTCACTGACGAAAAAATAAGATTTTTATTTGTACTGAAAACAAAGACTTGTTTTAAAAACGCTTTAAAATGTTTTAAAGACGCTTTTATCATCAGTTAGAATAAGTATAAGTGATTTTAAAGTTAAGTCTTTGAAACTGAAAAAAAGTAGCTTCTCTGAACGTGAATAAGATTTTTTTTGTTTATTATTAAATGCAATAAAATGTTATAATATTTTAAAATTATTTTTGTCATTTTAAATGGATGAGAACTGCAAATGAATGACATAACTATTTGCAGTTTTCATTCAAAATTATTTTTTCGTGATTCCTGTTAATTAAAAACATTAATTATTAGCAGAATTTTAATGTGCACACACTAAAGAGTTGTTTTTGTATTGTAATTCAAGGATTCTTAAATATATTTCTTTTTAGAATTAGTATGTTTAAACTCATCATAATCACCACACGCACTAATATTTCAAGTACAATTTACCAGTAAAAGTAAACTATTCATCACTATAAAAGAAGATTATAATTCTCATTTTTATCATCTACTAATCGTTAATATAGAAAAAATCCAAGTAATTAAAACAAATAAAGTAAATAGAAACCAAACAGAGAAAAAATACAATATCAATAAATAAATGGATAGCGAAATAGTTCGATATTATATTTCAACCAAGGCTTTATTATTAAATTAGAACTATATTAATAATTATTAATTATAATTTAAGATCCCGAATAGGGTTTTTTTGTTTTGTTTTTCTTAACATATCACTAGAAGCAACACGAGGGCT
>BMAW01050444.1:0-16254 GCA_019974015.1 Nephila pilipes
TCTTTGTGTGAAAATATGTTTCGAGTTTGATTAAGGATATTTGACTCTAGGGAAAGACATCCTTAACTGCGCATACATGCTTTTAGAACTAGACGGAAAATCCAAAAATCGTCAGTTAGATGCAAATTAATTTGGAAATACTTAAGAACTTTTTATCGCGCCAGGAAGTACATCAAGAAAAAAATTTGACTGAGTCGTACATTGCGGAAAAAAAATTATAAAACATCCATTATAGAAAGGTTTTCAGAAATAGTGAAATCAAACTCATCTGAATGTGTAAAAAGAAAATGATGTTAGGAAAACTAGAAAAGTTCCAGAAAAAACATAAAAATTGTCATTTAGAGGTAATATAATTTGAGAGTATGTAAGTGGAAGCTTTTAATCAAGCCTAGGAAGTCAAGATGCCTCAAGAAAAAAGATTATGATCCAGGGGTACATCGATGAAACAAGTTTGGGAATCACTGTTCTAGAGTGGATTGTATTTCAGAAAGAGTGAAGTCAAATTCTCCAGAATGTACACAAAGAAAAGGTATAAAAACTCGAAAAGTAGCCGCAAAATGATCCGAAAATAATCATTTAGAGGCAGTGTAATTTTGGAGTACTTAATTACTCTTAATTAAGTGCAGGTGGTATTTCAAAAACAGTTATGGTGGAGGAATAGCAAATCGAGGGGAAAATTTTAGAACCACTGTTCTTAGAAAGGTTCAATTTCATAAATAGGAAAATGAAATTCACTAAAAAGTGTACAAAGAAAACGAAATAAAGACTGAGAATGTAGGAGAAAAGGAAGTACATGTTTCGTCAATGCTTTAAGCAATCGAAAGAGGCAACGGTATAGCGGTTTCCTAAAACGTTCAATTCATCATTGAAGATGCGGCGTTGGGAGCTTTTTGAAGCGTCTCAGCGAATCGGAACAGCCAAATTAAAGAACAAGAAAACGAAAAGGCCGCTGACTCACGCAGAACGAACAGAAAACAAGAAGAGAGTACATTATCATGAAACAGTAATATTTCTCTCTGTGATGATGCAACGGAGAATTGCAGCAGAAACTGCAAAAACCGGCAGAAATCTGAAATTCAAATCGGCACTTATAATAAACGAGGAAATGCCATCTCCATTCAGAATTTTGATATAATGATTTTCCAGCGTAGTTTACTCAATTAATTACGAAAATAAAAAAAAAATATATGATTGATGAATTATGTTATTTGCATCATTGTTGGGTTTCATATTATAATCCCAAAGGATCCATCCATAATCATCCGTAACATGGTTGGAGCCAAAGAATCAAGCAATATATTTAAGGAATGCATTAAATTCACCTTTATTTTGACCTTTAAACGATTACGCATGAAAATTAGGCAACATTTAATGATAAAACCATTAGAAGAACAACAAACTGCATTTTATTAAATTCGTTAGTTTTAATTGCACATTTAAAATTAGACAGAAAAAAAAACATTTATTATAAATGAACTTTTTTTAAAAATAATCAGTAAGCAAAAATACTTAAAATTAATTAGTTATTAACTATTAGAATTGTTAATTATTTTTCGAATCAATGGTGGATCCAGGGAGTGATCTCGGGGGCGTGATAACTGTACCCTGGTATACAGGATGTTTCGAAAGTCATGGATAAAAATTTAAGCAGGATAGAAAACATCTAAATGAGTAATTTTCATCATATAATGCATGGGCAGAGAACAATCGGATAACCGCTAGATGGCGCTGTAATGGAGAGCATAAAGCGCGAATTTTTAAACACATCGTCGTTTCTACCATGAATTGCAGGAGGCCTGGCCTTTTCCTGATTATTGTACGACGCCATACCTCTTGAAATCCATGGTAGAAATGACGATATTTTATAAAAATCGCGCTTTGTGCTCTTCATTACAGTGCCATCTAGCGGTTCCCCACTTTCTCTCCGTCTGTGCATTGTTGGTGGAAAATAGCTCGTTTATATGTTTTCTATCCTATCTTACATTTTTGCCCATTAGTTTCGAAATACCCGTGTATATATATTTAAGGAAACCTTCAAAGTCGAAAGAAGGGATAATTGCTTTTGTTGTATGTATGTGCGCTGTATATCCCACAGAATCAATCAATCAATAAAAGTAAATCAATAAAATCAATCAAAAATAGATTTAGTTTCAATGCATGCCACACATTAATTTTAAAATGCCGATTTCGCGATTTTTTAATATGTTAAAATTAAACTAAAACTATGTTTAAGAAAATAAGTATTTAAAAATTTGAAAAATATGGGGAACAAAATACAAGTATATATGTAATACAAAATATTACCGATAAAGACTAACATAAAATTTGCTTAAACTCTGCTAGTATTTAAGCGATTAAACAGATGTTTTTTGTTCAATTTATTTACACACACACACACACACACATATATATAATATATTACTTTCCGTGAGCAACGGTTCCCATAGTAACATATTTAAATGTTCATTTTTTTGACTTACAGCTTGTCTGCTGTTTCAGAATAAAATATAAATAAAATTTCTAAAAACAAATATTTTGTTTAGCATTGGAATATTTCAAAATCATATTCCTAAACTGAGATATGGATCCTGAATGCATGAGCTTTCTTATAAATGAAAAATTAGTAGTTCAAAACTCTCTCTATATGATTACTAAAGAGGAGCTATTGTATGCGCACGCTTTCGTAAATTGATTGTTTGATTGTTCAATAATGTAGCATTTCGAAGCAATGCGAAGGCTGTTGGAGACAGAATTCGTAATTTTGAGCCACGATCAAGCGACGAAACGACATCTTAACTGGCACCACACTCTTTAAATAAACAAGTTTAAAAACAAAATATCTTATAAACGCATTAAATGTTAAGTCTTGGAGAAAAGGAAAGTTATATATATTTCTCTCGACCCGCGAATGTATTAGTTTCTTTGGAATTAATAATACTCAGCTTGCAATATCCAGAAAATGCAATAATTGCCTAAATTGGAATCACGAAGGGCTACAACTCTAACTACAAAAAATACTTTTTTTTTGTAGAAGCTTTTTTGTATACTTTGCGTGTGCGTACACTTTTTTCTGGATTCTTGATAACGTTCAGGGTATTATTCACTAATTTAAAGCAATTTTAATTGCACACTATTATTGTTACATGTTATTCCGATACAAGAAGCCATTCCGTAATATTGGTGTGTAAATGATTATGTCAATTTAATATAACCAATAAATATACCGATAAATATATGCGATAAATTTTAAGTAAATTTGATCATCTCCTCAAATAACTAACGTAAATCAATTATTGGCGACTACATATTAATAGACACTAACAGACTATTGTTTTAAATAATATTTTTTAAATTTCTTTTCAAAATAAAGTGTGCGAAATACACATATCGTTTCATTTTGCAGCTGCTATAATTAGCCATCCAAAGGGCTATTGTTTTAGTTAACCCAAAAAGGTCGTACCTGACCACTTTTCAAAAATGTATCTTGCTTTTGCGTATATTTTTTATGTCTGCTTTCACCAGTAACGAACTTAATTTTCAAAAATACATCATAATAAATTTCTCCTGATTTTTTTTTTTTTTTTGGATTGAAATAACATATATATGTGATACATGCTTTCACCTTTAATGGCCTTAATTTTCAAAAATATGTCGTAATAAATTTCCCCCAAATTTATTTATTGGATTGAAGTGAAACAAATATAAAAGTTAAGTTTTTTATTTAATTATCGATTTTTTTTTTGTATTACCTTAAATCATATGTAAACTGGAATCAAGATATATCTGAAAATAAATAACAATATTCAGAATTTTAAGACAATTGTGGGGCAGCCATTTTTTTAGGCACCAAAGGGCTGTTGTTTTATGTGGATCACTTTTAGCGTATTAGATCACTTTTCAATTTTTTATCGTTTGCTTCAGTTTTAATGACATTTAGATTAAATCTATTCAATTTAATAATTTATCGTTTGCTCTACTTTTAATTACATTTAGCTTGAATATATTCAAGCTAAAAATTTATCGTTTCCTTTAATTTTAATTACATGTAGCTGATATAATATTCAATTTAATAATTTATCATTTGTTTTAATTTTAATTACATGTAGCTGATATAATATTCAATTTAATAATTTATCATTTGTTTTAATTTTAATTACATGTAGCATAAATATGTTCATAAATATATTAAAGGAAATGAATTTAATAATGTATCATTTCCTTTAATTTTAATATCGGTAAGTTTGCTGTTGTCCATTTCTTGATGTTTTATCATTTACTTTAATTCTCATATTTAAATAAGTAATTTAATAATAATTATTAAAAAAAAGTGTACCTTGGGTGGGTAAATCTGTTCTTTGCATAGAACTTTTTAAATTCTTTTATAACATTTAGCTTGAAATAAATTAATAATTAATCGTTTGCTTTAATTTTAATACCCAGAAAGAATATCATTGCCCATTGCAATATTTTGTCGTTTGCTTTGATTCTAATATTTAACTGAATAATTTAATAATTATTTTATCGTTTATTTTAAAATTCTAACATTTGATTGAATAATTTATTAATTAAAAAAGTTAGCACCTCCAGATACTAAATGTGTTCTTTGTGTGCAAGGAAATTCTTTTGCATTCATTCTAATAACTATCATTTTAATTTAAAATTGGACATTTCATAATTATTATTTAGACTACTACCATGAGCCATAAATCATGCATTAAATTTTCGAATTCAGGAAATGAAAGGAAAATATACATTTTCTTCTTTTAGTTAGCGCAGACAACCACCCGGTTCCTTGCTGAACGCAAACGAAAACCCGAAGTCAACATAGCGAGTTGCCAACCGGCTCTTTAGCCTCCCCGCTCCCTCTATCAACTCATAACCCCCCCCCCTCCTCGCACTACACATCACGCATACCTACGCGTTCCCGTCGACCAATCAGCGGTTCTCTCACATGCCTTACCTGTCTTTCAACTCAGGCAGCCAATGGAGCACCTCAATCTAACTTGGCGTTCGGCAGAGACACCTGTTGACGTTAACAAACTTTTTTCACGAAAAACTGCCTCAATCGAATCTCGTATCGTACACTCGGGAGTGGTGTTCGCGGCAAAAACCTTTTTCGGCTTGTAAATATTTTTAATGTGTGTTTTTGTATGTGGTGTGTGCAATTACAGTATTTTGTGGAAAGAAGAAGGAAAAAAAGCTGTGTGTGAATAAATCTGGATTGTTGTGAATACCTGGCTGTGATTTAAAAAAAAAAAGATGAGAGGTTAGTTTTTTATTTTGTTTTTATTACAATTATTCCCAAAGTTTTCTCCTACGCTGTTGGCCTATTTCGTAAAGAAAACGCATTGAATCATTCATTTTTGTGCGGGTACTTCACTCGATTTACTTTGCCGCCCGCATGCATGAAAAATTTTAGTTTTCTGATTTGCCGTTTTTGTTCATTCACTATATTTTGATATGTAAATACAGAACGCTCTGCTTGATCGAAACAGTAATTTCAAACTGGAACGTCCTCAGTCTTTAGAAATTTTATCAAGTTATTAAAATTCGAAGTACAGTTTTGTGTTGTGTTCTACAACACCAAACGATTTTTTAATAAGTAGAGTTACATTTGTTTTGATAGTTAACGTTTGAGTTTGGTTTCAAAGTAATTAGAATATAATAATTATTCTACTGGGAAAAGGTGGCTGGTAATGTTTAAAAAATTAAATATTTTTTATGTTCTAAAAACAGAAAACAATTCATTTTATTGCAAAGTTATTTTGTTGAAAATTTAATGCATTTAAATGTTTTAGACACTTTCGCAGCAATTGAAACAATTAATATCTAAATTCTAGAATTACTTAAGAATTTCTTTTAAAATTTTGTTCAAGTTTTCTCGGATGTTGTTTATAGATAAGTTCTCAACCGAATTTTATTCAGTACTGTGATCTGAAACGAAAAATCAGAATCTTTAATTACATTGAAATGTGGATTGCATAATCATTTCTAAAAATAAATTTCAGATGTAATTAGAAGTTGTAATTTAAAATTACGTGATTGAATCTGATGCTATGTTTATATAATAATGTAATCACAATTCGACTGTAATAATATTGTCAATTAACCACTCATATCATGCTTAGTTTATTTACTTTTTTTCTGTTATTATTTCGCTATTTTTTTTCAGACTTTCGATTTATATTTTTAAAGTAAAATTTAATTCAAATTGCCCGCCCCCCACACACACACCCAAAGGATTATGCGGGTTTTTTTTTTTATTATTATTATTTTATTTCACATATGTGTTGTTTTATTTATGTTATTATATTTTAATGTTTAAAATAATTGATTTTTCTCGTATTTTGATGCAGCAAATTATTTTTTTTAAAACTCCAAACAAATTTGTAATGTTTTGATGATTTCAACGTAGTTGATAATCTCTCAAAGCATTTGCAAAGTAAAAATATATTGAGTCGTTAGTTTTGAAAATATTCCTCAATTTTTAAATTACTAAAAATGTGTGTAATAAAATTTATAAATTGTTGTACTACTTATATCATTCTCTTTCAATTTCGTATCGTAAGCCGAAATCCTAACGATAGAAATTGAAAAGCAGATTATAAATGCAAAATAGAGGAAATAAAAAAGCCAGAATTCTAAAAATATAGACCATTTTTCTTTTTGTATTTGTGCCGATTACACATCTGCGGAAAAGTTCACACTCAATACATCAACCTAGGGATCGGGAGGTTTTTTTCCATTTTATGTATTGTATTGGCTATGTGGGCGTGGCTTGTCATTCCAAGGTCGGGGCTTAGTTCACAGATGAAGAATTTATACTCGATTAGTAAAGCACAATGCTTCATTGTGTGGGGTAAAGTGGTTAAACAATTTAATTACTTCCTATAAATACCGGAATTTTTTTACAAAATTATTTTTCCCCTCTCTGATGAAAACATGTTTAGCAAAATCGTGATCTCAGATTTTGAAAAAATGGGAATGCTAGAAATATATAACAAGAGCTCCAGTGCGTAGAGAAAGGAGAAAAAAAAATTTGTTTCGTGTTTTATTTTATTACCTTAATTTGATTAATTAATTCATTATTAAATGACTTTGTAATTTCTTTTCTGAATCGCTTAAAAATTAATGATTTACCCTTTGAATAAAAATATTGTCATATATTTCAATGTTTTGCTGATTTTAAATGTAATTTTTTTAAAAAAATATTTCTCAGGGGCTAAACCTTCTTGAGGTAAGTACAGGTAACTTGACCCCAAATTACCCCAGTGATATTTTGCCTTCCTATGCGGTTTACAGCCATAGGTAAACACGGGTGACACACCCTTGGGACATCGTAGCGATTTTTTTCCATTTTTGACTCTTTTTATTATCCACCCATTTTTTATCTTTTCCCCTTTCTTCAAACATTTAAATCACGTAAACACGTTTTTTTAGCCAGATTTGGTTCCTGCGCTGAATACCTCAAATTTCATTCTCTTTCAGAAGGACGTTGGGCTGTATCATTCTCTCTGTATAAATTTTAATAAATACAAACGTTTAAATTCTAGATAAAGGCATTTTCATAACATTCGAATTTTGTTAAACAATTTCTGTTTGCTGCGAAGTATACGTGTGGAAAAACAAACCCGATTATGTTAAAAATAAAATCCCATGTTTAATAAATTGTAGATTCATGAGCAGTGGATAGAAAAAGTACTCAATACTTCGGGTTTTTTTTTATGTGGCTATTGTTGTAAACAATCGAAAGAAGCAAAATAATCGGAAAGGAAAAGTTTTTTCCTAAGTAAAATACTTTTTATTGTGAAATCAACCATGGAAGTCAACTTCCTTGGAAAAACAAGCAAGAGTATTTTTAAAAAAAATATATCGTGTGAAAAATATGAAGTTAAAAATTTTCTTAAGTTGGAACCAGTAACCACTTATAAAAATAATTTTTTTTTGTTTCTCGATTATGTTTCAAAAGAATATTATTGAATTTTGCTCATAATTAGCATCAAAGTTTTTAGATAAATATAAATGAGTTGTATTCTTTATAAAAATGTAATCTATTTAAATTTTTTATTTCTGCAAAAATACCTGATCCTTTTTAAATGTGCGTATAGAATACCAAAGAGGCTGAGTGATATTATAACCAATGAGAATATTTAAGCATTCTTTAAATTTGATTTTATATTTCAAAATATGTAATCTTAAGGTAATGTAAGGCTAATGTTATCTTAATACGAATTTAACTCGATTTTCCTCTGCTTGTAACATGTCGCGATTTGAAATTTATGTAATAGTTTTGTAGTGTATTTAAAATCTTTAAATTTTTCCGACCTAATTTTAATACAATTCTGATGACCAATTTTGAGATTTTTAATTTAAGCTCCTTTTTAGATCAGTTTTAAAACGCATCAATTGGTTTCTATAATTTCTTTCAGACCATCTGTCAAAGTGTTTTACCGAATAGCCCAGGAGTTATTCGATTAAATCGACTTGCTCTTTATTTTATCCTATATTTATTATTTTAATCTGGATTTTCAATTACATTGATACTGTTATTTTTACATTCTTTCCATTTGTCGTTGATATTGTGAGATAAATTGAAATTTTTTTTAACTGAAATGTAATACTTAAATCAGTCTTTGAAAAATATTGCAAACAATTCTAAAATTGATATATTTTTTGACATAAGATTATTTCCTTTAGAAACTAGTATCGTACGCATTTCTTTAATTATTTTTGTTTATTTTCATTACCAAAATATAAAATTGATAATAAATTTCTGTCTTAATTCTACTGAAGACTAGAATAATGGAGCTGGAAGCACATTAAATTCAATTTGACTTATAGACCCTTACATAGTGCTGTGTGGAAGTTATATTAATGTTTCAGGCGTCCGCTTTGTGTCACATTGGAATGCTGTAAAAATACGAGGTCCGTCCATCGAGAAGTTCTAGACAAGCTTTAGTACAGAACAAACCATTATTGCTATATGGATTGAAATGTGGATGATTGTCTCTTTAAATTCTGCCATTAAAGACCCGTTGTGTAGCGGGGCTGATACTCGTTCAATCTGTTTGAGACTCCAAGTCCTCCCGATGCAGTGGTGTGGAGGTTTGTAGGAGGAAATGCCAGCTCAATGTCGTTCTAGTCGCTCGACCGAGGCTCAAAATTGTCGCCAATAGCCCTCGTGTTGCTTTAAATGGCAACGTTAATAATAATAAAAAAAATCAAACAATCAATAGTTTCTTTAAACTGAACTGAGTCTCCAATTATCGTTTGGAATGGTGTGCATATACAGTATAATGAAATATCAGCACATATATCGTCTTTGTTCGTATTCAGAATTATGAAATTCACTGCTAATGGCTATGCAACATTAGTTAAATTTTTACCGAAATGGCTATTTAATCCCTAAAAAGTTCCAAATCTCTACGAATCGCAAAAATATTGACCTAACCTACATATGGAAATTTTTTGACAAAAGTAGCTTAAAAATTTCTTAAAATTTAATCGACCGTATGGATTTTTTTTTCTTATGAAATCTTTTATTTCCAAATTTCAAAGATGTTTCAAAAACATTTCATAAAAAAAATATATGAAGACTATTGTTACATTTTTAATGAGGAGAACATTACCCATATAAGAGCTGTACATTCTCCAAATCGCCGACTCATTGGCGACTTAAATGGGCTGGCATACAATCAAAGAATGCCAAACTATTTTACTACAAAACTTATTGATACAGTTACTTTAAAAGCAGCATAGCATCTACAACAATTGTATGGAACAAAAACACATACCCGAACTTCCTTCAAGAGTAATGAGGGGAGGGGTGTCAAGGTGCGAATGCATATTTTACCCTCTTTTTTTTTCCACCATTGCATAATTTCCAGACACATCCTGAATGGCCAGACGCAACTCATTAGCTAAGCAAGAAGATCGTCATTGCCTATGCAAAGTTTGACGTTCTCGAAGGCATGACGAATACGAAAAAAGATTTTCATTCTATTCCACTGTGCATGGAATAAATAGAATGTTTTCTTTATAATTTTACGCATAGTGGATCGCACGAAGCCTCCGTGCTGCAGCACTATCAGGTCGTAAACTGAAGAGCATTCGTTCCGTGGCTACCGTCGAAAAGAAAGAAAAGAATGAAATGGAAATTGCATTTAAATGTTTGCGCAAGATAAACTGTTATAGATTTATGATGGATTACGCAAACGCCCGTGTTTGAAAATTGTCTTTAAGAGTTTTACGCGCGCAAGCGATGAAGGGCTTGTAAGGGATTTGTTTACGTTTTTAAAATGGATTGTTCAATGAAATGTTTACCAAGTAAACGAAGAGTATCTTCGTGTATTACTGAATTCTGTTACGGGAATGTGTCGCAAATCCAAGTTTGACTGTATATACATAGTCAAACTTGGATAGTTTGTAGCTGAAGGAACTAGATTAAAAATCGAACTATCCCAAAATTCGAATTGCACACGTACCTGGAGAGAAGAGATGAAGTTAACGAACAGCGGCACTTGTTTAAAATCTCGTCGAGACCCGTGTGATGACCGGGAATGACAGAATAGTCCCACTATAGCTCATGCTTGTAAGAGGCGACTCAAACGGGTGCTCAGCGTCTGGGGGGTATAGCTGGACACCCTGCCCCTGGGGATTATATCAGGGGACCTCATGGACTTACCTGAAGAAGGCAAGTACGGGCACAACATGACCCCCGAGGCAACAGAGTGATCTTTTTCTTTCCCATGGGGTTTATTGTCTTTGGTAAAAACGGGTGACGCATCCCCGAGATATCCTAGCGATCCTTCTCTATTTTCGACCCACCATGTCAACCAATTGTCTTTTTTTTTTTCAATTTCTTCACGTCTAGATTACAGATGTACCTTGTTTGGCGCAGTATCGCCACATCAGGCTCTTGCATCAATAAACTTCCCAATTATCATCATCATCATAAAATCTCGTCGACCATGAAATTTGGCGCAATTTCAGCGAAACTTAGACTAATTATTTCAGCCAAAAATCTCTAATTCCACTCAGAATAGCAATGAGTATGGTTTTTTTTGTGTGAATCTTACAGCCATTACAGCTTGTGCCATTACATTATATGAATTGATATAGTAAAGGAGGACATGAAAGTGATAAATAAATTGCTTCAACAAAATTTCCAATTCTATTGGGCAAAAAAAAAAAATCTTCATAAATAAAATACAAAAATAATTTTTCGTATACGAATAAAATACAATCCAAAATGCAACTTACAACAATATGTGTAAAATGTATGATTTTATTTAATTTTCTAGTTTGTTTTAAAGCAAATTCGTTGATTATTAATAATTTAGTATTATGACTAATTCGTTTTCGATTGATAAAGTGGCTAAAGAGGTAAAACGTTCCTTACTAACGCTAAATCTGATGTAAATTTTTTTTAATTATTATTTTCAATCACCAGAAGGATCTGCCGAGTCATGGATTCGAACCTTAATGCCATTTAAAACCCATCGTGTGGCACGTATGTTGCACGTTAAAATTGTATCCTTTAATTGTTAACGTTGCACTTTAAAATTGTAACCTTAATTGTTAAAATTGTCCTTTTCGTAGCGTGGTGTGGAAGTTAGGAGGGATGTACCAGCTCAGGTCGTCCTCGCCATTAGACCGATGTTAAGAATTATGATGTCCGTCGCCAGTAGGCCCTGTGTTGTTTCTGAGAGAGAGTTTATAATAGAACAATTTCATTAAAATGGGCGTAAATTTTTTGTTGCTTATCGAGTACAAAACTACAGAGAAATCTACAAATAAGAAGAAAGAAATCTACACTAAGGATGAAAAATTTTCATATTTAAACAGATAAAATTTTAGATTCGAGGACGAAAGTAGAATTTCCTAAAAATTAACTTTACGTTCACGATATCAAAATGGCCGGTAGACGTTCGCCTTAAGCATGGATATGTGCATATATCTCAATATCATGGGACACGGTTTTTCATTGAATTTGGGGGAGGGTGCTCCCGAGTGGCCTTCCTGTCATGTCCCTTACTCAATTCATCACATTTTAATTGACTGTCCGGTGTTTGATGATCATCTCCGGACTTTTTTTTTCATTCATCAGTTTTAAACCTATCTGACTTGGTGGGGGACCCCCCCCCCACCATAATTTATTTGCCTTTTTACGACAAATTGGTCTTTTACATCACATTTAAGTTTTAACTTTTATCTTTTATGTGTCTTTTTGTGTTTGTATCGTGTTTTTAAGGCCATTACTTTCTAATCGATTTTAACAAGTGTTTGGAGCAGCATAGCCTACTTTGGCTCTTGCGCCATTAAACCCTACTGTCACTCACTCACATTCTCATTGAATTTTAATAGAAACCGCAGAAATGTAACATTCTGTTTTGTATTTTTATTTCTCGTTTATTATTATAAAATAGTCGATAAAGAATTTAATTTTAAACTCTTACAATTTTTCAACATTCATTTTAATATTTAGTGTGACTTTTTACAGCGTAGAACAAAACTGGGTCTAAATTTGAGTCGACCCTTTCTTAAGACTGCCCTTTGCTTAACGTTAAAGAATAAGACTCATAATCTCTGTCACGTTTTCAGATAAAAGAATGCTCTCTCTTTAACATTATTAAATCCGACTTTACTATCCTATAATAAGAATATTTCAAGATAGTGAAGAAGACATACCACTCATTTTTATCCTGGTATAAAAGAGAAGTTCCATGTTTCATCTTCTAAACTGCAGTGTACTGAATGGAATTTCATTTTACAAATTAAAAGTGAAGCATCGCGTATTATTGGAATGTATCTCAATTTTAAGGGTACTACGTAATAAATGAATATATGCATTGCAATGTTGTAATAGTTTTCGTTGTGATTAAGAGACGTAAAGATACAATAACAATCAACCAAAGTTCTTTAACCAATATATTCAGATTTTGAATAAGCTGTGTGAAAATAAACTAACAATGTGGACCAATTAATTAATTTAGTCGTTAACCAAAAATAAAGAATTTTACTTGACTAGAAAGTTCTAAACAGACATAATGGAGTTTATTGTCTGTGATAAATACGAGTGACGTATCTCCGGGATACTCTTGCGAGCCTTCTCTATTTTCGACCCTCCTTGTCAACAGATTTTTGTCTTTCCCCATTTTTTTAAACTTCTACATTACAGTTACACTTCTTTTGGTGCAGAATAGCTTTAGCTCTTGCGCCATTAAACTTCACCATCACTCATTCTAAACAGACGATTTCTTATCACTGGATCCAATTAAACAAGACTTCTAGTAACAGGCCCGAGTCTGACATACACTCTTAATATATCGCCTCACAATTGTTCGAACCACTATAGTGTTCCTATGAATATCTAGTTCCTCTATCCCCTTAGTCCTTTTCACTTCACTTCTTACAAAGGAAAACTAATTTATGAATATCACGATTTTTCACGAGGTAAGGTTGCCGTGTCAAACATCGTAGTAAAGTTGCCCCAGTTTATAAGGAAATGCGCTTAAGAACCCTTTACACATCGTCACGAATTTATATGAAAATTGGAACATTTTTTGGTTGAAAAATATGTTTCAAATTTATTAATTGTCTTTGACAGGCTGAGGAAGCCTTAAGTTAATTTAATTTTTCTCTTGTTATTTCGTTTCTTTCATTTAAGCTAAATATTTAACTAATTGAATATGTAGCATTTCAAAGAAATATACCCCCTTGTGAGATGGGCTTCTGGGAAATCAGTGAAGGTCCCCCCCTCCTCATAATCACCGCCATCTTTGGTAAATAGAAGTGAAAGATATCTCTGATCAATAAACGATGCCTCTTTTTTCTCTTATTTGAGCATAACTTTGATTTATGAATTAGTAGTTATTTGGTATATAAATTAACACGCTCAAAATTTGACTCCCTTAAAGACAAAAAGTAGTTGAGTCACATTAAATTCAAATGAAGCGTAAAATTCCAATACAGTGAAGCGTAAAAAATCTTTTTTTTTTAAATTTTTTTTATATATACAGTGGCTCAAACAATTGAGGATACACCTTACTTTCACTTGATAAATCCAACTTTTAACGAAAATAACACATTAACTAGAATAGAAGACGTATTTTTACTTTTACACGTAATAAAAGGGTTAATTTACAGTAAAAATAACGAAAATCAACAAAAAAATATCTAAAATTAAAAGTTTCACAAATATTTGAAGTAAACATAGGCAGATCTTTACCTCAAAAAATTAAGGATACACCAATGAAATTTTTTCGATATATTACATGCATAGACAGTTTCAGTATTTTGTTGCATGTCCTTTGGCTTTTATAATGTCCTCCAAAAACGTCTTGGTACCGATTCGACCAATTTTTTAGTGGTATCTGGAGATATTTTATCCCATTCTTCTTGTAACACTTGCTTTAAATGGGCTTTGTTTCTAATCTGGTGTTTTTGGACCGCTGTTTCTAGTGTGGCCCACAAACTTTCTATGACATTGATGTCAGGGGACTGTGGCGGTGTGTGCAATTGCTGTTTACAATGAAAAAGACACCACATTTTGACATTACGTGCCGTGTGTTTGGGGTCGTTGTCGTGCTGAAATATAAAATTTCTATCTAAACCCAATTTTTGTGCACTTTCTTTAAGATTGTTGCGGAGTATGTCTATATAAAGCTTATGATCCATTATACCATCTATAAAAACTAAATTTCCTACCCCCATTTGCAGCCATACAACCCCAAACCATGACGGAGCCACCACCATGTTTAACTGTAGGACGTAAATTTTTTGGATCCAAAGCGGTGTTCGGCTTTCTCCAAACGGTGTGACGACCATCGCTTCCAAAAATGTTGAATTTACTTTCATCACTAAATATAACTTTCTTCCAAAAGTTTTCTGTCTTCAACTGATGAGTTTTTGCAACTCCAAACGCTTTTTCTGATTTTGTAAGCTTATGAAAGGTTTCTTTCTAGCTACTCGACTGCTATATCCAGCATGTCTAATCACATTTCTCACAGTTTCAGCACTTACACTTCTGCAGATTATTCGAGAAATTTCTGCAGCTAGTTTGACTGCACTCAGTTTAGGATTAATCTTGATATCTTTTAAAATTTTCCTTTTAGCTACATCGCTCGGAATACTTTTCCTTCCTCTTCCACTCTTATTTTGAATTAATCCATCGCGTTTAAATTTCCCAATGATTTTCTGGACACATGAGTGACTTCTACCGACAATTTCAGCTATTTCACGATAAGATTGTCCCTTCTTAAATAACCTTAATATAAATTTTCTTACATCAATACTAGTCTCTTTCCGAGGAGCCATTTTCCATTTAAAATTACAGCTTTATATTCTCATAACCAACTTCAAAAGACAGAAATAACAGTTGAAAAATTTTAGGATAAAATTTCCCAAACTTTAGTAGCAAGCAAAAAGAAATCAAGTGGTAGTTAAACAAAAATTTCATTTGTGTATCCTCAATTTTTTGAGGTAAAAATCTGCTTATGTTTATTTGAAATGCCTCTAAAAAGTTTTATTTTAGAATTTTGTCGTTGATTTTTCTTTATTTTTACTGTTAATTAAACCTTTTGTTATGTCTAAGAATAAAAATTCGTTTGCACTTCTGGTTAAGGTGTTATTTTGATTGAAAGTTGGATTTATCAAGTAAAAGTAAGGTGTATCCTCAATTGTTTGAGCCACTGTATACTTATTAATTCACTACTCATTCATTCAAAGATAGGATTATAAATTGATAAAGAATGGTAAAAATGTAATAGAAATTTTAATAGTTCATTAAAATAGTTTATTAAATTTGTTTTAGTTTCTATTCATTTAGTTTGAAAAAGTGGAACCGAACATGCTTCGAATTTATCAGGCAGAACACACAGGCTGAAACCGCTAATTATGTGTGAAAAGAATTTAACTTTTTTCCGTAAAGTTTAATAAGCAAGGCTCTGAAGCGTTTATTGGAAATTAAAAATTTAAAAAAATTTAAATTCTGCGCAATACATTTTGAAATATCGGTTGAACTAGGTCAGAAAATTGAACCAAAACCTTATAATGTGACCTCACTTAACATTCGAATTGATTACGAGAGTATAATGAGTAATTTGGAAGAAGGAGTCGTTGAAGGGTTTTACCGTCTCTAATCCGACCCGATAAGAGGAGGAAGTGGTCATCCTTCCTGCAATAACAGGTCATGGTCATCTCGTTTTTCTCCAGTTACGCTATCGCAGGCCTTTTGAAAGTGGAGGCCGCTTA
>BMAW01050462.1:0-16138 GCA_019974015.1 Nephila pilipes
ATGGCCAGGTGTGAATTTAAATCCAAACATATTCCATCTGATCATTTCTTTTCGCTTGAACAAGATTGCTATTATCGCAGATATAGAACGTGCATTCTTACAAATTTCATTGCGTGACGAGGACAGAGATGCAGTTAGATTTCTGTTTCCAGAACTTGGTTCAAATCAAATCGAGTTCTACAAGTTTCAAGTTTACAGATTTAAGCGTGTGGTGTTTGGAGTGAACGTTAGTCCTTTCTTACTCTCCGCAACAATTAAGCATCATATCGAGAAATATCGTGAACAGTATCCAGCTGCAACTGAAATGCTTGACACTTGTCTCTACGTTGATGATGTAATTAGTGGTGCTGATGACATCTCCCAAGCTTTAAAAATATCAAAGGATGCTGATACCATCATGAAAGATGCTAGCATGAAATTACGCAAATGGAATTCAAATGATCAAACCTTAATGAAAACATGGGAATACGAAGGCCTTGAGACACATCCTCGTCACTCGGAAAACAATTCTGGAGTCCAATCATCAAAAGTTTTAGGGATACCATGGAATGTCATCCTCGACTATTTCACAAATGATGTGAAAGGACTGCTAGAATTGGATACATCAAAAACTGTCACAAAAAGAATTGTGCTACAATCAGCTGGCAAAATATACGATCCAGTTGGATTTTTATCGCCTTATACAATTAAGCTCAAATGCTTATTACAAGAACTTTGGCTAAGAAAATTAGCCTGGGATGACGAGCTACCACCAGATATTTATACAACATGGTTACAATGGTGGTCAGAACTTCCTCTTTTGTCAGAACTAAAGATTCCACGAATGATCCTCGATTCCAGTGCTGGAGATTCAAGTGAAATCCAAATCCATACCTTCTCCGATGCTAGCCAAAGAGCATATGGAGCTGCCACCTTTTTGAGAGTTAAGCACAAGGACAGAATCAGTGTTGATCTCGTAACATCTAAAAGCCGTGTTGCACCTCTGAAAAAGTTATCCCTGCCCAGATTGGAACTGATGGGTGCTCTACTTGCTGCACGCTTAACAAAGGAAGTTAAGAAAATAATAGATCGAAAATGTCCAAATACTGTCTTTTTCTGGATGGACTCTAAGATCACTTTATATTGGATCAAAGGTTCCAGTCATAAATGGAAAACCTTTGTGGCGAATAGAGTTCGGGAAATTCAATCCCTCATCGATCCGAATTCATGGTTCCATTGTTCAGGCAAGGACAACCCTGCAGATCTCCTTACAAGAGGAATCAGTGTCGAAGCTCTTTCAAAGAACTCCAAGTGGTGGAATGGACCCTCGTTTCTGAGTCAAACCAACTTCCTGACCAATGGACTAGATGAAGCGATTCCAGAAAGATTGTATTCAGCAGAAATGAAAAAGAACTCAAATCCAGGAAATGACATTTCCCTGACAATTACTTCATTCATAATAACTCAAAATGATTTCTTTGCGAACATAATTAATATATCAAACAGTTATGTAAAATTGATTCGAGTTATAAGTTTTCTTTACAGGTTCATACATAACTGCAGAACCAGAAGTGCAAAGATAAAAGGACCCCTTACTTCACAAGAGGTAAGTTATGCTGAAAATTGGCTGATCCGCTCCTTATATGAAAAGGAGTTCCCCGAAGAAATGCGTAAATTGTTGGCAGGTGAGCCTATTCCTACAAGAAGCAAGTTAACTTCTCTTAATGTCTTTCTTGATGAGGGTAACATTATTAGAGTTGGAGGCAGACTCGCAAATTCAAATTTGAATGAGAAGGCTAAATTCCCAATGATTTTACCGAGTAAACATGTTTTAACTGATATTATATTGTGTTATTATCATAAAAAATATTTGCATGCAGGACCCCACTCACTTTTATATCTTGTTCGTCAGAAATTCTGGCCACTCAATGGCAGAAATAATTGTCGTAGAATTATTCATGAATGTGTAATTTGCTTCAAAAATAAGCCTATCACATCAAATCAAATTATGGCTAATCTACCAAGAGATCGTGTAACTCCGAACTACCCCTTTAATGTCACAGGCATTGATTTTGCAGGCCCATTCCTTATAAAGTTTAAAAATCAAAGAAAAGGAGTACTAAATAAAATTTATGTGGTAATATACGTATGTTTATGCACAAAGGCTATACATTTGGATTTTGTGACTGATCTCACATCCCAAGCATTCATAGCAAGTTTAAAACGTTTTCTTGGTAGGAGAGGTAAGTGCGCAAAAGTCGTCACTGACAACGGTAAAACCTTTGTTGGCGCAAACGCCGAAATTAAAAAATTGTTCAAAATAGTTAAATCACCTGATCAAACATTAGCTGATTTTTTGACTAGTGAATCCATAGAGTGGAATTTTATCCCACCGAGGTCCCCAAATTGTGGAGGACTATGGGAAGCAGGGGTAAAATCCTTTAAATTCCACTTAAAAAGAGTTGTAGGGAATGCACATTTAACTCTTGAAGAGTTCATTACCATACTTTGTGAAATTGAGGCAGTACTAAATTCCCGACCACTCACTCCTTTGACATCAAATTTTGATGATTTCGAAACTCTGACCCCTGCACACTTCTTAGTTGGCAGACCCCTAACATCCATAATTGAACCACAAGTAACTAATATAAATGAGAATAGGTTGTCGAGATGGGAAAGAGTAAAAAAATTTACTCAACACATTTATAAACTTTGGAAACGTGATTATCTAAATAATTTGCAAGAACGTCACAAGTGGAAATTCAAAAAAAATAATGTTTCAGTCGGATCCTTAGTGTTAATAAAAGACGAAAATCTTCCCAGTACGAAATGGAGTACGGGTAGAATAACAGAAGTATTTCCCGGCACAGATGGTAAGGTCCGAGTTGTGAACCTGCGAATGCCAAACGGAAACATATTGAAGAGAACAATTAGAAACCTTTGCATATTACCTGTATGAAATTTTGTAATTAGTAATTATTGTTTGTGTATAATTCAATTTTAATCACATATTTAAGTATTGTATAATGTATCGTGTATTTTGTATTTAAGTATTGTAACCATATTATGTGTGTGTATATTTGTATTGAAATTTCATTTCAATGGCGGGGACTGTTACGACCCTCGAGTGCAGATGGCGCTAGTAGTCATATTCTTGTTTTTTACAATTGCATCATTCTTCCTGTAGACATCAACCAAGGAGCGTGACGTACCAACCGTCGCTCAAATAAACATTCATTTTTAGTATACAGTCCACAGCTCTTTGTTTTGAATAGATAAGTTTCAAATAACTCAAAGTCTAATCAATTCAACCCCCCTTTCATCACCATACAGTTATTCGAAAGTGTCTTTTTTTTTTTTTTTTTTTTTTTTTTTTTCAATTTATTAACACATCTGAAAAATTATTTGCCGGATACAATATGTTTCCTTCAATATGTTTTTCACTTATTGGAATTTTGTGTGACGCATTTTATATCAAGGGTGACTTCTGATGAAGCGAGGGGTCTGTGTGTAATAAACGCGATTCCAACACTATGTAGATCAGGAACTTGTGTAAATTTCTGTGAGCTATTTTTATCAAGCTAGACACTGTCGTCAAACCATGTGATATTCTGCTAACATGAAAAATCATGAAATCAAACAAAGATTTTTTTTATTTTGCTCTTTTGACTGTCACCATAGCAACATGACGTCAAACATGCGGTCTTATTAATACTTGTTTGGGTATTGTTTTAAACAAAAGCTCTATCAATCAGTAAATGAATATGAGTGGCATCAGAATTAGGGCAAAAAATTCATTGCATTTTCTAGTAGAATCATGAATTTTTAACTTCCAAAAGATTTTTATAAGCTCGGCTGGAGTTGCGAAACCTTACGTGGTTGACCGGATTTTACAAAAGCACAACAAATCTATTTATTTCAGCTAGGAAAGTCTCATGTATTGTTTTTATCAGTTTATGTTTACCATTTGCTTGATGTATTAACAGGCTACTAAGAAATGAATACTGAAACTTTAATTCTTAATTCAAACAGGAGGAGTAACAAAAATAATTAAAACTGAAGCATAGAGTCATCAATCTACTTAAACCGAAAATTTGTTGTCAACTTTTCTTATAGATGATAATTTTCAATAACTAATTCCACCATCTAAAGTCATGAATATTAATTTGCATATTTGATTTTCTTCACATCGTAATAGCTCAAAAAAAACAATTTTCTCTCTTGCAATGCCGACTTCTGAACTTGATGAGTAGCTCTTATTATCGTTTTTAACATCACATATACTTGGAGTCAAAGGAAAAAACTATTTCTAAGTATTTTGAATAACAGAAACGAGATTAATGGCAGGGTTACACAACCAACGCCAAGTAGGTCCTTAAACTTTCAAAACTGCTCATTAGTAGGGCTAATTTCGCTCAAACTCATTACTTCAAAAAGCACTCAAAATGCGCTTTTCTTCAAAATTGTTCCTCTATATAATTATCATTAAATGTATCCTTTGTTCCTTTCTTAAAAACCAAATAAAAAATCCTCTTTTATAAAGCCTAAGATTTGTTAACACATCATTGTTATAAGTGTGTAAAAAAGCTTAATTATAAAAGTGTTTTGAAAGTGAGCTAAATACGGAAAATACTTGGTTTAAAATATACCGTTTTCATAAGTATGAGGTTATTACTCAATCTTTAAATTCCAAAACTGACATTGTTGTCATAATAAATTATTTCAAGGGAACAATTGTCTGAATTTAATTAAAGAATGTTGCCTTTTTAATACTTGATTTTCGTTTTTTCTAGCATTCGTTCATACAAAATGATTGAAAAATTCCGAAAAACTTATCTTTAGCCCATATCCTTGGGTCATTTTTGTGGTTTCGATAGAGATTTAAGAACTCCATAATCATCATTTTCACGAATTTAAATTCCTTCCACGAGTAATAGAAATAGATACAAGACATGTTATTGGCTTTATGTCATTTTCTAGCAAATCAAATTATATTTCATATTATAACAACTATATATTCCCATAAAATTAACCCATCTGCTTATCAAACCACGTCAGAATGAATTTTTTAAATGTTCTCCATTCCTCTACACCAGTGTTCCCCAAAGTGTGGTACGCATACCCCAGGGGTACGGGAAGAGTTTATTATTTTTGGGGGTGGGGGTACGCGTTGCACCGGAGTTTAGTGGGGTTATGCACTGCACTGTGCGAAGCTGAGCCTAATACTACTTTCACGTGAGTCAAGAGAAGACAGTCTTGTGAGGCGGGAACGAACCACCTTTCGTTATAGTGACAACTTACTTCGTTAATAGTTAGTGGCTTCTCCAGGCGCCTGTGTATTTAAAGCTTTTGTGCGATTTTCTTATAAGAAATATTTGTTATGTGCTTATTTTTATAAGATATAATTTTTAACCTTAACATAATGGATCGCTGGTTGAAATCTGGAACTACTAAACCGAAAGAAAGTAATGATTATAGTAGCAATCAACTGACAGGAAATAATGAAATTGACTATGGATCAGTTTCAATTCTAAAAGAACATGTTAAGAAAAAAGTAAGGAAAACTCACAAGTGCGACAATGAATATCTTAAATTTGGATTCTCATGGACTGGAGATGAAAATGAGCCAATTCCACTTTGCGTCATTTGTTTTGAAAATCTAACAAATGAAAGCATGAAACTATCCAACTTAAAGCACCATTTGAGACAAACCATAATCAGTACAAAGATAAAACATAGTTATTTTTAAAAAAAATAAACGTAAGGATTTAAATCAGTATCGTAAAATAATGAAGGGTTTGACAGATGATAATCAAAAAAATACTAGAAATTTTGTATCGTGTGTCGCTTTTAATTGCGAAACGTAGTGCAGTGGAAAACATTGGCGAAATTTTAATCAAGCCTGCAGCCAAGTTAATGGCAGAAATACTGATAGGAGATAGAGCGAAACAAACTTTTGACCGCGTTTCTCTCTCAAATACTACAGTTCATTGACGAATCATTGATATGTTTAATAATGAAAAACAGATGTTATTTGATATTTCTCAAAGTCGTTATTAAGCATTGCAAGTCGATGAGTCCACTGATTTTAGTTTAGTTTAGTTTTTATTAACGTCGCACTAGAAGCAACACGAGGACTATTAGCGACAGACCTCGTAATTTTGAACCACAATGAAGTGAAGAGGCCGACACTTGAGCTGGCACCCCCTCTCCTAACATCCACACCACACCAACGGGAGGACTTTGGGCCCTGAACAGATTTAAGGTGCATCAGCCCCGGCTACATGGCGGGTCTTTGGCGGCCAAGGATCGAACCCGCGACTGAGCAAAAACTTCCGGCTGCTAGTCCACGACCTTGACCACTAGGCTACCGCGACTCCCATGAGTCCAATGATATTGCGAATTTTGCAAATCTTATTGTGTTCGTTAAATACGAAAGAAACCGCGAAATTCATGACAACTTTTTATTTTGCCTACCTTTATTAGGTCACACAACAGGAGAAGATATATTTAATGTTGTGAATAAATTTATATAAGAAAACAAAATTGATTGGAATAGATGTGTTGGAATAAGCACAGATGGAGCAAAAAGTAAGGTCAGAATTAATAAAGGACTCCAAAAGAATTGAAAATGTTACCCCAAATGTCATATCCACGCATTGTTGCATACACAGAGAGGCCTGCTGATCTACAGGAATGTTGGGGTAAAAGCGTATAAATCGTTAACTACATTAAAAACCGTCCTTTGAATGCACGACTTTTTTCGCAAATATGTGAAGCTTCTTTTTCATGCCGATGTTCATGGGCTATCTCGAGTAAAAATTCTAAATCGATTGTTTAAACTTATAACTTCAATGTTCTCTTAATGATAGATTTGAGTTGAGAAATTGTTTAGACTGGAAATGGCTTTATAAACTAGTATATTTAAAACTGTCTCAACGTATCGTTACATGATAAAAAAAAAATTCATTATTTCACGTTCAAGATAAAGTGAACGCTGTCATCGCAAAATTAAATGTATGGCAAACGAGAGTTGGTAATAGAGAAGTAGACTCGTTTCCCTCTCTTCATCAGTTTATATCGACTGCTAAAATCGATGCTGATACTCTGCAATGCATAACATTTGGAGAGTTTGCAAGTGGGCTTAAAAAACTATTTCACTGGTTTAAACAAAAACATTGGATGGATAAGATATTCTTTTAACATTAACACAACATCCTTGTCAAAAGATTTGTCGCATGTTGAAGAAGAGCAATTGTTGGAATTGATTTCAGACGGATTCTTGAAAAATAAACATAAGGAGAGTTCTTTAACATCATTCTGGTTACAAATGCAACATGTGTATGTTCTGAAATACATCTTGTCTTTTTCAACTTCATATTTATGTGAAATTGCTTTTTCAGGATTTATAGCCATTAAGTCGAAAAAAAGGAACAGACTATTAAACGTTCCAGATTAAAATTAACAACCAGGGAACCAAATTATGACGATCTGTCGTCTCAGCACAAACAATTTCATCCTTCTCATTGATCCAAATAAATTCTATTTATAATGTAACTTTTATTTATATTTTAGTACGCATAACTTTATTTCTCTTCTCTTATTTTGTGTATGTCGCAAAAAAAATATGTTTTAATTGTTAAAATACATCCATCTTCTTAGACGAGAGGTACTCAGTGTTCAGAAAATTATATAAGGTGTACACATATGTCAAAAGTTTGGGAAACACTGATCTACACGAATGAAAAGTATGATCAGTTTTTAGAACGAGTATAAATTTTAATATTTATACTAGCCTGGTGTTTCGATTCTATTGTCGTCAGGATTCTATATATGATTTTTCTCTACTAAGAATTCTTAAACTACTTTCAAAAGCTTTTAAAAATCAATTTAACGAAATAATGTTTCAAAATAAAAATTGCATATATTACTTTATTAAAAGAAACTTTACAACTTTGAAAAAAGAACTTAATATATATAATAAAGCATAACAACTTTCCTAAAAGTGGCATATTAAATCTCCCAAAAGCTACATAAGAGAATGAGAAAAAAAACTTTCATTTACCTGTTTTGTCGATGGATCCTAGAAATTTTTCAAGAATTTAATTATTATCGTTTTCAAGAAATTATACAAGGTGTGTTCAAATGTAAAGATACGGAACGATACTATGGGTATAAATGAAGACTTTATTCAAAGTATACACTATAGGCCTGAGCACAACAATCCCATTGATTAACAAACTGAAGGATTCCTTGTTCCAACAATTCTTGTAACCGTGACGAGATCCAGTCCTTCATAGCGTCCTTGAGTTCGTCGTCCGAGTGGAAGTTCTTCCCTTTTAGATGTTTTTTCAGATGACCAAACACATGGAAATCACGGGGTGACGTGTCCGGGAGGTAGAGCGGATGGTCAAGCTACTCACACTTGAATTCTGCAAGTTATGTTTATGTGACCCTGGAGACGCATGGACGCGCATTATCACGGAGCACAACTATACCCTCCGTCAGCAACCCCGGTCTTTTGCTCTTGATGGACCTGCGTAAGCTTCAGAGTGCTTCACAGTACACATCGGAGTTAATGGCTCTTCTGTGCTCGAGGAATTCATCAAGTAGCGGACCTTGGATGTCGAAAGAGACGATGAGCAACTCCTTGCCAGATGAAGCTATGAGTTTGAACTTTTTAGGGGGAAGTGACGACGCGTGTTTCCACTGCATGCTGCCCCGCTTTGTCTCTGGCTTGAAGTGATGGCACCAGCTCTCATCACCTGTGACAATCCACTCCAAGAAAGGAGGATATTCATGATACCGAAACAGATGTTTGATAGCCCCATACGCAGTTCCTTTTGCTGTCGTGAACAACTGTCCACACAGATCCAACGCTGACATCCACCTTCACCCTCAACATTCGCAATGTGACACACCGATCACTTCTCACTCGGTCGTCCACCTTGTCGTTGAGATCGTCCATGATGACTGTGTTTGTCTGGCCTGGTCCAGGGTCATCAACCAAACTTTTACGGCCTTCAAGAAAATGGGCACACTATTTTCTCATTGACTTGTCGGACACACAGTCTTCCCTTTATACGGTCACCATCCGGAGATGAATAGCGGCTGGTTTAACACCTTCCGCTGACAGAAATCGGATAACACCTCGATGTTCCTTAATCGTCAAATTTTGCAATGTGAATACCATCATGTCCTCCCACGCACTGCTACGTGAATAGTACGGCGCTCTTTTTTAAGAACCTCTGCTCTCTCCTGCTCATGCAGGTGCCCGCGCATGCTCCTATCAACTGCGGAGACTCCATTCACATCCCTAGATGTCTCACTACGTTCTCCCTTAGCGGCATAGGCAAATATGCTAACGGTTACGTTGTTACGACGTTTCGTAACAAAGACGTTACGTTACCTTTTCATTTGTACACCCCTATTACGTATCCAATTTTCCCCAAATATTCATATACCTTCAAGTTTCTAGGTTTTATCAAACACATTAAGTAAACCTCTATCTTTCTTAAATATTATATTTCTTTGAACAACGTCATTCAAATGAGAAAACATGTAAACAATATCAGGAAAAAATACTCATTGAATTTAGTCCTCCACGCCATTATCTTAAGCGGCAAAAGTTTCATACTTACTTCAGACGCAAGCGAAACAAAAAACCAATTCGGTTTGGCCAAAATGCCTCACGAAATCTGAACATGTGCTATAGTATACAAACCATTGACGAGCACTGAACCTTTAATACGAAGTATACCCCCTATCGTTACAACGCTCAGTGCTTCCTTTCCCATCTCCATTCTTCCATTGTTCGAAACAGCGTTGGAAGTTTTCTTTTGTCAGCTCCTTCAGATTGCGTGTTACTTTCTCTTTCACAGCTTCAACACACACACTTTCACAGACTTTAATCTTATTTCTTTCCAAGCAGATTTCCCCTCAAGAAACAAATAGAAGTCGCATGATTCGCTTTCCGAGGAATAAAGCGGATGATTCAACACTGGGATGCTCTAATTGGCTAGGAACCTCTTGACAGACAATGTGGAATAACTTGTTCTTTCACAATTCGGGTTGTTTTTTCTTCATTCTTTCACGGAGTTCGACAGTAACGTGAAAGTAGTAATGTTGATTAATAGTGTGACCGTCAGGAACCCAGTGAAGGTACTTAATGCCATAATTATCGAAAAAAAACAATCATTATTGTTTTAAATTTTGATTTCTTTTTTCGAGCTTTTCAGACTGTCGGTGAAGTTGGTCTCTACCAGTACATAGATTAGCTCTAAGTTTCAGGATCATCAGTATAAAAAAAAAGATCACAAACCTTATTATCCTTTCCAATAAGTTTGGGTGACTTGCAATGGCATTCACAGTGGTAGTACAAACATTTTTGCGAGCTTCTAGCAGTTCTAACGTGAAAATTTAGGCACCATTTTGACATCTACAGATTCCTTGTTAAAAGTGTTGTGTAAAATTTTCCATGCGGATTCTTTGTCTATTTCTACAGTCTCAGCAATCACAGAAATACTTTACGTACGGTCAGATCGAATCATATTACCGATTCTTACGATATTGCCATCCATTTTGACGTGGAAGGGCTACCTGGATGCTAATCTTCTTCAGCGTCTTTTTTACCATCTAGAAAACGCTTAAGCAACTCAAAAGCCCATGCACGTGATAAACATTCATTACCATGCATTTCTTTCAATAAATTACAAATTTTACTGTCGGTATTTCCAAGTTTCACTTGAAATTTTACAACAATTCGTTGCTTTCACATAATTATTCCTGTGAAACAAAACATAACTCTAATGTGTAGGAAGGCTACGAGTGTACGTATTTTTTATAGAAACGAATGCATTTGAAAAAGAAGGCCTCACGCTGTCGGTTGCTGGCGTTTAGCACAAGTATACTTATTATGTAGCAGAGTCAGTCTCGTTATATAATAGCCACATTTACGTACAGAACTAAAAATGGTTAGGGTTACAATGAGCAACAGTCATGTTTAAGCGAAAAACGGCGTTGGCAGCCATATTTAGAAAATTATCTCCACCTAATATTTCATTTGCCAAGGGTGTGTAGGGTAAACCTCATTCCTACCAAAAGTTCTTATTTAACTTAAATACTATTTTTAGTACTTCTCCTTTTCGCCGGTAGAAATCTCGCCAAGCAGACTTTATTGGCGATAAAACATATTATATTCATATTCCGATTGGCATCGTTTGTATCATTTTTGGCGACTTTATCGCTTGCGCCGAGGAAATGGAAAAATACTTTTTTTTCTCCCCCATTTCGTATAAAACAATTCAAATGTCCATTTACGTTGCTTCAATTTTTTTTAAGAAAAATTCGATTAATAATTACAAAACAATTTTCTATCAACTTATGAAACTATTTTTACAATCCAAATGCGTATCAGTTAGCAGGTTTTTTAAGAGTATCAATTAAACTGAGAAACTTCTACACATATTCTCTATTCCCTTTTAATATGATGCAATTAAATCACACACGCATGAATGCACTACTGCACCATCTCAAAGTTCGAACAATCACCGAATGCAGCAAGTGAAAAAATTTAATCACAGTATCGCATGAGGCATGTATGCCAGCTCCATAACTGAAAAGTACACATGCATATATATTCCCAAAGATTGAACAAGAAATTTTCCGAATTGACTCGAGACATATAATTTTGTGGCCAAATTTAGTATCATTTGGTGAACATATTTGTCGTCGATAAACTTTCTCATTTGTCCCCTAAACTTTTCAAGCTTTTAGATCGACAGAGAGTTTATTAACATCTCACGTGAAAGCAACACGAGAGCTATCGGCGACGGACATTGCAATTTTGTGCCTTGGCCAGATGACGAGGATGTTATCTGAGCTGCCCCTTCATTCTCCAAACCTCCGCAATACACCTTGGAAGGATTTGTAACCTCGACAGATTTAACGAGCGCCATCCTCATTTCAAGGTGACTCCTTAATGGTTCGTTGAGAGCAATGATTTTTCCACCTCACTTGAGGGAAGGAGATCGGTTGACTTTGAATTACGGGGATGATTTCTCCCCTCGACCATTGGGTCTAAAGAAAACTTATCATGTCCCTTTTTGCAGTGTTCTTATCATCTTGAACAAAAAGGATCACCCTCGGGTTGGTAATCAAAGCTTTTTTATTGCATTCGCTGTTGTTCAAGAGAACCGTCGCATACTCTCCCTCCAGTAACATTCTCATGATACGAAGAGGAACATTTTGAATTATATTTGTGAAGAAGATCAATTTCTTAGCTACTACTGCAATTGATTCACTCCTCCATGTTGCATTGTCTTTCGCTTTGAAAAATTCCCATTTCGTTGTGAATCGCAGCCGGTGTATCACTAGTTGTTATTTAGGTATGGTTATCTCGGGTAAATAGACCCCCAAAGGCATGTGCCTTTGCACCGCGGTACATACAACCATTAAACTATTTTGTGGGGCTATCTAGTGTTCCAGTCCAGAGTCTTTACTAAAGAGGTGGTGTTTTTCGCCCGATTTTGGAGGAGATTTCTAGACCTCTTGGCGGGGAAGACTCTGAGTGCCGGTGGGTCCAAAGCAAAAACGTTTACGGTTGCTTTTATCAACTTGACCAAACCAGATATTTTCTACGGTTATTTATTACTACTTTTTAACTTCTTTCGTCGTTGTTGAAGTGAGCCGCAACTGTAGCATCAAAACTTTAATCCACATTCAAGAAAAAGAACGGAGACCACAAGTGTACGACCAAGACCACTAGGCTAACGTGACCCTTCTTAACCTAAGTAAGATGATGAAACTTTCACATATTCATCAACTTTTACTTAAACTTCTGATGACAGCACACCTCCAAAACACACATTTTTTCAGAAAATCGAAATTTATTTTTAATTTCATATTAAAATTAATTATTTTAACTCTAAAAATGTGCTTAAATGTTGTTTCTATCTTGTTTAGAAACAGAGTTACAGTTGATATTACTTAATCATGAACTTTTCTTAATGTGAAATACTTTATAAAGAAGTTTTTTTTATTTTTTACATTTTTTATTACTGCAAGACACACAAACACATACACACACATTCATATATGTATATTTAAATATTATATATACATGCGTACTAAATATATGTATATATACATGTACATTATATATACATGCGTACTAAATATATGTATATATACATGTACATTATATATATATATATATACATGTACATTATATATATATATATATATATATACATGTACATTATATATATATATATATACACATGTATATTATATATATATATATATACTTGGGTCTAAAACTAGGAATTAGGCATACGGCTGTGTTTAAACTTCTGGATGCTATAAATAAAGTAAGAAAATTGGACTCGGATGTGCCTTACAAACTAACGCAACTGCTGATAATCGACCGCAAGAGCAAGTGTGCATCTTTGTTGCAATAAACGATTGCCGTTTTTACACCAAATCATCACTTGTGATGGAAAGTGAATTTTGTATGATAATCGAAAACGATCAAGCAAACGGGTAGATAAGAAACACCACAGGGCACACCCCTAAGCCGAAATTTCTTCAAAAAATGTTTATAATTACGATATGGTAGAATGCCAAATGAGTGATCCATTATTCCTTCCTACAATCAGGCGAAGCTACAACAGTGGATTCCTATTGCCGCGAAACTGATGAGAAATTCATGATGAAACAACCAGCATTGCTCACTCGGAACGGCGCAATATTATTGCGTGATAACGCAAGAGCACATAAATTTTCATTCACTGTTGACAAATTAACTTCTCTTCAATATGAAATTTTTCCATGTCTTCCATATTCACCAGATATTTCACAGACCGATTATTACCTTTTTCGTAATTATGAATTTTTTTTAAGAGAAAAAAAATACAATAACCAAAATGATGTTATAAAAGTCTGAATTGTTTTCTGACTCTAAAAATTGAGGGTTTTTTCTTCAAAAAGGCTATATAAATCGCCCAATCGTTGGCAGAAAGTAGTAGATGTTATTGGAAGTTATTTAGATTGAATATAATAAATAATATGAAACACAGCCACATACACGTGAGT
The DNA here is from genome assembly GCA_019974015.1 of Nephila pilipes. Classification (NCBI taxonomy): domain Eukaryota; kingdom Metazoa; phylum Arthropoda; class Arachnida; order Araneae; family Nephilidae; genus Nephila; species Nephila pilipes. The sequence continues at coordinate 14,074 of BMAW01050462.1, forward strand.
GTATGTGTGTTTCAAATACTTTTACATAGAATAGTATTTCTATTCATGGATTTTTTATCGAGTATTTTCATTACAATAAAGTGAAAATTACAAGAACCTTTAACGAAAAAATCAGTGTTAAGACCTCAACCTACCATAACTCTTCCTACTTATGGGTTATTTAATCAAAATAATATACTTTTTTCTAAATATGGTTATGTTTTGTATTATTCTATTTACAAAATGTCAATGTATTTATTTTCTCTCCAGTTTCTATGTTTTGCGGAAAATTTTTAATTTCTGCTTATATTTGTATAAAATGTCCTTTTGAAAGTAAAAATGTACACTAACAAAACTTTTCTTGGGTATTTTTCTAACTTTTTATTTTCCGTAAGGTTATAAAATATGCGTTAGTAGGCAAAATTGAGGTAAATTCAAACCCTTTTCTTTACAAGTAGACTGTTACCTTAAGGTATCCGTACACTTTTAAAACTTCATTTTTGTCAAAAATGTTTAATTTTAATGTTAGTTTAAAATTTAAATCTTTTTCTTTCTAATAGTGTTTGAATTTCTTTTATACCTTGTGATGGCTGCCCATTCCTGTTTGCCTTTTGTGCCATAGCTAAACTCAGTGTTTTAACACTAAAAGCCAATAAGTTGATCAAAGAGACGTTAGAACAATAATCACAATATTTATTATTTGGTTGCTAATATAACGACAATTATAAATGCTCTCCCGCACAAGGCCTTTACTATTTTAACTCAATCTACCAATAATAATCTAACTGACTCTTACCACTAGAATATCTTGACTTCAGCATACATTAACCATATCTTAACTTCAAGCATAGCCAACCGATAACTGGTAACAATTCTCGGCTCCGACTTCAACTCCATCTCTGGAACAATTGCTGAACACTGGAATCACTCAACCTCAACTTCCGGGACCACTCAACCTCAACTTCCGGGACCACTCAACCTCTACCTCTACTTCTACTTCAACCTCTACCTCTACTTCAACCTCTTCCTCTACTTCAACTTCTCTATCGCGACTCTCAGTCTGAGTTTATATATTTCCTAATTCTTTCTCTTCACTTCATTTCTACCTGCTTTACATAATTACGTTTCATTTTTGGTTTGGCAAAGGATGCTTAACAAAAGCAATCATTCTTAATTAAAAGTCCCCAAGGTTAGTGAAAAGAAACCGCGAATAGCCCAATATCACAACCTTATTTAGAGCTTAAGTTACAGATATTTGAATATTACTCGATAGCTAATTTTTAATTGGATTTGAAAGTTTGTTTTTGATTTTTCTCAAAATGAGTTTTCTCGTCATACTCACATATGGTAACGTGGATATCAGAAAAAGGTGTGAACCAAGTTAATTTAATTTTTAAATAAATTAATTAAAATTAAAACAAGTATCCTTTTTACATAGTTTTTTTAGAACCCCTACTACTTTCGTGGTTATAAAATTGATATATTTTTAGTAACAAAGATGTAACTTATATATTTTTTTAACTTTTTCTTTTTCATTGTTATTTGACTCTTAACACAATAAAATTTGTAGTAATGTGATTTTTATCATGAAAGTAGAACCAGCCCCCAAAATTGTTATGATGAATGCGATAAAATTTACACAATAATGATATTTTTGTTTATTTTTGAGTTATAGAGAGCTATTCTGATAATCAATTTATGTACTATTTTCACCATGTTTTCCACTCCCAATTTCTTTTTTGAATTCAAAGTATATTATTAAATGTGTTTTTAATAGTTTTAGATTATATTTTAGCATTAAGAAATATTTTGATAGCAAATATCAATATATTTCAAAAAAATTTCTCCGAAGGTGTACAGATACTTTAAGCATCATTTAAGTATTATATTAATTACTGTACTTATTTTCTAAGAATATTACAGTCATTTTCGTAGACTTTTAAGAGTTTTCACGTACGTTTTGTTGAAGATTTTTATGAACATTACGAAAGAAACAACTCTAATAGGTCGCAACAAAAATCAGTCTACAAATCAGAGAGAAGCTGCCCATTAATAACATTATTTTTTTGATTTTATTTCTCTCTTT
>BMAW01050467.1:0-11125 GCA_019974015.1 Nephila pilipes
GTAGGGTGAAAATTGTTTGTTTATATGTTTTCTATCATCCCTTAAATTTTTGCCCATGAGTGTCGAAATACCCAACATAGTTTTCTATTGCAATGAGAGATAACACAAATTACCACGTTAAAAAAATCTGTGTGACTCTCAGGGCTTCAAATATAAAGTATTTCATTTTCACCATCTGTCCTATCGCGTTTATATTACATAGAAAATGGCGGCACTAAGTTACATGCTTTATTGTTTGGTTGTGGTTCGATGATATAGTGAAATGAGTTACGATTTTTAAAACTTTATTTAAATATTAAAATAGATTTGTAGCATTTACAGGTAGGCCTACTTAAGGCCCCCGTCGACACGCCACCACGAATTTCCCTACCTAATGTTAATCCTATGGAGTTACGTACTTAAAGTCTCACATCTAGAATATTTATTTAAACTGCATGGAATAAAGTGCATTTTAAAGAGCATTAAAAAATGAAGGCTTCTATCTAGTTACTTTTTTTTTTCTGATTTTTGCAAGTATTTTTAAATTTTCATTAAAGATCTGAAAACTTGCATCCGACGCACTAAATTGATCATAAAAATACTTTGAATAATCAGAAAAAAAAAGTAATTCCACAGAAGCCTTCATTTTTTTACGCTCTTTCAAATGCATATTTTTTTAAAAAATTTATTTATTTCCCTGCTTGTAATTTGTTGAGTCAGCAAACTAAGCAGGGAAAGAGGGGAAAGCAATATTAAAAGTCCCGCCTCTATGCGCAAGGATACATGGTAAAGACACGTTGACAAAAGGAGATTTACAAACCTTCGGAGGGAAGTCAGCCGATTCTGGGAATTTCTTAGGATCCCCCCTAGTTGCGTAATATCCGTTGAAAGTTTGTCTAGCTTGCTATACAGATATCTATGTGGTATTTCACAGTGTTTAAAAAGTAAGCTTCATTCACGATTTCTTAAAAATAGAAGTAATCCTTCGTTTTTTACGCTATTTTTACTAAGTATTTAAAAAAAAACACACTATACAAATTACTTTATTAATTATTAAAATGAACAATAGATATTTTAGATACGCTATTTAGAGAGAGATAAAGAAGAAATTTGTTTTTTTTTTTAAATTGTATTATAACTAAAGGAATATTGTTCAAATTTCTATGATAAAATTGAATGCACATCTACATAAATTATGTGCGTAACCATTTATTACTATTTTTTCAAAACTCCATTTGTAGGAATCAGATTAAAATCGATCGAGTTTTTATGATTAAATGAAGAATACAGAGAAAAAAATTATGGCATTAAATTTTTACTGGTTCTTATATATGTGAACAATTTTACATAGCTAGTACATTTCTCAAGAACGGAAACATTATTTTACTGCTTTGAAACAGCGTATGGAGTACCCGAATGGTTATGCTCGCTATTTTGTGGCTAGTGATGTTTTAATCGCAACGAGAGTTCGAGGCCTATTTTCCTAGAACCGCCACCGTGTTTCAAATTAAAAAAAAACAATAAATAGCTCTCATGTTTCTTCCAATTGCGACACTAATAAATATTCAATCCTTACAAATTTTGTTTTAAGATTTCGACCTCGAATTAGCTTTCCCCCCTCTCTTTAGTATAGCAACTAATGCAGAATGAAAATTATTAAATGGATATTATATGAATGAAGCTCTGCCAACAAATATTAGCTACCCTAGAGGCTATTGTTTTCTATACCCTATAAATGCCGTACCTGACCACTTTTCAAAAATTAACTTGTTTTTTTCTTTTTTATGTCTGCTTTCATTAGTAACGAACTTAATTTTCAAACACACGTCGTAATAAATTTCTCTTGAATTTTTTATTGGATTGAAATAAAATATATGAATTAAAATATACCTGCTTTCACCACTAATGAACTCAATTTCCAAAAATATATCGTCATAAATTTCCCCCAATTTTTTTCTTGGATTGAAGGGAAACAAATATAAAAAATAAGTATTTTATATACTTATCTATTAATGTATTACCTTGAATCATTTGTAAATTGGAATCAAGGAAGGTCTGAAAATAAATAACCTTATTTAGAATTTTAAGCGGTGAAGCAGCCTTTTTTTATTCCCCTGAGAACTTCAAATTACATATTTTTAGTTTGGCTTATTGGTCAAATGATTTTAATATTGATTTACAATTATTAGCTAACAAATGAACTATTTTTTTATGTGGACGCACCTTGTTTGGCTAAATCTGCTCTTTGCAAAACTTTGCATACAACTTTTTAATTTTTATTGAATTGTTTTTTCACCTCTCTAAAATAAAAAAAGGACGTTTCATGAAGATAGGTTAACGAGATTGCGCCAAACTATATATACGAAGGAAAAATTGCATTTTTATGATGGTAGAAATGCTTATTGATATTTTATCATCCTCGTCTCTTCCTTTCCAGTAATTGATTTTTTTAGTCTCCGTGCCAAAACATAAATAAATAACTTAGATTCTTTAGAAATAATCCTAGCCCGAAACAAGTACTCGTTTTTATTGAGAGACTCTAATGAATTTCGTGTTAATTTCATATATATCTAAAATGTTATTCCCTTCTTATAATTAAAAATAGAGTATCCCTAAGTGTAAATTCCCCCCCCCCAACTACATTATTTTACATAACTAAAAGTCGAAAATAATCGACAAATTTCTATGATCATGAGATTGTGTGGGTAAAGTCTCTTGATTGAGATAAATTTATAGTTTAAGGTTGATTTAATTATTTTTTTGAATATAAATGTAGATTATGATTATATGAAGTATCTTAGAATATAGCTTTCCTATAAAGTTCATAAAATTAGTTACCATATTTTATGTCTTATTTCTTTTCTATTAAATAGTATTAGATTTTTAGAAAAATATGATTTATTAAAGCTTAGATTTTGTTATTTATTTGTTTGCGTAAATGACGTATTAGAGTAACATGAACTTTTCAGCGACAGACTTCAGAAAAATTAACCAAGGTCTGATAAAGGTAACGATATCTGAAATTATACGAACATTGTCCCACTTCTGTAGGTTCTTTGCCTTTCATTTGGGAATAAAATATAAATTTTGTATCTTTAAATACAAATATTTCACGTGCATACTATTTATTCTTTTGTTTGTTCATTCTGTGTTTTATAAGCTTCTATCGTGAGCGTTTGATGCATACATGTGATGTTAATGATACTGTAACGTGATTATTTGTATAAATTAAAATTATCATTACCTTAAATTTTTGTAAGCCTTTGTTATAGATCAGAGGTCTTCGACCTGGGTTCCGCGGAACCTAGGGTACCTTAGCACTTTGACAGGGGTGCCGTAAGTGCTTATGAAAAATAAGTGTAAATAAATATTTCTTGGATAAAACAAAATCTTAAGTTTCATGAAAGTCACGTGCTTCAAATACATTAATCGAGACACGTTAGGTCACATATTAGTCTCAATTCTTTGGCTCAATCGGTATTTCTTAAATTTGATATATTGATCAGCACTCAACTGAAACTAAAATTTAGTCAAGTTCATATTATGCATTTTTGGATTGACTTTAGAGAAGAATATCCTGAAATTGCCAAAAGATTTGAGGAACATATAATGTCATTTGTTTCGACCTATGTATGAGAAAATGTTATCTCTTTGTACGCTGCGACAAAAACAAAATGCAGAAACAGATTGGTTGCTGAACAGGACATTAGGTTGCAGGTTTTATCAATTATTCCAAGTGTTAAAATACTTTGAAATAAAAAAACAATCACGGACAAGTCATTAAAAATGTTCTTTTTTATGAATTTGTTTTAATTTAAAATATTGTTGTTTTTATTTATTGATAGAATACATTTTAGAAAAAAAAAGAAAAAAAAAAAAAGAAAAAAAAACGCCATTAGCTATCTTTCCTTTCATTATCTTATTAAGAAGTTTGTGTTGTGATGAAAAAAAAAAGAGGCAGTAATAATTTTGTTAATTTGAGTAGGATAAAGCTTTGATATCCAATTTTTTCAGCACTTTGATCAAGAGGTTCCTTCAAGAAAACGGTAAGCTCAAAGGGTTCCCATAGTGTAAAAGGTTGAATACCCTTGCGATGGATAATTGTTTCATTTAAAACAAAAAATGAGTTAAGGTAATGATTTTAAAACTTTTGTTTTCAATATGAGAGCAATCCAAATAAAATCTTGTAAAAAAAGTAAATGAAAAGTGTGTATATATATATATATATATATATATATGTATATATAAAATATGCTTTTTTTTTAGTTTTTATTAATTTCGCTCTAAAAGCAACACGACAGCTATGAAATTTAAAATAAATATATATTATAATCTGTGTCTTTTAGTTACAAAAATCAAACTCTTAATAAAAGCAAATGCCTTGATATAAATTTTCTTTCCTATTGGGGCAATTAGAATTGGATACAATATTTGCAACAAAATTCAAATAATTATTTCAGTTAATACAACCACATACTGACAATGCAGCAACCTCATTGAGCAATTTATTTTGACCAGGTTTCAGTTTTTAGCCACCTAACGGGCTATTGTTTTAGTTGGGTCAATTTTGGCGAACCAGATCACTTTTCGCGTACGAAATCACTTTCCAATTTTTAATCGTTCGCTTCAATTTTAATTACATATAGCTTAAATATATTCAATTTAATAATTAGTCATTTCCATTAATTTTAATTACATATAGTTGATATAATATTCAATTTAATAATTAGTCATTTCCTTTAATTTTATTTACATATAGTTGATATAATATTCAATTTAATAATTTATCGTTTGTTTTGATTTTAATTACACTTAGCTAAAATAAAATCAATTTAATAATTTACTGGTTCCTTTAATTTTAATATCGGAAAAGTTTACTATAGTCAATTTCTCGATATTTTATCGTTTACTTTAATCCTAATATTTAATTGAGTAATTTAATAATAATTACAAAAAAAAGCACACTTTGGGTGGCAAAATCTGTTCTTTGCAAAATTTTGTATATAGAACATTTTATTATATTAAAATTTATTTTCATATAATTAATCAGTAAACACAAAATTTGGAATATCGCTAACATTGTCGATCTTTTATAAATCAAGTGATACGATTTTGAAAAAAATGAAATAGTAGAAGCAGATTTTTTGAAATTAGAAGGCATGAAAAAAGCAGTAAAAAAAAGTTGTCGAAAGGGAAGAATGACTATTTTTGAAGCAATGAAAAAACCAGTTTCTTCCTAGTTTGGGATAGCTTTCAAACACTTGAACAACACAGAAGGGCAATTTAGCCTCAGGAGGGACCGATTCCTACCGCAAAAGCTTGCAAGATACAACGATGGAGATCAAATTACCCCTTTTTCTCTTGTTTTGAATGGAGGGGGAGATAGAAGGGGAAGAATCGAGGTGGGGAAACAGCTCTACTTCTTTCAGTTCTGTCTAGAGGAAATATTTATTACCCTGTGACGACATTTTCAAACTTCATGATAGCTGTCAAAACATAAATATAAGAAAATGGAAAATATTAGAGCAAAATTGAAAAAATTAAAAGCATCTAAGAAGTTCCTAATTTGAATTCAAGCGAAATAAGGAAAATTAAGAAAAATAAAGCTTGTAATTTCTCTTTTATAAGAGAACTATTTACTTCTGCTCCATATGACCAGTATTGTATGAGTACTTTGTCCGCACTAAGTAACGCCCCTTCCCCCCTCCCAGTAGAGGGAGCTTTCGTCGATTCTTAGTTTCGGAATAGCTCGAAGGGAGCCTTAACTGCTCTTGTGCTACGAAAACCTTCAACTGACTTCACAAAACTCTCTTTTTTCTTCTTCCTCACGGTCGGTACTACCAGCGCCACGTAGCGGAGACTCTGAATCATTGCTCGGATGAAACAGAAACACTACATATGCTGTTTGATATTGATATGCTTTTTTTATGATCTCGAAAACATTGAACTATTCAAAAAGATTGTTCATTAGCGTAAAGTAAGCGAACATATGACAGTTAGGGGTCTAACATAAATATTTCTTATCCTTTCCGGTATTCAAAATTTCACTTTCAAATATGGATATACGAAACATCTTGATAATTCATTCACAAACTTTCTAATATCATATAAATGATGTTTTGCGATCTACTTGGGCCTGGTCAGACAAAGAAATATTTCTTTTGATTCGGTGAGCCATTTCTCTACGTGTTTGGAAACCTGAATTAGATGTCTCAAGATCAAAGGATGCTTTTTTTCCCGCAATCCGAAATTGTGGACAATATCCGATTTTGGTACATTTGTAAAATTCTGTCTACCATTTAAGTTGGTACTATTCTATCCAAATTAATATCAAACATTTCTAATCCAATTTTAACATTCAAATAATTGTTTGGCGACATTTTTCTGATATGGCAAAAATGGTCAGTGGGATTCCATCATTTTCTCCACAATTGGTTGTTCGGGATTATTTTGAATGAATTTTTAAACGTGTTAAAACAGAGTATATATGAAGCAATGCTAAATACAGGGAAAATTATTAATTTATTGTAAATTGATAAAATATGCTGAGAATATCTATAAATGAAGACGGAATATGATGGAAATATCGTCTACGCAAGTGTTTTTATTTTTTTTGGATCCAGTTTTCTAATATTATGTCATTACTGCCTTAAAAAGTAATAAATTACACCCTAAATTTAAAAAAAAAATACTAAATGCTATAATTATCTTCCAAAAAGAAGAAATATTTTTAAAATGTCAATTTATTAATTTTTTTTACCATTTTATCTTTGTTATAGGATAATGTGGTATGGCTGTAGAAATCTATGTGATGCGGATAAATTCAATCCATTTGGGCCACAAAAGCAAGCTGCATATGTATATCAGCGATTTTACAATCAGTGAAACAAAGAGGAGAATATAGCAGAAATTTTGTAAGCGTTAAACTTTATAATGTAAAAATTGAATTAATGTATTTAAAAAGGATCATTCTTTTATTCAAAGGATTTTACTTAGGAATTTGAGTAATTACATTCACATATTCTACATCATTAATTTACTATAGAGTGTTGGGTGCTTTGCCTTTGATACTGACATTCGAAAAAAAATTTAATTAATTAAAATTGTAAGTATTGAGGAAATTAATAAATTCGTATGCAAACAAATATTTTTTTTAATAAAAAAAGGGAATTTTCTAAGAAAGGTATTTAATGGGTTTAACACTTTGTGTATGGGGATATAAATACAAACATTCGCGTTTTATTTACAGAACTAACGAACCAAAAGGGCATATTTTCATATATTCATCCAATGAATTCCAGTTAATTTTTATTACGTTTTCCCTTATTTTCAGATGTTGAGATTCTCAGCAGTTTATGAGAAATGTATATATTTTTCTTAAATCTTAAGCTGTATTTACTTTTTGTTTGAATTTTATTCCTATTTATTCTTGTATTTTTTCACAACATTGTTGTAATCACATTATACGGTAATTATTTTAAAAACAGACTACGAAATATTTAAATTGTCTCTTTCTCATGTGTATATGTATTTATATACATTTTCAACAGTCTAAAACTTTTCTACTGTTTTTTTCGTCTGCTACAAAAAAAGACTTTCAACCACCCATCCAGACATTCATGGAAATTAACTGTTAATTGTTAATGTATTTGTTCATGAGTATCTTAGTAGAATCAGAGATGATAGTATAAAATCAAAAGTTCGTTATGAGTTCATTTCCTTGTGTGACACATGTAGCCTAGTTATCTTGGAAACGAGCCTTGATGCCATTAAAGTCCTGCCGTATATCCGGGGCTGATGCAAGTTAAATATGTCGAGACTCGAAGTCCTCCCATTTTCATGCAGGGAAAGTTAGGAGAGGGAGGTGCTAGCTCCGGGATCACACTCGCCACTTGAAATAAGGATCAAAATTTCGAAGTCCGTCTCCAATTTCCCTCGAATTGATTTTAAGTACCATTTCAAACACATTAAAGTCGATTTTTACAAGCATTGATTCACTTTTTTAAGTAATTCCATCCGAAAAACTATACAATTCGTTAATATTATAAATTTAAGATTATTCTGAAATTTCAAAAATGATTAACACAAATAAACTGTAAACAATGTAGGCTCCTTCCAAATCTCTACAAAGAAAGAAATCCTGTATTATCGTAAGACATTTTGGCCCAGTATATTTGTACAGTGAGATAAAGTTAAAATATATAGTTATTTAAATTCTTTGTAAATTTGCTCTTGGATCACATTTACAAATATTCAATCTAAGAGTAACCAAGTCACCTTTTTAGTTAATGTATGTTACTCGTCAATGGATGTGCAAATCCAGGAATATATTTGAAAAGATCAAATGCAATTTTTATCAATTTTATCCCAATTAAAATTTCAAAATAACTTGTAATATGTTCCTGACTAGATTAAGACTTTATATAAATGTTAACATTTTCGCTGCTTTCTTATCAAATTCAATATAAATTTTATAGACATTCAATTATTGTGTCTCCTAGAGATTATCACAATCACTGGAAGTATTCCAATATTTAACAAATGCACACTTTATTAAATGACCAGTCAATCCCACTGTGCATAAATTTGGAATGGATTTTGTTGATTATCTCCTCACTTCTCATACTTTATTTATAAAGTATTTTCTATTTCTTTTATTTAGCCAAGTTACGTTTGGTATGACATTACAGAGTATATCCCGATAGAAATTGGTTTTAAATGAAGAATCTTTGAAAAGTTTTCATTGAAATCATGAAAAACCAGAGCACTGTTATCACGTATGAAAAACTCAAACAAAGTAATTATTAAATCCATAAGTACTTGCAATTCACACAATCACAAATGCCCGTGCACATTGTGTTTTTGATAATATCAGAACATTAAGAAAACACCGGGATATGAACACGTTTAGAATGACATTATATTTATCAAATTTGCAGTATTCTGGTAAGCTATTTTATTTTATTTCTCATAGTATATCTAAGGCCAATGCTTTGACCCCACTTTTTGTAGAATACTATATACACTACTAAAAATTAAATAAAATGAACAACTGAAAATTTCATTTTGTGAGCAAAAATAATTATTCAAATAAATCTGAAATATGAACTTTAATAAATTTTCATCTATTACAGCTTCAAAACTTCATTGTGCCTTAGAATTTTTCTTCTAAAGTGATTAAAATGTAGATCAGAGGCGTTATTATAAGGAAATTACAATTGAATTCTTTTCGAGTTAGGATCAGAGTTTTGGAATAGGGTATATTAAAATAATAATATTATAATCTACACAGAACTTATAGTGTTAATTCCTTCCTTTAATAATGGAGTAATACAGAATGAACATTGATGAACATGAATAAATTACTAGCCTCTAAAACATAAGTATTTAGAATGACTGCTTATTTACATCGCATAAACAAAATTTATTTCTGCATTTGGCTTGTAGTGAATGGAAGGGCGTGGTGAGAGTTCATGTATCAACGTGAATACCGAAGAGGAAATTCCTTAGTGTACTTTTGATCATTTGATACTCCCAGAACAAAGTGATCCTCTGAGGACTGATATAACTCGACTTCGTTTACATGTTTATTCAAAGTTGTTGTGTGATGGGCCACGATGTTCATTTTTCATCGCCCGTTCGACCACTAAACATCCAGGAAATGGCAAGGGTGGATGGCTGCATTCCTCTATCTCCTGAAGTACCAATTGAACGAGTTATTGGTGCAAAACTCACCCGAGATTGTAAGATGAGCTATAGGCATATTAATAGACCATACAATCGATTCTCTTGGAGATTGGTAATTCTGTAGTGCTGGATGATATTTTAGAAAATAAGCCGAATAATAAAACTTTAGTAGCAATAACATTGGGCTTGGACGTGCTGAACCAATTTAGAGACGATTCATACCAATACAAGAAAGAAGGAAATAAGAATGCAAAGTCTGTTCAAACAATTTATAATTTCTGAGACAGTTTAGGCTACCGGGGTTTGGGGATTAAACTGTGTCTTGCTAGTTAGTTATGGAACCCAGGGATTTATAATACAGCTGTTTATTCGCAGACTTTTCTTACTTCGAAACTCCATTTGAAAATGTACACAATTGGAGCTTTGGAAGAAAATTAAATTAAATCCTTCACTTGCGGCAAGGTTTTCTCGAAGATAGTGAAGAAAAACTCGTCCACCGTGGAACTCATGAAGGTGATTATGTTGAAAAACCATGTTTGAGCGTAACTTTAGGTAACAAATTCATGTTCTCTCTTGTCTTTTTATAATTCTTCGGTGGTTTAACAAACGTCAAACTAACACAAATTTCAGTTACAATCTTTCGTTCAGGTGGGATTTGATTTTCACTCGTAATAAATTTTGGATTATTTTAGCTTCAAAAATATATTTATAAGTCCACAGGCTGAAATTATTTTTGATCGATTATTTATCTCATATGGAAGGTTCGGAAACATAGAGAAGAATATCATATTTTAAATATCAAGAAGTTCCGCATAACATATTCCTTTTCAGTTTGTGCAATTCAAGGTTTCAAATTCTGAAGTCATGTAGATTGTAGTGGTTACAGTAACACAGGCGTCAAAGTCTCCATCTCAAGGGCAGGCATTGTTCTTGTCAGATCGGGGTTCGGAACTTAAGACCCACCGTGTAAGAAAACTAATGGACGTTGAATCGTCGGTTCCAAATTATCCTTTAGCATGGTATGATTGGAGAGTTCATCTCGGCTTCCTCCATTGTTGACCAGAGTCAAAATTTTGAATCTGAAAAATGTTCACATTAACTTTTGAGACATCGTATTCAAACATCTTACTTTCTGTATAAGGCCGCAGGCTATGGTGAAGGTTTCAGAAAATGTGAGATGAATACTCTTTGGGTGATTATAATTATAATACAAAATGGCTATTATAGATCCAATTCCTTCTGTTTTATTGAATGACATTATATCGACCTCTTTCATCATTGTATAGAAATCAAGGTACATATAGTTACTGAATAATTACTTTCATTTTAGTTACACATAAAATTATTGTAACTTTAAAACAAAATGTGACTTGAAGTCTCGAGGATTAAAATCTGGCAATTTAAGTTTCTTAAATTAGTAAGACTTTAATACAGCTTTTCTTCTTGTTTTTATTTTCTC
>BMAW01050473.1:0-56017 GCA_019974015.1 Nephila pilipes
AGGTATATAAAGGTTTCCAGACATTTTGATTATATAGGTAATATGGATCATAAAGTGTTAAAATCTTTCTCGCTGGCTGATAATTTATACATTTACATTGTAAAATTGGGCGATAAAATAAAAATTAAATTTAGTCATTTTCAATACTGTGCGAAAGATGATGAATCTTTAACTTTACCGCTTTTAACATGGCAATATTTCGTGGATTGGAAGAACACTGTTTTGGAACCTGTTCAGGAAGAACCAGTTATTTTAAATAATTCTCTAATATTTACTGTTAAATATGAAACAAATGATTCATTTTTCGTCATTTTTCAAAAAATTCTAAAGGACGCGAGAGTTACACTACACAGTCGTTCAACCATTTGCATTTTGAAAAAAACTCAATGGCAAAAGTTATACCTTATTAGGAAATATGTTACGCAGTGTGTTAGAGACATCCTAGTTAAAGATTTTAAAAATAATTTATCTTTACTATTATTGGATTATTCCAAAGGAGATGATAAAGACGAAACTATTGAATCAAAACTGGTGGATTCAATGTATGAAATCTCATACAATCATTTTAAGACATCCATTGAAAAGTTTTTAGACTGCAATATTTGGCGTACAACTTTAAATATTGCAAAAAAAGTAGAGTTTTACAGATATCTCGCCTGGTGTGATATGGATTTCCAACAAATGGCTCTAGAATTCATATCCAAAAATGAACATAGGGTAGATTACATGAAACAATTTCTACTGGATAAAGAACACTTTAAGAATTTTACTAAAAAAGTAGAAACTATGTATTTGACAAACTCCAAACAAGATTAGTACGTTAAAAAAAATATTTGTAAAAAAAACGAGTTACTAATAATACTTGTAATTTAAAATGTCATACCAGCAAAATAAAAAAGTTTTGTCTAAAGATTTATTTTTTTTATGTGTGTGGAAAATTATTTTTAATATATTTTAAAAGTGTTTTATTCTAAAGGTATTTAAACTGTAATTAAAGCTTTTTCTATTTGAATAATTCTTTTTAATGTGAGATAGTTTCTGTTATTTAAAAAAAAATGTCAACTGATCAAAAAACAGAACCTATCGAAGAATTTGTACCTGTGATCTTTGGAGAACCAAATGAATCAATCATACCTAACAATGTTGTGAATCGAAATTATTTCGAGTTTGTACAACACGTTATTCGAAAATACGAGTGAGTCATATCAGAAATTATTTTAAAAGGAATTTGGAAGAAACGATATACGATTTTTAATTTTGAATGTGCTGATGAACTAGAATTCATTCAAGATTGGGAAAGTAATTTCAAACTTTGCAAGTTTCGCAACAGAGATTTAAAAAACACTAGAAAATTGTTCGCATTTATCAATCCAAAAGATGACATTTACTCTATTAGTTATTTTGAAAAGTTTCGATTTGACTATTGTATTAGCAGCGAACCAATACTTTTCTGGAATTATGAAATAAAAAAATTGATAGATTCATTTCGAAATCTGGAAATAACATTTCGATTAAACAATAATCAATTGGTATCCATCAAGAATAATGTACTTCATTTCAACAATGTTAGAAAATCTTTGTACGGATTTGATAATTCGAAGCGAAAAGTGTGTCATTTGGATGAACTTTTTACAATTTACAATCCATTTATATAAATGCATTTTGTCAAATATTAAAATTTTTTAGTTGGTATGATTAGTTTTTGGTTAAGTTTGATATTGTACAGAATGAATATAAATTATTGTTTGTCTTTGAATCTTACAAATACTCGTGCGAGATAATCATGACAAAGTTGGTTGTAATTTGTAAATAAAACACGTGTTAAATACAATTTATAACGGTAACGGTAACGGCTAAAGTTACGAGGTTCCTATTTAAAAATATTAAACTTACCCTCTCATCATAATTTATAAATTTAAAGAGCATAATTAGTTAAAGTTTTATCGTAATTTAAGTTGCTATCATAATTAGGATCAAGGCAACAAGCACCTGGGTGTTCGACAGAGTGAGGCAACTGCCGAAACTAGTTGGAAATTAAAATTACGAGGGCGCACACTGCTATTGGATGCCGTAGCAAGGGAAGCTAAGAAGCATACATAGCGGTGGGCGGGGTCTAGGTTAGGGGCGGGACTTCAGTTCGAAGACGAAAAACGGCTTCGAGAAACTGTTGTCCGTGGGGTTTTGAGAGGTTATAAAAAGAAAAATTTAGCTAATAAATTAAATTGAAATAAAAGGAAAGACGGACTGTACCCAGCTATGTGCACGACGACGTGCACGTGGAGGGAAACACCTCCGAGTGCTGCTTGGCCAAAGTCTATCGATTCGCCCGATACATGCAGCAAGTGGAGCGATTGAACAAGGAATTACAGCACAACCTGCTGCGCATGGAGTATTAAAAGAGACTGATAAAAACTTGGATGGATCAATGGACTTGAACCGAAAAAAGGGGGACCGAGTCGACTCGGTCCCTCTTTTTTTGGTAAAAAGAATGTGCCAAGATTGGAATGTAACTTTTTTCAAAACTTGTAAAGACCCATGAGATTGTATCCATGAAACTTTTGTTTCATTGACCTGTGTCGTGATTGGAATGTAACCTTTTCACAACCCATGAGATTGTATAAGGTTTCTGTATCAATAAAAATTTTGTTTCTTTGACTTGTGTCGTGATGATTATTTAAACCACCCCTCTCGAGTAGAATACTCACTCGCCCTTCTATGTGAAAAAAAAAATTTTTTTAAGCTTAAGACTGCACTGCACTGCACTAATACTTTACCGTATTTGCGTAAAGGTGAGCTCAAAATGACGGTATTTTGCATCATTGAACCGCTTTTAAATAAAAAACGTGTCGGAATACGCAATGGAATCCCCCTCGTTTCATTTCAGGTCGTTTTCCGTTTCCAGTCATTTTTTTGAAAGGGTCACGGGGCTCAACTATTTTTTCGACCGACTGTAATTGTCTGTCGTAAGACTTTAGTTTTTCCCAACTGTATCGCATTTGCTATGGGGCCTGTTTTAAAGAACTCTGCTTCCTTCTTTCCATCAGTAGGAATATTTTCTCCTGTATTATCCTTTAAAATTTTCTCATTGGCTTTCTGAGCTCTAGTTAAATTTTGTCCTTCTAAATGTGTGAATGCTTCTTGGCATCGTTGCTGTCTTCTTTTTCCGTTCTCTTTATTTCCTGTCTGTATTTTCCGATGCACTTCTCTTTGCACTTTTTCTTTATCATTCGGTAGCATCGCTGGTGCTAATAACGCTTCTTCTTTTCCTCTGTTAACGATATTTTGTTTCCGTATGGCTTGCGTTAACTTTTCATTATGTTCCTGGATACTAGATTATTTCTGTTCTTTATTCTTCGGTTCAGAATCAAACTTTTCCTGTTGAGACTGAAGTCGTCTTTCATCAACAATTTCCATTACTTTTTCTTCAATACTGGTATCCTGTAACCCTATAGCTTCGGATAATTTTTCATTCTCCTTCTGAATTTCGGTAAACTTCTCGTCCCTTTCTTTCAGTTCAGATTCAAACTTTTTCTGCTGATTCTGAAATCGTTTTTCATAATACTCTTGGATTTTTCTTTGTTTTCTTCTATTGTTTTTAATTATTAATTTTTCTAACCTTAATTTTTCTAGTTCAAATTCCCTTTCTAACTTTTTTTCTCTTTCAATCCTATCTTCAATTATCCTCTCGAGACATCCTCTTGCGAAAACTTCTTCATAGAATTTACTTTTTGTTATGATATCCCTTATTGCCACATAGGTAGCATCCGAAGGGACACTTTCGTCTAATTCAAGCGCAAGCTCAACTAAATCACTTTTACGTCCTTTTGAGAGGAACGACATTTTTAACAATATTTCAATACTTTTCAAAATAAATCACTTCTTAGCACATTTTTTTTCACAGTTCCGGTAGGTTAGAGACCTACAACGTACTTTTTTTTTTGCGCGGTTCACTATATAATCCAGGGAACACTTTTTTGTGTCTTTCACAATTCCGGTAGGTTAGCGGCCTACAAAGTACATCCTTTTCTTACAGTTCTCTCAGAGAAATGTAAGTCTGACCGTGGGCTTCAATATAAATCCCGCTTCTGACTATCATAAACTCACTACTATCTACTAACTAATCATCATCACCTCAGATTTCAGTTCTCGGTTGTCCTTAGACAAAAAAAAACACATCGGGTTGTATAACAACAACAATATTTATTCTTCTTATTACCGCTCGTTTACAACAGCTCCTCTCGGAGATTCGGTCAGGTTCCGTCTGAGGGGATCGTGTGACATCACACTCTCTCCCTTTACAAAATGAACGCCCTCTAGAGGCAGGCTCTAAGTAGGGAAGTTAACAATACTTCAAAATAACAAATTTCGCTATTAGTTCTATTTTTCTTAAAAATTGTTCAAAAGCTTGGATATTATTCATTAAATCAGTTGTAAATAAATACAAAATACAATTAAACAAATTGATCCTTCCAAAGAATGCGAGGCTAATTTTCTTCACTAATTAAATGATAATCAAGAAAAAAGAACTCAATTTCATTGTTAAAGTAATAATAATTAACAGTAAAAAATAACAGATTTTAGATAATAAGAAATTTCGGAAATTATTTAACTGACTTATAATCTTTATTCTTTAACAACTATCTATTCTAGTCCTTACGGTTGTAAAAATCACTCAAATTTTTAAAAACTTTAATTTATTTCTATTCGAATTAAATGACTGTAACATAATTTCTATTTACTTTTATTACATAATTATTTTACTTTTTCAGATAAGTAAGTATTTCTGTAAGAAATTTTTTTGAACGGTTCATTTTAATAAAGGCTTATTTAAAAAAATAAGTGGAAACTTTCATTTAAATAGCAAGATGATGGCTTGAGTGCAGCTTAGACGACAACACTTTTCAGGAAACAAGATCATTTGAAAAATGGTAATGTCCAGAAAAAACAGTGTATTACTACACAAAGATTTTTTTGTCTTGCGCATGGTTGTTACATACTGGTTCCTCTCCAGGACAACGTTTTGGCGATCAATCTATTACTAGAAATCAGGATTTGGCGGGGAAAATCTTCAACCCCGTAAAGTAGAGACTCCCAAAATGTATATTAGAATTTTTTTTTTATGTAGAGGAATTCGAAACTAATGCAAAGAATTCCTTTTTTATAATACAGTTATAAAAGGTATAATTGTTTTTGAGCTTTTTTATGTAGCGGAAGAATAAACCTTATTACGCTAGTTCCAATACTTTTTTTTATACGTCATCGTGTATGATGGACCTGGATTGGAAGACTGTTCATCGGATTGTTAATTGCTTAGTTTGGCGACTCTGGCACGTTTCGAAAAAAAATTCTTCAACGCCGCTAAGTAAAGATTTCCCTCAAAGTCCAACCTCAGAAATTAAAATATTTCATTCAATTTAAATTCAATAAATGTTTTAATCGATACATTTATGAATCACCTTTGGATCATGTAAATTTCTGGTTAGGTTTTGGTGCTCATCTTATGTTCTGACCGACTGTATTTCTAAACATTTGCAATTCAAACGAAACCAAGCCCTGTAGAAATAATTTTGAAACCTCATTTTCAGACCGTAACGTTTCAAAGCGATTTTCTCTTATTCCTAGTTTTTGAGTGGCTTAAGAATATTTCAATCTCTGTTCACAGATACTGAGGATTTATTTTTTGAGTTTATTTTGTGTGTGAATTTGAAACAGGCAAATACATTTCACAGGTAGTCTATGTCCTTTTCATATCACTGATATGGCAACAAGAAAAGTAGAAGAAATACTGGAATGACAATTAATCGTAATAACATTTCAGTTTGGCAACATTAACTTAAGGTAAAACAATGTTCAAGATGGATGAGAATCAGATGCAAGGTATTATTTACTATTATTTCCTTATTTGCTTAAAAACTTAAATTTTTTGGAAAACAATGCTCTTCTGCTTAAAAAAACTGCAGCCTAAAGAGCATTTTCATGCGATGGAATATTTTTCTTTTCCGTGGTTCAAAGTTAAATGTGATGCGTTTCTTCGTATATGTTTGTTTTTGTTCTATCTTCTCACCATTTCAGAGTTCCTGTATAAAAATTAAAGTACACCAAAAATGACATGAAAGTACAAAATTTAATCAGTATCAATTTAAAGAACGACATGCTATTTTTAAGGCAATTTCGTAGTTTGTTTCCAAATGTTATACATATGTTTTTATGAGGTTTGCAATTACTTTATTTTATGAATTAAACGAACTATTCTAGTGTCAAGTAAAGAACGGAGATTAAATTAATCCTTCATTTCTGTTTTGTGTCATTAGGGAATTTTGAAGTATTCGACTGAATAGTTAAGTTATTTTGAGATAAAAATATCATTGTCACACAGCTTATGTATGGTTTAAAAATTTTGAATAAAGATAAGATTATTTTCCATTTGCAATTAATTCATATAATATCTTAAAGGCATAAGTGGGTTATACACTTATATATATCATATATTAAATGGGAAGATGTAAACATCTACTTAGTACATGTTATTTTTACACTTTATCATCTGCATGTTAGAAAGGAAAAGCTGATTTGCTAATATTTTCTAAAAGTGAAGCAAACCAATTTAAGAGTATAGTTTAATTTGTGTTGTGGAATGGGTAACATTATAAATTATATTGTAACAAATTGAATAATTGTAATTTAAATTGTCATTACATATTTATGTTAAAATCTTGAGCAATAACTTTCGTGAACCTTTTTAGTGTAATATCTGTGAGATATTAGATAATCAAAAGTTGTTTTTAAGATTTGAATATCAAAAAGTTATATTAAAATGTATAATCATGTGATTTTGCTAAAGGTATTTGAAATATTTAAAAAAAAAAATTGTCAGTTTATATAAAAATATCCTAAGTATAGTTGACATTCTTTAATGCAGCATGTTAGGGTTCCATGATGAATTAATAATTTTGCTAGATTATCGAGCATCAATAAAGTTTCAATATAGGTCCCAAAGGTAAATCACTATATGAAAATTTATAATCGATTTAAATGTATATTAATATATTTACTTACACACATTCTGAACCAGTGTAAATAATATTATATATTTGACAAAGTATTTTGTCATTCTAGTAACTATGCGAAATTAATTTCAAGCTTTGAACATTATGTTATTTGAATATTTTTTTATTGATCAAAAACAGTACAAAAGAAAAATTAAAACTATGCAATAATTAAAACATGTTGGGATAAGGCTATTCTTTGGCAAGAATAAGTGTATCTGTTTTAAAAGAGTATGTTATATTGCCACAATTATTCAGACTCTTAAAGAAATAATTATAGATTAATTTATTAATTTAGCAGAGTGTTTTTATTTTTTTGGAAATTTTTTAAATATATCAAAGCCTGTTCTCTGGAGATTTAAATTGACCATTCCTGGCTCCATCTGCTTCTATCTCCTGAACCTAGAGTTCTTGTGGGTTCCAAAAACTAATCCTGAATTCACATATACACACACAAAATATGAAAGGAAACTGCTTTATTGGTACCATATTATAAAACGTATTGACTGTGGTGTGTAGGATTAAAGAGAATTCCCTGTAATGATGCAATTCAATAATGGATTGTTCTATGGAGATATTTAATGGTGTGGTTTTTTCTTCATGGTTGGTGATTTGTAGAAAAAATCTTAATGAAATCTTTTCGTTTTACATTTGATTTCAAATTCAAGATGAAGAAATTTATCTTATTTAAAATTAAATTATCTTCTTATTATGTAATGTTTAAATCAATAATTTAGATTTGATTTTTAATATATCTGAGTAATATATCATGTTCATTCCCAAAAAGTTTTATTAGTAGTATAAATTTGTAAAATATAAATTTCATATAATAGATGTCATTTTATGCATAAAAAATTTACATGATAATTAAATCTTTGGTGAAACACAAAAGCGTTTTCATTTTTATGTAATAAAAATCAAATCAATTTCATTCAATATTTCATCAATTTTTAACATAAATGGACAGCATATTAAATTGGAAATTTATTTTTCCCTAATAAAATATTTTAATTGAAGAAAACTGATCTGATGTTAAACTAATTTTGATAGTTTGTAATCAAATATCTAGAATCAGTAATTGATATTTTTTCTGATTTGATTTAAATACATTGATTTGAAAATTATGAAATGGAAAAAATAATTTCACTAGATTTCAAATTTTTGAAATTCTTTGAATCAGCAATATGATTTTCCGTTGTTTCATAATGTAAATAATAGAGGGAATGGTGAATGAAATGAATGCCATTTAAGCATCAAATTCCTTTATTGTTAAAGCAATTTAAATAAATTTCTTTCAATTTTAAGTTTGTATTAATTGTGTGTTAGCAATAATGTTAAATCTATTTTAATTGATTTAATTGAAGTTCCTATTACACCAATTTGAATTTTGTTTTTGTATGTTTGCAGAATCGGTGCTCTTCTCACTTTCATGAGTATAACAATAAAATTATAGTTTTGTGCTCTACTTTTCTTTCTTTTTTTTTTTCTTTTATTTATTTTTTCTTTTTTTTTATTTTGCTGTTTGAATTATCAGCCATTCTAATTCCACTTATGTAACCACCTTAATAACCTAATTGATAACCACCTTAATAACCTAATTGATAACCACCTTACATAGACAGATTTATTCCTGTTTTGAAAATATTAATTGTTGTCAGGTAGCAGAGGTTTTAGCTGTTAAAAATTGTTTAATTATTTTCAATTGTTTAATTAATAGTCAATAAATTTTTAATAGGTAAGTATGGATTTTGTAATATATCAATAAAATGAATCTAGAGAAAAGAAATAAAAACTTTGTTTTTATGAAAGTGTGTTTTAGAATGTTTTAGCTGAACTTTTATAAATGAATTTTGTTGTCATATAAGTATTTATTAATTGCAATTAATTTTGTTACATCCAGTATTTATTCTAATATTTTTTCTACTGGTTTGTTTGTTCTCTCATATTTTAGGCTTTAAAATTAACACCTTTTTTTTTATATATATAGTTCTGTGTTTATTTGTATATATGGATATTAATCTCTGTTTATTAAACTTACAATTTTTTATAAGTTTGTTTCATTGTGAAGTAAAATTAAATTTTTGAACCATGTCTTTTTCTTTTAGTTTATGAGTGTTCAATTTTGGAACATATTTAAGCAAGTAATTAAAATGAAAAGAAATATGCAATGTTAAGATATCTAATGTTGATTAATATTTGATACAAATTAAAGCAGTTAATAAATTAAATTAAAAACAATACCTGAATAATTTGACATGCTTTATTGATTGAATTTATTACTAAAAAAAAGATATGATATAATTCAGAGTAAGTAATGAGTATGTGAAATTGGAAGAAATTTCATTTCTGGGTACTTCCCCTCTAAAGCAGTGCAAAATAATTAAGAAATATTTTCTAGGTAGGTTATATAGCAAGGTAGGCTTCAAGAGTTTGGTGACGACCTTGTCAATCATAATCTGAGTGTTGCTAGAACTGGGAAATACATTTTTGACATTTATTTTACTGTTGATTAATGTAAAAGTGGTTTTTTTTTTCCTGACATTTCTTTCCAACTTCAATGCTTGTTTGACAACTGCCGATTAGCTGACTGAAAAGTGTCATATTGCTAAATGAATTACCTAGGATGTTGATATTTAATTTGTCAGACTAAATATAGTTGAGCACATATATATCTCAAAATAACAATTGAGTTGATTAAACAAAATTATATTTAGTTTATAAAAACACATTCTCTCTCATTAAATTAAATGTAGAATATTAAAATTTTATTAAGTGCAGGATGCTTTTATATAAATTGCAATCAAAAGAATGTTTAAGTTTTAATATATTAATAAAAATGTGTATATATGATTTTATCTTGAGAATTAATTATAATTTTTTTTTTTTTTAGTGTTTAGAAAATACACGAGTAAAATTTAAAATTCATGATTTTGTAGTTATTTTGTTGTAATTTTTTTAAAATATAATTTTAGGTATTGCATTTATTCCAGATAAATTATGCTTGTATTTCTATGATATAAACTATATTTGTACTTTTTAAAATTTTTTGGAACTTTTAAAATATATATATATGTTCTTTACGATTATAAATAAGTTACATACTTGAAGTGGGTAGTTTCTCAAAAAATTATGTATCCCTAGTTTAATGCAATAATTTTTAACTAGTGTATCACAATGGGATTCTAGGTGTTCTGCAAAAATTATTAGAAATCATTAAAATTATTTTTGAAGCAGTTTTAAAAGCTTGGCACATATGGAAATTAAAATGTTTTTAATTGAACTTTTATTTTTGTTCTAAAATAAAAATATTTTGTGTAAATGTGTATAAAATTGCAATAAAAATATTTGACTATAAATTATAATTGCTATATTTAATAAAAATTTATCTTAGAAATTTTGGACGAATTAAGATTTCTCCTGTTAAAAATTGGGTGTACCAAATTTTTTTAAAACATCAAATACACAAAAATGTTAAATTATGATAAAATAATTATAGATATTATGAGAATTACTATCCTTTTTATATAAATTATAATAAATATTTTAATATTTGGTCCTGATAGGAAAAATAATTGTGTGAATGTATCTCATTAATCCAGAATGTTGTGTATTTACATATATGTAGTATACACATTTTTAGATTATAATTTAACTGTGCTTTGAGTTAAAAGGTTGGAGGCCTCTGGTCTAGGAGAGGATATGTTTTCAAATTCTTTCAATATGTTTTATTAATTATTATCCACAACATAATTACCAGATCATTAACAAAAAGGCATTTCTTTTTTAAAAAAATTTAATTTTGATGACAGTTTTTTCTAAATATGTGGACTGTTTAGGAAAGGATTGCATGGTTTGCATATAAGTATTAAATCTCTAATTTTCAGCTGGTATTCAAAATTGTCATAAAATAACTGTTAAGCTTTTACTTTGTTGCATTAATTGTTTATAATTCAAAAATATTCCTGTGTTTAGAATATATATGCATTTATGTTAAATTGATTTCATTTCTAATTTTATTTTGATCAAGTTAAATTGTAGAATTTTTGATCAAGAATTGTAGTCACTATGTTGTATTTTTATCTCATTATAATTGTTAACCCGGGAGAACGTGCACCCCAAAAAATATAAAACGACAGCGTGCGTTGGGTTAAATAGGCCTGTAATCACTTTTAAGTGACATTTGGCATTTTATGATTGGAACTTTTTTCTAAATATGTGGCAAAATGCAAAAAATTGTATGTATATATATATATATATAAGAAATGCTTTTATATATAGAAATCCTCGTTAAGTCCTCGCAACATATATAACGTTGAATGAGGTACTTTAATAATTCTAAAAGGTAACTAAATTTTTAATTTAATGCATTTAAATTTTGATACATAAAATACATTTACACATATGAAGATACCAACTTAATATTCTTAAAATTTAATTTAATATGTAAAGTCTCATAACAATTTTGTTCACCCTTTTTTAATTTATAGGGACCTTCAGATTGCAATCCTGCATATATTTCTAAATTCCATGTGTAAAAGTCCTCGAGTCTGCAAGAACAAGCATTTTAATGCCTTAATTTGCCGGTTTATTTGGTACATATTGCCTAAAAGGTCATCTACCTCTAAAAGGTTTTAACTTTTCATTGATTGTGACATATTCACCAAGACTATATAGCTTCTTACAGTAATTGACAAATTATTCAATTATGAATCTAACAGGTGCAAATTTATCCTGTTCTTTCCTTTTCAAACGATCACTAACATCATTGAATTTTAAAGAACGTAACAGGAATAAAAAGCTTTTATAACTCGTATTCAGAAGAAATATTTCAAGTCCTGTGGCATTAGTGGCCCAGATATTGCTCACATTCACATAAGATCATTTATGTACTCCACACAGATAAAGAAGACCAATGAAAGTTTTTACTTCACTTAAATTAGTTGTTTTAGCATCACGTTCTCTCTGAAAGCTCTCCACAATCTTCTCTATATAGTTATTTGTGCAGTCCACAATGCTCTCCATTAGGATATTTTCAATAGTAAGCCAAGCATCTACTGGCAATGATACATTCCTAGCCTTACTGACATGTCAATGCAATTCAGTTACGATATTATGCAAGAAAGTTCATATAATTTGTCTTGGTTTATTTATATTCCATTTTGAATTGCCATCTTTTCCAGAATAATATTCATCATAGTTGGATGTATCTATTGCATCATCTGAATCAAGTTTTTCCTCCGATGAAGTTTCATGATCATTTTCTTTCATTGATTCTTCATCAGTAGATACATTCACTAATAAAGTGTCCAGCTGTTTCATTTCATCTTTATAACTTAGATATGGATGCATTTTTAATTTCTCACACAAGCATTATTTAAAAGAAAACATAAATTCGAGAGCGCATTGGGTCTAACAGGCCTGAAAAGCCAATTTTCAGTCTAAAAACAGCTATGAGGAATTTGATCATCAACAAAATCAAAAGAGGGTGACTTTGATAGCAGCTACTGAAAGATTCAACCATTTTCACTCAAAGGGAAAGGTTTCGCATTCAATTACATATGCACTCGGGCCTATTCGACCCAACATGCGTTCTTGCCGGTTAAAATTAAGAATTGATTACATTTTTTAAAGAATATACAGGCATCACAATGTGTTATTTATCACCATTTATAAGTCCACATGATTTTATTAGGTTAAAAAGTTTAGAAATGAATTATGTGTTGATTTCATAATAGAATTTTGTTGTAATTGCTAATTCAGCAATATTAATGGTTATAAAAGTTGTCAATAGACAGGATTTTTTTTTGTTATTGAAAATAAGAGATACTTTTAATTTATTAGTTTTCTAATTACTTTAGAATAAGTAGTATAATAATATAAATGTTAGTGCATGTTATATAGTATGATTTGAAATGCATCTTAGCCATTAGATTTATTTTTGATTTTCATGTATACTTTCTTGTATTTACAAATAAGGAAATTGTTTTAACGTAATTTTTTTGTTGCATAGTCTTTGGAAGATAATTCCTTATTTTTGAATAAAAAAATATTTACAATTCATGTTTCACGTTGTACATATAATTATCAGTTTGTGGTTGAAATGTTTTTTTTTTTTTTTTTGTTAAAACATTCTTCATCCCTTTTTTCGTAAAATTTACCCTTTATTTTCATGATTTGTGTTTGACATGATCTTGTTAAATTTTCCCAATGCATTTTGCAAAATGATCATTTTTTTTTTTTTTTGCAGACATCTGTCGCGTTTGTAGATCTGAAGCAACACCCGAGAAGCCTCTATATCATCCATGTATTTGCACTGGTAGCATAAAATTCATACATCAAGATTGGTAGGTTCATGCTTATTACTGTTCCTTATTTTTTCAAGAAGCGTTTATTTTTATGGAGAAAAGTACACTTAGATTGTTTTATAAATTTAATTTTGTATTTTAAATTGATTTGATTTCATAAAAACTACTTGAGTCAAAATTTATATTTGAGTAAACCAAAGCAATATCATGCGTAATTGTTGGAAAATGAATGAAAATATGAAATAAATTATTTGTAATTTTTTTTAAGTTCCTTAATTTTCATGTACAACAAAATTACACACCTTGCACGATGCTCTTCATTAAAATTTCAAAGTATTTTCACTATTTGTTCAAACCTTTCTATTCAAATATTCATTCATTTTGACTTTATTCTGTTGTCATATGTGGTATGATAAGGTAGATGGTACTTTCGAACATTGTTTATACTGTTGCAATTTTTCATAATTGATTTAGATGTTATTGCAAAGTTAATCTATTATATTAAATTGCTATTAGTGACATAATCAATACTCTGATAAAAAAATATTTTTGCTGTTATTTAAATCATTTGCTAATTAATGAACTGTTGTCTATTAAAGAAACATTTCAGGTTCTCTTATACTTATTTAAAAACCTTATTGGCTTTATAAATGATTAGATAACATGAAAAATAATGTTTATAGCTATGCCATATACAGCAGAAACTCAGATTTATTTCTTGGTGCAGTGTCCGGAAACTCGGCATCAAGCCAAGTTTTTGCTTCAACTGTATTTTTTCCCTTCAAAAAGCAATATTTTATCAACGCGCGAAATTCCTTTTTATCCATTTTTTTCACAATAACAAAAGTTGCTTCACTCAAAATGCTATAATCCACAAACTAATGATCCGACAGCTGTCAAATTTATACAAGCATCTTTTGAGGGTTAGGGCTTACTAAAAAACATATGGATTTAATTCTAGTAGCGCCATCTATGTGTCAGGCCGGGGACGTTTCAATTGACCTGTTATGTCTTAACTCATATTATTTGCTGTCTGAATGAAATGTTTCTGTATTGTGTGTAATTAAAAAATATCTTGAATTTTACTTCATATATATTTTTAAGCAGAAAGAGAAATCTACTTAGTTTTTGTGCATTATTTTTAAAGAGACTTAAATTTTTTTTTTATGAATTTGTAAGTTGTAATTGATTTCAAAAAGTTAATGTACCTTTTACTACAACAAAATTCTACAAGTTCAAAACCAGCAGAAGGGTTCAATATTTTTGAAGTTTTATTATTTTGCAATATGTTTGTTGTATGTAACATGCATTTTTTAAAACTGATTTATTTTTTAATATTTTTACTATTAAATTATATTTTAAAACATAATTTAAAATATGCTAATTAAATATGTTTTTTGATATTTCTCATGATTTTTAAATGTGATCGTACAGTCTTATTTTTTTTTATAGAATAAAATTTGATATCTAATGTTCCATTTTATTTTGTTGAAACTTCTTTATTTCTATTTATTTGAATGTTGTAAATTTATTAGTTATCGAATTGTCTTTTATTTCAATAAGCAGTTCTCCATTGAAATTTAAAAACATTTTTAACGGATATTGGTTTATTTGCTTTTATTTAGTTTATGAATGATTTTTAATTTGTAAATTATTATAATTCTAGGTTAAAATGCAATTTAGGTAAAATTGTAGTTTTTTTTTTTTTTTAAATTTTGAAAAATATTTCAGTCATTTATGTGTTTCAAATTTTATTGTTTTCATATGTAAACTTTTTATTTGCTTAAAATATTTCAAATTGTTCTCTTAACATATTTTTCTTTTTAGTTTACTACAATGGTTGAAATACAGTAGAAAAGAGTACTGCGAATTATGCAATCATAGATTTTCTTTTATGCCAAGTAAGAAGTTTTTACCTTGATCTCTCACTTAGTATAAGCAAAATATTACAAATTTGTATGACCTTTGTTTATTTTCATTTTTCAGTCTATTCACCAGATATGCCAAAAAGACTTCCTATAAAAGATATATTTAGTGGACTTTTACGAAGTTTAGGAACTGCTGTCAGGTTTTGGCTGCATTACACACTTGTAGCAGTTGCTTGGTTAGGAATTGTTCCATTAACAGCCTGTAAGTTGTTTCATTTTATACATAATTTTATTAGGAAATTGTTTTTGCTTTCACATTTAAGTTTATATTTTAAATATTTATATATTTTTCGTGTTTTATCTCGTAGGTCGAATATATCGTTGTCTGTTCACAGGATCATTAAGCTCAATATTAAGTCTACCTCTTGACATACTTTCCACGTAAGGAATATTTTGAACATTTTTTTTTTTTTTAAATATTTTGCAAAAACAATTTTCAAGCTGATTGTAACTGGTTCTTAAAAAAAAGTGCATTTATTTGCTTCATAAATAAATTGAATTTGAAATTTTTAAGAAAATATACATTTTATTACTATCTAAAATGTATTCATATTTAAATTTGTATCATGACTTCTGTATGAAATTTTTATATAAAATAATTTTAGTATCCTTTCTTTATCTTGGTGAGTGAAACTCTGAGTAATTTGTTTAACAGAAGAAGAAAAAAATACTGTATTAATACAATTGTGCAGTTATGGTAATATATATTTTATTAGATTTGTGTAATGATAGTTTTAAAATTTTATGTGAGTGCTTCATATACTTTTTTCATTTATCACCATTTGTTACAGAATGGTTAAGGTTTTTTTTTTTTTTTTTTTTTTTTTAAATAAATATTTTATAAGGAACTGGTAATAATATATTTCTCATTTAAATTAGAATAACATTACACTATATTGTTAAATATTTTTAGTATCTATTGTAAAATTTAAGACTATATTTAGTATTAAAATCATCGTATTTGTCGAATATTTTATGAGTCTCAAAAAGCATACCATTTTATCAGTGCTTTAAAATTTTACATGGAATTTGTAGCTGAACATTTTTAAAATGAAAATGTTAAGTTAAAGTTTGAGTGAAAAAAATTTTCTTTCAGAGAAAATGTTTTTTCTGACAGTCTTTATGGATGTTGTGTAGTAACATGCACATTGTGTGCCTTTATAAGTTTAGTTTGGCTTAGAGAACAAATACTCCACGGTGGTGGACCAGAATGGCTGGAACAAGAACATGATGCTGCAATGCATGTAAGTAACTTTGTTTTGTTATTTTATTGATAATCATATATCATAATTTCTGTATATTTTAAATGGCCAATAATCAGAATTCAATTCTTATTTTTTTGAAATTGAATGCAGAAGTCTTGATTTTTGCATGTCTAAATTTCGAATTTCTGAGCTTTATCAAAGTGCATAGACATCTCATACAGTCAGAAATCAGAAACTGATTTTTAAAATGTTTCTAATTAAAGTTGAAGTATCAATAAATACATTGTGTATAAAGGGAACAAGTCATATAAAAATTATTTATATTAATTTTCAATATATTTAGTTAGTAAAAATATTTATCAATGTAGTTGATACCAATCATTTATATTTTGATTGTTTATAATTGATTTTTAGTCAGATAGGTAGTATTGACTCAGTATTTTAAGTGTGTGATTTTTTTTTTCAAGTTGATTGTGGTTGCTTCAATAACCAAATGTTCATGTTTGCAATCACCATTTTTGTTAAATTGAGAGTTGTTCTAATTCCACTAAAAATTCAGTCTAGTGATCATTCCCTCCTTGTCAATCAATTTGTATCTTTTTTCAAATGTCTATATAGTAGTTGCATCTGGTTTGGTACCATATCTTGCTCTTACTGCATTAAACTCCATCTCTCAATCCACAAAAGACTTGTTGCATTGCAGGGCTGCTGCATGTTAAATCCTGTGAAGACTTCAAGCCCTCTATTTGGTGTGTCGAAATTTGGGAAGGGGCTTCAGCTCAAGTGTTATCTTCGTTGTTTGACCGTGTTCAAAATTATGAGGTTCACTATACATAGTCACTGTTTTTCTTCTAAGTGCAACAATAATAAGCAATCAGGTTTATGATGGTTCAACTTCCAATTCCACGTAAGTCCTAATTGTAGGGGATAGTTGAAGGCTGCTAAACTTTTAATGAAATGGAACTTCAGTCCTGGCTTGATATAGTATGGAAATAAGGGAGAATAATGTACCTGCTCATCATCTAACGTTTGTTCAAAATTACAAAATTTAGTGCTAATTGCTCTTGCGTAGCTTTAGAGCAAAGTTTATTCAAAACTCTTCTGTTGCAGTAAGTTAAGTAATCATAATGCTCACAATAATATAGAAAAAATATGGGAATAATGAAAGTACAGAATAACCAGCTTTTTAAATTTTTATTTTGGAAAAACTTTTATAGTTTCATAAATATATTATATAAATGGAAACAAATTTTTTGTTGATAAATTGAAATATAGTTTTTCTGGAAGTATGGAGGTTGAAATTGGGTTTGAAAGATGTTAAATTATAAAATTTAAGGAATTTGGCAGTAGATGAAAGTTTAATTTTAAATTTGATAAATTTTATTTCTAGAATTTGATTGATCCACCAATGGAATTTGCGAATAATAATGTTCAGCCTAATGCACAACAAGCTGGTGTTGCAGAGAATGATGAAGATATTGGACAAAATGGAGGTAATGAAGGTAACAATGGTGCTCAAGGTAAATATTTAAAAAAAAATTTCATTAAAAAAAATAATTTTTTCTAAATCAAATATATATATATTAGTATAATTTAATTTCCTAATTTTTCTCATTCTCTCATTTAAAAGTAAAGTGTTCATTCTTATTTCCTGATACCATTAATTTTTAACTTTAATTTATGCAATCACACACTCTTAAAACCTGTAATGTCAGCTGTTTCTACAGATTCAAAACAGTAGGGATGAACCCTACTAGATTTACTGTCTGCCCCTAAAATACCTCGAAATCTCTCCATTTTTGATCTAGTATAAAAATCCCTATTGTAAAACACTAAACAAGAGAAAATTCTTTCTTCTGACTTTTTGTACTGTTTATCCGACGGCGGAGTTGTATCTCTTGCCATGTGGAAATGCTCTCTCCACTACAATAAAATAAATAATTAAACTTAAGCTTGATTTTGATTGTTTTTAAATTTAATTAAATAGCAATATTTAAAAGAAAGGCATTCATGATATATATATATATATGTAAAGATTATCTTTTAATTAATAGAGGAAAGGATTTTTATTATGAAATTGTGTATTTCCGTTTTTATATTGCATTGTTATAAGTGTATTTCTTGCCTTCCAAATTCTTAATAATTAAAGCAAGATTGGTAACTAATTATCTATGTATATATTTTAACTTCAAGTTGAAGAGATATGATTTATCAATAAATGTTGTATATTTTTTTAATATTTTAGCGGATGTTAACAATTGGAATCCAATAGAATGGGACCATGCAGCAGAAGAATTAACATGGGAGCGAGTTAGTATATAATTTATACATGCTGTTTATAATTTTAGATGATTAACCCTCTAAGCGTTATGCATGTATTATCCCTTCCTGTCCAACTTTAAAAAGCGACCAAATGAATAATTCTGTATGGCCACGAACTTACCGAAAATGGTTAAAATGTATTTTTTCTGAATGTATATCCTACTTTTTCAAAGATGTTGTGAAAGAAAAGAAACCTTTTCATGACCCATAGCTGTGCTTAAGTGGATCACTTTAGACATGCTTTACACAAAAAAGTAAAATGCTTGGGGAGGAGGTTAATTACTGGAGAATTTTTTTTTTTTTATGTAAAAAAATAGCTTAATATTTTATTTCTAATTAAAGTTTATTAGAATTATCTTTGATAAAGTTTTAATACATTTAAGTTTTAGTGTATTTTGTATTTTTCTGCATAATTAATATATTTATGCATGTAGTATATATTTTTCAAAGTTAATTATTTATTATTAATGTTTAAATTTTATTAAATATTTAAATCAATTGTATTAATTTAAAACTGTTATTTTTTTTTTAAAGTTACTGGGTCTAGATGGATCTCTTGTATTTCTGGTAATTATCATGTTTTATCTTATATTTTTTAGAACATATGTATATTTTTCTAAATCATTAAAAATCTGTTTGTTTTGGTTTTTTTAATTTGTTCATGTCTTTCAGGAACATGTTTTCTGGGTTGTCTCTCTCAATACCCTTTTTATTGTTGTGTTTGGTAAGGGAATAATTTCTTGCAATTTTTTAAAATTCTTTGTATTATTTACCGGACTGTAAAAAATCCACTTACAAAATGTTTCTGTTATAGCATTTTGTCCGTACCATATTGGCCAAATATCGATATCATGCTTTGGATTGAAAGAATTTGTAAGTTGAAAATTATGTATATTTTGAAATTAATTTTTACCTTAAGAAAATTAGAAGTTACATAGAAATTTGAATCCCGGGTAATATCTGAAAAAATAACAGATTTTTTTTGTTTTTATTATTATATGTGTTTATAGAAAATATACCAACTTTGTATATAGAAGTTTTTTTTAAAAAATTATTTTCAAGTAGACATTTTGAACATTAAAATTTTTTTTTTAAATGAAATATTACAATTGGAATATAACTCTAAATTATGTAATTTTCGTAAAAAAAAATTCTTATTCCAAACTAAAATTTCATTTTTCTTTTCATAATTTTTTTGGACTTATTTTCAAAAATATTCCAGACTGGTGCACCAGAATTTGAAGGGCTTTTAACAACACTTTTTGGATACATCAGTATTGGTATTGTATTAGCCTTACTTCATGGAGCTGCTGCTTTGATTAGATTGCATAAAACAAGAAGATTGCTTGGAATATGTTACGTAGTAATTAAAGTCTCATTGCTATCGGTTATTGAGATTGGAATCTTTCCTTTGGTGTGTGGATGGTGGTTAGATATCTGCTCATTGGTAAGTATTTTTATATTAAATTTGTTTATAATTTATTTAAGGATTTAAATTAGTTTACACACACACAGACTAGCCTTTTCATGACCGGAGGGAGTAAAAGAAGTGCTTCCCTGGGCCCGTGGCTTCTTACCGCAGAGTGTCATGCTGTGCCCAGCCCTTTTTAGGTATTAAGCCTGATTCGTATAAAAAGTTCCTCTAAAATCAATTATTCATTATAATATTTTGGTTTTTAAATATATTTAAAATTCATTAAACTTAATATATATGAAAGTAAAAAGAATTCAATGAAAATTATGCATTTTATACAAAAAATTATTACGTAAAATCATATCTTTTAAGAAAATACAAAATATATTTACATTTGATACATAAATTTCATTGTGTAATGATATACAATTACATGGAATATTAAGATATTAAAGAATCAATCTGATTTTGTTGT
The DNA here is from genome assembly GCA_019974015.1 of Nephila pilipes. Taxonomy (NCBI): domain Eukaryota; kingdom Metazoa; phylum Arthropoda; class Arachnida; order Araneae; family Nephilidae; genus Nephila; species Nephila pilipes. The sequence continues at coordinate 20,696 of BMAW01050473.1, forward strand.
GTGGTATTTTACAAAATATTCTTCAATATGTAGTTCCAACATCACATGCCTTAAACTCATTTTTTGTCAATTTTTGATGTTTTGAGTAAAAGTCACACTTTTTCTCCCCCTTTGGTGTGGCACAATCAGATTTGTTTCTTTCCCAATAATATCCATTATTTTGTTAACAAAAAGTCAATATCTTTTTCTAAAGTAACAGAGCTATTGACATTCAACCTTAGTTTCCCTGTAAACTTAGGTGAATGCTAAGATTTTAAGCTTTCACTCCAGTCATCAGCCAAATGCTGATTGCTTGATTCCTATTCTACTATCTCATTTATTTCTGTACTCGATGTTTCAGACTCATTATTTAAATCTGTAAACAGTGCAAATTTTTCAGTATTTTTGCTTGCATAACCTGCATTTGCTAACATAGCCTGCTTTGGCTCTTTAGCCATAAAATCCCAATGTCGCTAACTCGCTTACATAACCTGTCAGATTCATTCATTAATTTGTGAATCTCACTCTCTGTTGAAAACTTTCTTTTCGCCATGACTGTCACTACAAAAAAAGATCAATTGAATGAAACAGCCAAGAGCATCTGCTACCAACGACCACACCTCCCTTAGACATCTTAAATTTTCATTTTAACTTCCAAGGAGTAAACAAGAAGGGAAAAAAATAAATAAATCTAAAAGCAAATGAGCCATTTAAATCATGTCATTACATTTAAAGAGCTGTGCTGCAACACATGTTTTTTGTTTATATAAACAATTTCCCCCTTCCTGACAACCAGAAGTAAAATCCAAGCCCATATCACTAACGTTAACGCTCAAAGTATCCTATCTATATAGATTCCACTGTATTATAACAATATCTAGTAACATTTAAAAATTCAAATAGAACATTCTCATTCAGTGTATCTCAATTGATATGTTGGTGTGTAGCAGGCATTTTCAGAGCATATCAAATGTGATACTCTGGGCACAGGAGAGTAACATGAATATATCACGTGCAATACTTTGGGAGCAAACAGGCTGGTACAAAAGAGGTATATAAGAAACATGTATATAAACTAGTAATGAAATTATAACTAAAGGTTAATTATTCGTAAAATATAAATTCTAATCTTACGATGGTCCAAATAAAATTATCCTATTACTAGAAAACTTAAAAATAAATATTGAAAAGGACAAGTCTAAAAAGGAGATAAAGCAATTTAAAACGTTGTTTCTGGCATAGGAGGGAAACACATAATTGAACTAGCTTATGGATCCAAATCTTCCTTCTCAACATTATATAAACATAAAAATATAAAACAATATATAAAATATAAAACAAAAAAAAATATAAAACAATAAATAAAAGTTATAAAACAATATGGTAAAAATTTAAAACATCAATGACAAAAATTCAAAAAAAAGTATTTAAGTTTCAAAAATTTAATAAAAACAAAGAAATCATTAATCTATTTTTAATAAATTGAAGTAAACTTCAAATATATGCCTTTCAAGATCAAGAAATATAAATTGAGCTATTAAATCTCATTATTTATCTGTTCTCTTTGAAATTAGATAAATTTTAAGTAGTTTAAATTTATCTTGTTCATTTTTTTTAATGAGTTAACTTCTTACGAGTATTATTTAATATTGTTTATGTCAATGAATAGATGTGTAGATATAGTTTATGTCCTTAAATATATATGTATTTCTAATTGCATTACTTTTATTGTGAAATTATTTTTAATGATTATATTGTCTTCTATAAGAATGATTGTTTTGAAATTCACAAAAATTCATAGTATAGTTATAGAAATATATAACTTTTGTTAATTTATCTTAAATATTTCATTTAAAAAGGAATTTTTTTTATTTGAAGTAAAAAAAAAGGAGTATTTTTTTATTTGAAACTTCTTAACTTTGCAGTTAAGTTGTTATTTTGGTGTAATTTTGACTTTAAACTAGTTGCAAAATATGGTTTCTTTTAACAAGTATCCTCTCAGTTTTAGAGTATTTACTAAATTTTACCTAGTATTATAATTTATAATTGTACATTTTTCTAAAAAATAAATTCATTGTTCATTTAATAGAAAATGCTAGATGCTACTATTCATGATAGGGAAGCAGGATTTAGGCTTGCACCTGGGACATCTATGTTCATTCATTGGCTTGCAGGAATGGTGTATGTTTTTTACTTTGCTTCATTCATTTTACTTTTGAGAGAAGTCTTGCGTCCTGGAGTTTTATGGTTTTTAAAGAATCTGAATGATCCCGATTTCAATCCTATTCAAGAGGTATGTACTGCTAATAATATTTAGAAGTAAGTTAAGTTATTCTTTTTTTTATTTAAAATTTATTATTGAGTAGGATTTGAAATTATTTGTATGACAATGACTGTATGTTTTATTCCTTCCATTGATTAGTATTTGAGTTTTTTAAATGCTGCATTGCTTATAAATAGTGCCAACTTTCAAAAACTCATGAGGTATACATTAGAAAATGCCAGCAAATATGTTAAAATGAAAGAAGGAATTTATTTCTTTAGTAATAAGCATTTAAATTTTGCAAGTCCACTAAACTAAAGTTGATTTAAAAATATTTATACTATAGAAATCATTGAATTAAATTCATATTTTTACTTAGGTAACTTTATTTTTTTTTCAGACACATATACTATTTATAATAAATGATAGCTCATGTAGAAGCTAAATAACTTTATTTTAAAATAGCTTTAGTTTTGATTTTTATTTGTTATAAATATTAACTATGATTTTGTCAGTATTAATTTTTATAACAAGTTTCTGTATAAGATAAACATTTTAATTTGTTGCAATGGATTTTTGAGGTTTTTTTGTATTGATTAAACTTAAGTATCAAATTGAACAATTTTTTACAAATTAGGAATCAAATTATTGAGGATCAAACTTGAAAATCTTTAAAAAGAAATGATTTTGTAAACTTAATTATGAAGACATCTAGAAAATTTTTCAAATGATAAGTTTTTTTCCTCATTTAATTGTTGTAGGTTTTGTTATTAACTATATCTCATGAAACATCTAATGGTGAGAAATTATGTACTTTTCTTGCAAAAATAGACTTGAATGTATGTTAGTTCTAGTTTCAACTATTTTATTTTGTTCATTTTCACATTTAAATGATTTAGTATTATTATTTTTGAAAATAAATGTCTTATGAATTCATTATAATATGCATTAACGATTAAGCGTGTTACGAACCATTAAATATATAATTAAATATATGTTTAAATTAAATATTTGTTATTAAAATTTCTTGATTGCTAATTCTGAAAGTCCATAGAAATAAATGAGTGATTTTGTATTTATTTTATCATTAAATCGTAAATTTTTCGGTTTCTTTCAAACTTCAATTATCAATTTAAAAATTTATTATGAAGTTTCATATTGTTTTAACAAATATCTTGTAATAATTTTAGCTATATCTAATGCATTTTATATTTTTCTAGATGATACATTCTCCCATATTAAGGCACATTCGCAGAGTCTTGGTTTCATTAGTAACATTTGGAACTACCATTCTTCTTGTTGTATGGCTTCCAGTCAGAATAATTGAAAAACTAGCACCAGGTTTTCTTCCGTATCACGTTATGTTATCTAGGTATGTTTTCGAATTGTATTATTATAATTTTAATAATATTATATTTAATTTGAATCTTCAGAATGTAATTTTTTTATGAATAAGGTACCTTAGGGCAATATGACTATGAATAATCCGAAACAGATATGGTTCAGGAAAAGATGAAATTTCATTTCCTGTCAAAAAATGTCCTGGAGTTAAGGGATTAAAATCATTGGGATCTGAAATGGAGGTGATAATGGACGGGAATTCAAAACTGCTTTGAATTGCCGTCCATTATCACTTTTAACATGTGTAGCTAACTCTTCAAAGTTCATGATAGCGGGTTTTATTACTTTTAACAAAATGTGCTTCATTAATTTTATGTTTGCCGCCCACAATCCACCAAAATGAGAAGAGGAAGGTGGAAAAAATTTCCATTGAATTCCTTCTTCACTAAATCGTTGAACTGAGTTAGATTTACAAAGTTCATTCCAATTATTAAGGATGTTTCTTGCACCCTTGAAATTTGTCTCATTGTCACTCCAGGTGATGGATGGTTTGGATCTCTTTGCGATAAATCGTTGCAGACATACTAGGAAGGCTTCTGTTGTTAAATCAGAAACAACTTCAAAATGCACAGCCTTTGTGCAAAAATAGATGTATATGACAATATATGATTTTATAATAGTCTTGACCTCTTCTAATTTGGTTTTGTGATTATGAGACCCACATAGTCTAGTCCAACCCTTTCAAAAGGTCTGGAAGGCACAATTCTGTCTTGCGGTAAGTCTCTCATAATTTGATTTATTGTTTGGTTTTTCGTTCGAAAGTAAGTAATACACTTATTCAATAGTTTTCTAACTCGGTCCTGATCTGATGGGATCCAATACAACAGTCTTATTAAATACAATGTAGTCCACATTCCAGAATGCATGGATTTTTTGTGATAATGATCAATAACTAGTTCTGTGAATTGATGAATCTTTAGCAAAAGTATTTGATGTTTTTGAATATTTTGAAATCAAACTATTTCCTGTAAGGTTCTTTTCATCTGTTAAATTTACAGCAATTTATTTCTTCAACTCCAGTTTATCAATGCTCATTTCTGTTTTGGCTGTTGGTTCTAATGATATTTGCCATTCTGTTTCCTTTATTGTCAACCACTTGTGACTCTGCCACCACATATTGTTTTTTACTTAATTCAAGGATAAACCTCCACTAATCTAATCAACAGGATTATCCTTTCCTATACAGGGATGCCATTCGCTTTGTTTGCTTAATCTTTATATTTCTTGTATTCTATTTTTCACAAACACATTGTGTCTGTTCAAGTCCCCTTTGATCCAGAAACATGCTATTGACGAGTCAATCCATTAACATCGATTAATAGAGAGTTCAAGAGCAGTTTCAATTTTTCAGCTTATTCTTGTAGACAAAAGTGCGCCCATGAGTTCCAGTCTGCTGATAAAGATTTTTCAATGGAGCTACTCTGCTCTTCAATGCTGCAAAACTAGAAATATTTCCATCATCCAATTCCATACATAAATATGCAACATTACGTATACCTTCTTAGAAGCATCTGAAAAGCAATGTAATTGAATGGTAGTTGCATTTTGGGGCAAAGAATTTTGAAAGTGATATTGAGGAATACTTATTTCCTTTAAATACTGGATCGCATCGCATCATTTCCCCCAAGAAATGTAATTGTTTGGGCAATTGGTTATCCCAATCCAAACCTAAACACCAGATTTCCTGAATTAAACATTTAACTCGAATAGTGTAGGGACCTATGAAACCCATTGGGTCAAATAGTCAACCTGCTGCTTGTAACAAGTACACCTTCTAGCAGAATTTCTTTTAGATAGAAATGTTACCAAATTTTTAGAATCAAAATAAAATGTATCAGTCTTTTCATTCCATCCAACTCCTAAGACTTTAGGAGCTATCAACTTCGTGACTCTTCAAATTCATCTACAAAATTTAATTTCTTTAATTCTTGTCTTAGTTCAGACGAGTTGATTCTCCATTTCTGAAGATCCATGCTGGCATCTTTAAAAATAAATACACTTTCTTCACATGTTGCCAAAGTTTGTTGGACGTTGATCTGTCTGCATAGTAAATCATCCATGTACAATGACTGGTTTTGGAGCTTAAAAGTTTACGGAAATGTATCCCTGTATTTTTTTAGATGATGCTTTATGATAGCTGCAATAAGGAATAAACTTTATTTTACTCCAAACAAAGCTCTATGCATACAACAGATATCAAGTTTTTTTCTTTCTAAATCAGTTCCTGGATCTTCATCCCAGAAAAATCTTGTAAAGTCCTTTTCACTTTCATCTATTTCAATTTTTATATCTGCCTCAAATGCAATTGGTCGTAATTTGATCAAAAGAAGAAATAGACTTGGTATAAAATTAAGTCCAATCATTTAATAATAACCGTCCCTTCGCTTGTGATGACGCATTAAATGCAATTCTTAACTTACTTGCAGCTTTATCTGCACATATTGCTGTTCTATGTAGTAGGTAAAATTTATTTCGTTTTAGATTTTCTTCATCAACTGGAACATGCTTTATGATATTTTTGGAAAGATAATTCTTTAGAACTAATCTGTATTCATCAAATAAGGAATAATCATTTTTAAAATGTGATCCCAATTTTCATAAATCCTTTCTTTGGAACTTGCTCATTATTTTCTAATAATGCTTTCGTATTTGATTTCCTAGGGAATTTTAACTTTGTACCATTTATTTTGGTAAGAAATCCCAGTCTCAAATTCAGACATGTCTTCACCAATATTTTCTCCTTTAGAATGATCTGTCTCAATTCCTAATTTCTCTATATTCCAAAATTCGCAAAGCTGCTTTGAAATGTTGGATTCGTTTATAATAACACTCAAGGTGAAAAGTTCCTCACTATTTGTGTTCTTCTCCTGTATGGACCACCTAAACAATGTTTTGACTGGAACTATATGTTTATTTAGTTGTGTAATTCGATCCATAACTTCCTCATAATAATAATAAGCACCAAGAAGAATTGATGTTTCTTTATTGTTAAATTCTTAACAATCTGCTAGTTGAACATTTCTTAAATATCTGAATTTTTTATCAATGCATTTATCAGGGGTAGGAAAATGTACTTGTCGAAATATGTTCTGTGTCAACCACTTCTATCTTGATACATAAATGTGCATCATTATTTTTTAATCTAATTTTGACTACATTATGTATTTTCATTTCCGTTTCCTTGGCACCAAATGTGCAAATGGAAAAGCTTTCCTTTCTAACAAGATAAAAATTAAATTTACCAGAAACTGTCATTAAAACATAACTTCTATGAGCACCCGTATCTAAGAACAATCTAATAATTTCTGGTTCATTTTTGTCATCAACTAAAGTAGATCATGTTTGCAACAGCACACTGTTTGTTTGTGTTTTAAACACTGCTGATACAACAGTACTATTGGTTTAGCTCTTCAGAATGGAATCGTTACTCCAATTCAGGAAACATATTGAAACATGGCGGGATCCTCCACAAACCGAACATAAATCCTTTTTAAAGCATTCAGTTGAGATTTCAAACATAAATAACAATTATTCAATTTTTTTAATATATCTTTTTTTAATACTCAATTATTTCTTCTTTTATATATCTTTTTTTTTCCCTCTTTTTTCCCTCCAATATACGCATTGCAAGATTCTGATTCATGATCTTTATTGCAAAACAAACATTTTCCATTTCCTTGCATCACTGATCATTGTACAAACATTGAATATGAATTTTCTTTTTTCAGTGGTGGCTTACTGTTATGTCTAATGAAATAGTAGTTTTTTTTTTTTCTTGTGGAGGAAGAAATTGATGACTCGATATTTTATGACCATTAATTTAAAAAAGGATCTTTCTCGACTTCGAATTTCGGAATTCAGAAACTTTAGAAGAGCATTCAAATCAAATTCCTTGTCATTTTGAATACAATTAAATTGTAAAACAAATTCTGCAGGAATTAATTTCAATAAAATGGAGGACAATAAATTTGAATAAGATTCCCCTTTTATTCCTAAACTTTCCAGATTTCGCATCTGAGTTTCTGCGTTGTCATACAAATTTTGTAAACACATAACATTATTAGGATTTTCAACAGGCGTTAAATTTAATAAATTCCAATTGAGTAGTAAATTACTCAAATGGGAATCGACAATCCTACAATAAATCAAGAGTTTTGTCTTAATTCTCATTAGAAATGGCAAATCCATTTAATACATACAAGTGCATTACCACACAAATATTTCAAATAATTAAATTTATCACACTTGCTTATTTTTGTATTATTAGGAATAGAGCTCTCAAATAAATTTTAAAAATCTAATCATCCTGAATATTTAGAGATATACAATTAGGGTAAATTTATATTTACGTATTCAGAATTATTAGTATCAATAAAATGGATATTTCTCCTGAAACTGTATCAACTTGGATAGAATTTGAATTCATTTTCTTAATTGTGGTAGAAAGTTTTGTTTTCCAAAGTACTATCTTATCTTTAATTTCTCCCTGAAGCTTCAATATCTTCAGAAATCATATCAGTAGTTTATAGATTTTCAACTAAAGAGTTCAAATTACTTTCCTTTTCACTTCAGAAGGACTTCAAAGTTCTAAGAATACTTCAAACTGTTTGACAGTTTTGCTTTCTCTGTTGATTGCTCTTTCAATTTTTAGTAATCAGTTTTGTTAACATAGAACATACCATTGTATGTTTCTTTTTCTATTATTGAAAGATTTTCAGACATTTTCGTTTTTTCATCCAGGTATGATTAAGTTTCCATAAAAAGTTCACTTACCTGGTTCACTTGCATTGATCGTTGATTTCAATATCTGTTGTGTTCCCTTGGCCAATGTAACATGTTTCATTCCGTCAATCATACTGGTGGTTCAGTGTGTCGTGTCTGCTAATTCTCCATCACAACCGACCCGTGTGGTGACCAGGGATGACAGAATAGTCTCACTGTAGCTCATGCATGTCGTAAAAGGCGACTAAAATGGGTACTCAGCGTCTGGGAGTATAGCCGGGCACCCTGCCCCTGGGGATTATATCAGGGGACCTCGGGGGCTTTCCTTCTTCAGGTAAGTACGGGCATCATGACCCCGAGGCACCTTAGTGATCTTTTTCTTTCCCATGGGGTTTACTGTCTTTGGTAAACACGGGTGACGCACTCCAGGGATACTCTAGCAATCCTTCTCTATATTCGACCCTCCTTCTTATCAACCATTTTTACCTTTTCTTCAACTTCACTTCTAGACCACAGCTTAATCTTGTTTGGTGCAGCATAGCCATATCTGGCTCTTGCACCAATAAACTTTACATTAACTCACTCTCCATCACAACCAAATAGTTGTAATTAAATGATTTATTTTTAAATTTTTCACTAATTTAATCCTTTCATCAATTATATTTGCTTTTTAAATTCTCTGGTTTTCTGATTTTATAATATTTGTAATAGATGCTCGATATACATCATTATTTCAGTTACTATTTATTTTTATTCCAAGTAATTATCATGAAGTTTACTAAATTTGTCTATTATGCTTATTTCCTAAAACTACTGTTAATCTTGATATTTTTTGAATTTTTAAATTCTTATAAAAGATAATTATAGTAAAATCATTTGGATAATAGGTACAAAATTATACGTGATTATTTTTAAATATTTACTTAATTTGTTATGTAATTTGCAATGTAGTGCATGAACTTTAATTTTTTTTAGTGAAATGCCATATAGTGAACTTTCACTGGAATTAGTTTTACTCCAAGTTGTGTTACCAGCTTTATTGGAACAAGGCCATATGAGACAATGGTTGAAATTCTTTGTTCGAACATGGTGTATTGGAGTATCATATATTTTGGATATTCGATCGTATCTGTTGGGTGACGTAAATATTGGAGAACAGGTAATTTACTTTATACATAAATTGTTTTGTATTAATTACTAATAATCTTAAACAATTTGACTTAATTATTAAATCCTCTTACATAGCTGCCAAATCTACTGTTTTTAGCGGGAAACTTCTGTTTTTTGCATCTTTTCCCTGATTTGGTATTAAAATCTGTTTTTCCTCCATTTCTAAAAATTCTTAATTGTATTTTTCTTTTTCAATTTTTGTATTCTTTATCATTGTTTCATGTACATCTTGTTTTCCTATGAAATTAATGCACTTCATTTTGTAAAAATAAATAGCTTAAATAATGAACAAATTTAAAACAATTTTTTTTACCGAACTCTTTAATTTTTTTCTGGTAATAACTTGTATTATATATGTATTTGATATAAGGATCTTTATAAGAACCTTACTTTAAATGGTGTATATGCTTTTTTGACAAGATATTTTCAATCCATTCCTCTTGAAATACTAATCCTTTTTATTAAAATATTTTTATTAAATTCATATTTTGACCATTAAGTTAATGAATCACATTAATAGGGAATATACAAAATTGTGTGGTATAAAATTTTGCTCTGTGAAGATTTTATGTAAAAATAAATAGTGAGAGTTTTATTAAGTATTCATGACATTATTAAAGAAACAAATTTTGATATATTGATGGATTATTAATTTATGTGCATAAAATATTTTTGAACAGAAAATGAATTCTCTTTCTTAGAATAATTGAGTGTTTCTCTTTTTAATATTAAAGTGATAATACATTATTTAAATTATGCCTCAATATCATTTTACTGTAGCAACCAGATGTGGCTGCTGCTGCACCTGCAGTTCCTGTGGAAGGTGAGGCTCCAGAAGGATTCCAAGCTGGTGCTTTAGCTGCTGCTCATCAAGCATTGTTTCAGCCAGTCAGTCCTTCTGGTTTCCAACCATACAAACGACCCAGATTTTTGCCTTTCAAAGTAAATTTTGACTGTTCACTTGTGTAATAAGCATAGTTACAAACATATTAGATTAAAAGAACTATATTTATTTTGACTTTTATTTTAGAGCAAGGGTATCCAACCCATAGTCTTAAAAGTTATTCTAATTTGGCCAAGAAAGGTGTGCTATTTGAAAGAAATATCAATAACCCATTGCAAGGAAATATAACTTCATCAAATAAATCCAAGAGTCCTTGTGCCAAAAATTGCATTTTTTGAGTCAAATCTATCCTTCTATTTGTTGTGTACAGATTTTATGCCAAATAGCATCTGTGATACTTCCTTTTGGTTATGAGCCTATAAACATGTGATTTATCCACACTGGTACATGTGGCTAAAGATAAAAATATTAAATAAAGTTGCATTTAGTGGCCAACGTCAGCAACTCTTTTAAAGCAGACAGCGTAAGGCTTATTTCAGATAAGGTACTTTAGTACTCAGTTTTCTTTCAAATAGCTGATAAGTCTGAAGACCCGAATTTGTGTTGTGAAGAAATTGTTCTTTGTGTTGACTGAACCGATGAAGATAAGAACATCTAACATTCTCCATTAATTGAGTGGTCACCTACCTCTCTCTTTGAAATCATTATTTTTACTGTTGCAATGCCAGTCTCATTATTTTAAATTGCTTAAATGTGTTAAATATATATTTATATATTGCTCATGTTCTGTTCTTAGCGTATGAGTTACATTTATTTCGTATGGCTCAGAACAGCTTGCCTTCCAGTGTGGCTTAGGGAAGCAAAAAAGTTGGACACCCCTGATTAGAGTTTTTATTTAACTACAATCAAAGTTTAACATAATAATGATTTTAGCTTGTTAAACTAGTTTTTAATTTCTATGTGAAATTTTTGCTTCCTTGGTTTAATTTTTGTCATTTTTAGTTTGAATTCATTTTTCAATTTATTTTAACTGTTGATTTCTGAAAAAGATAAGAGCTATTGATCCCCCAAAATTAATAAGAATGTTGGTATTAATAATTTTAAATTTATAAATGGTAATTAAGGATATGTTAATTTTTATATATTTTATAATTCTGTGAGGTATTGTTAAAATACACAAGCATGAATGATAAAATAATGAAAAGAATAATTTAGACCAATGGTTCTCAAACTTTTTTTTTTTTACCTATGGACCCCTTTTCATAGTCAAAACTTGCCCACAGACCCCCAAGTGAAAAAGCTACATAAATGCATGGTATAAAAATTACAAATTTAGAAAAAACATTGTGTTGAAGTATTTATTGAAATTATAACTTTTGTTTCAAATAAAATTTAAGAAAAAATAATGACTTGGATGAACTTGATGAGACGTTATGAGTGTATTCATGTTTGGCTCAATGTTTGTGAGTAGCAACCGCAAATCCCAACGAGCACTAATTTCTAGTCGGTTTCTTTTTTTTGTGATGAGGTTCATAATGGCACTGAATTCTACATAATAGGAAGACGGGAAAGTAGTCAAAAACTTCTATACAGTAGCCCATTATGCAGATTATAAAATTGGGATCTGTTTTTATAACCAGAATTAGTGTATATCCTTATTCAGACATTGGTTTAAGATCCCTATTTGTGGATATTTAAATAAGCTGCTCCTGTATTAGTATGGATTGATCTGTATTTGGGATCTGCGTTTGTCCATGCATAAAACGGTTCAACACCTAGTGGGGATTATCCAACTGAAGAGTTGTCTTCAAATTTATGGTTATGGTCTGCATGAAGAGCCATTAGGTGTTGACAGTAAGCAAGCAAATCTTCATCTCTATTTTGCAATTTCAAAATATTTGGAAATTGAGAACATTTTCCTCTTTCCAAGTTTTGTTTGTACAGAAAAAGTTTTGTAACAAATGCAAATATTACTCTCTTAGTTTTGATTAAATTTAATTGGTCACCTTGTAGTTTCATTAATTAAATTTGGCAAATAAATCAGTCATGTAGCTACATCATTTTTTGAGTTAATTAAATTGTGTCGCAAATAATCGTCTTTGCTTTCCAGGAATTCCAACACTAAAACAAAGAGTGCATAAAATCGATTTAAACATATACTTTTAGATAACCAACGTATTTCTGTGGGAAGTAGTAAACGATTATAGTCTTCATCATTTTCTTAAGTTGAACAAATCTCTCATTGAAGGCATTTCTTTTGATTGTATTAATTACTCTAATGACATGGGGGCCGCGGTAGCCTAGTGGTCAAGGTCGTGGATAGCGGCTGGCGGTTTTCGTTCAGTCGCGGGTTCGATCCTTGGCCACCAAAGACCCGCCGTGTAGCCGGGGCTGATGCACGTTAAATCTGTTCGGGGCCCAAAGTCCTCCCGTTGGCGTGGTGTGGATGTTAGGAGAGGGGGGTGCCAGCTCAGGTGTCGTCCTCGTCACTTGACCGTGGTTCAAAATTACGAGGTCCGTCGCCAATAGCCCTCGTGTTGCTTCTAGTGCGACGTTAATTAAAACTAAAACTAAACTAATACTCTAATGACATAATCTAGTGATCCATGCAAACATTCTGGGATTTTTTGCGACTAAAGGATATCGATGAATGACTCAATGTACTGAAAATACGTTCGGTACAGCTTGTTTAAAGTATGTCAGAAAGCCTCGATATCTTCCTACCATTGCTGGAGGACTGGCAGTAACAACAGAAATGATATTTGTCAAAGGTATAGTCTTTACAGCGAAAAATCTTTTTAATTCAGTAAATGATGGTACCTTTCATGTAGGTTTTCAAACATGTAGCAAATAACAATTCTTGGCAAAAATTTTCTTCTTTTACAAATCTTCCATAAGCTGAAAGTAAATCTTCATCTCCTGGTAAAGTGGACTCGTTAAGCTGTATAGAAGATTCAGATGTTTTTAAGTACTAGCATAAAGAATTTTCTATGCACTGAGCCATTCCATCAATCCTTCTTTGTACTGTATTATTACTCGGTGGATTTCTTTTTATAATGTCGAAAGCTGGTTTGTGCAACACGGTGCGTATTACTTTACTTACAGCTGGTAAAATAAGTTCTGCACCAATAGTGTGCAGCTTTCTGGACTTTGCAATCAATAAAGAAATATTATAAGAAGCTCTCAAACCATTGTCATCTCATAGATGTTGGTCCCTATGAGTTGTTGTAGTGACGTTGTTTTCAGATATGTTTTTTTAACTGTATGAAAAAACGTTAAATCTGTATTTTTTTTTTGTCCCTATGGATTTTTATTAAATGTTCCTTAAACTTGGAAGGCTTCATTCAATCATTTGACATAGTTTTATTATATAAAAGACACACAGGTAAAGTACTATTTCCTTGTGATGAAATAAAACCATATTGAAAATATTCAACACTATTGTTGGCATTTGTTCTTCGGCTCACTCATACTGTTATCTGTTAAAAAGTGCAAGAAAAGATATAAGAAAATTTGAATATCAAAGGTTTTATTGGGAGCAAACCATTGTTAATTATTAACTTTTTCAAAGGAATGCTGCTGTAAAGCCCTTATGAATTAATTACTTGACATAATGATACAATTTCATGTAATTTTTGAATAAAACAAAATTAAAAAAACGAATTCTCAGTAATTAACTTCTTTCAAAAAACATCTGTATTAAAAAAAATTTACGATTAAAGTTTTTAATTAAAAAAAAGTAAACCCTTAACTAACTTTAAGGGATTACTTTTTTAACTTTTTTTATAATTAGATTGTTATATTGTCGTTAGCGTGTTGATGGAAAATTAGAGCTTAAATTTATTGAAGTAAATTGAACAATAACTAAGTTTTAGTAAGTTATACACACTATTGTTTCTACAAGGGACAAATCAGGGAAATAAGTTTTGTCAATGTTCATTCACAAAAGGTATTTCATAATTCTCAGTACTTAAGGAACATACTGTATTTTAAGAACCCGACTATATTTATATTTTACTCAAGAGGCAAAAATCGCTACTATTTTATTTGTGATTTATTTAAATTTCCATAATAAAAATTGATCAAAATTTTATTATTTTATATTAAACCTTGCGCTGTCCCTTTGAATGATATCGGGACCCCTGTGTAGGAACCACTGATTTAGGCGCTTAAAATGGAATTAAAAATCACTATTTTCTGTAAATTTGAATAATATGGAAAAACTGTGTACATAAAAGATTTTTAAAATGTGAAAAATTATACTTCATGTAAATAAATTTAATTTCATACTTTTTTTAAATCCATTTTGATGGTAAGCAGATGTCTGAATTTTGCTCTGATTATATCTTCAGCAAAAAGTTGAAGAGCTTTTGTGGTACCTGAAATTTTTTTTATGAGATTTCATTTGAAAAGTTAATTTGCCTCCTTAACATTATTAATTTAAGGTTTATATATATATAATTTTATTTTCCAGATTGTGTGCTTGATATTTTTCATCTGTATTAGTTTGACTTTAGGCAGCTTAGTTATGATAACTGTACCAGGTATGCCCTATTAAATATTAATTTATGTTTAAACTTTTTGTATTTCATTAACATACATTGACATTTTTGACTTTGTTTGATCACTTATTTTTCAAGTGATACCAAATTATGAAGTTTCCTATTTTTCATACAATTGTAATAATTTATGTTATACTTTTCAGAAACAGATTAAATGTTTCTCCAGATTCCTATTTTCTGATCTTTCATGTATTATATTTTCATTTGAGTGCTGTAAAAACTGCTTTCCATAAATATCTTAACTTATCTGGATGTTTAATGGTTATACGAATTTATATTCCAAATCTTAAAATAATGATTTTTTTTTTAAAGTATATTTTATACTATTTTTTTAGAATTTGAATTTTCTTTCAGTATTTGTTGGTCGTAAATTAATGTCATTGTGGCTTGGAAATGCCAAAGTGCATGAATTATACACTATTGGTTGTGGATTATATGTTTGTTGGATTATGCTTCGCATCTGTACTCTCTTATGGAGTTGGATTCCAAGAGGCTGGAACACAATCTCATCTAAAATGAAGGAATGGCTTACAATTGTATGTGTTTGATTAAATCAAATTATGAAATATTGTAATTTTTATCCTTCAAAAATATGTTTCCTTTATTCTTATATTTTACCTTTTCTTTTAGTCTGTCAAGATGCTGTGTGCAATGAGTGTATTGTTAGGTTTGATTCCAATTCTAATGGGTCTTTTGCTGGATCTAATTCTTACTGTTCCAGCTAGAGTATCATTGAACCAAACACCATTAATATCTATCTGGCAGGTATGTTAAATCTAAAATTAAATCTATTTTTAATGAGTAAATTTAATATTTGTGTTAATTCTTTATTTTAATATTTATGCTCCGAGATAGTTATATGAATATTAAATTGTATAATTTTCTCATTTTATTTAGGACTGGGCGATAGGAGTGCTGTTAACAAAAACTTTTTGTGCTGTTGTGCTGGTTGGCCCTAATTGGTGGATGAAGAGAGTAATTGAACAGGTATTTAAAAATATTCTGCATTGATAAGTATTTTTCACATTTTACCCCTGACAAAGAAGGAAAAAGGTTTTCCTAATTCTTCATGATTTGTTGAATATATTATATATACATTGTTAAATAATATAGATATAAATACTGTAAAGGCATTCATTAGTGGACCCCTGCCCTGAAGACTTTAGTTATCCCGAACAGAAACAATGCCTCCACTGCCACCAGCTTATTTTGCTCGATATGCAGTATTCCAATGCAGACAGCCAAAGGTCTTGGGCTGCATGAGTTCAGGGCTCATGATTGTCCGTTCAAGAGGAATCCCCAAAATGATGTGGATTCTTCCACACTAGAAAATTGTCCAACTCCCCAGGATCTTTTTTTTTTTTTTTTTTTGCAAGCCGCAGGACCAAGTGTCGAGAAACCTACGCCTCCATCTGGAAGTCCTCCTAACATTTCCCTGGATGGAGCTAATCTCTTCGGACCTTTCCTCCCTCCAAGATTCTTCATTGCCCTTTCTCCACTTGTACCAATTCTTTCCATATGAAAAATTGGTACACAACCGCCAACTCACTGTGAAGTCATATTACAAAAGTTCATCGGAGAGATGTTAAAGATGTGGTCTAGAAATGTGGACTCTGTAGCCTCTTCTTGAAGAAGAAACCTGCCCTGATAGTTGCCTCAGGGACCTTCATTCAGAGAATGACTCTTCAACTTCCCAAATAATGGGATTGTAACAAATGCTCCTACTGCGCCCTGTCTAGAGTGGCCCTCCATAACCACCAACAATAGCATCTAGGAGATGAAAGGAATGCTGCCGCCACCTGCTTCTTATTCCTTATTCATCAAAGAATGATAGACAGAAGAAACAAAGAAGAGTGACTGCTCTCTCCACATGATCCCCTGGATCCCACCCATTTGCACTGCCCCTTGAAGATGCTCCCAATTCTCCTGCTCGCATTCTAACATCTCCAGCTTTTGTTCTAGAAGTGAAGTACCCTGACATCCTCATGTCCTTCATTGAACCGCTTGACACCCTACTTTTACAGGAAGATTTATGAAACAGCTTTGAGCACTTTGAAGATATATGTGGCCACATTATAATGGTGGTGCAAGACCACTTCAACCTTAAGGACATTACCTGTGGAAAAACCAATAAACAGAAGAAAAATTCTGACCTTTCAATAGATGCTCAACACGTCCAGAAAGTATACAGGTAGAACAGGAGAAGATGCACCCATGAACTGACGAATGTGCCTTGCTCCCAATGCCCTGTTCCACCTGACGACACTGCGAATTATTTCAGTGGAGTTTGATCAATCCCAACTTCTGACAGTTGCCCAGATTTTCCTGCATCTGAGGAGGAATGACCCCCTATCTTCAAGACTTTACCTATGGACTTGGTAGTAGAATGTCTTATGGCCGCGGAGAACTCCGCTCTCGGCTCAGACAAAATGCAATACAAGCATTGGCGGGATGTGGACCCCAAATGCCACATTATTCCTTGATTATTTGATATCTGCCATCAGATGAGAAAGGTTCCATCCACCTGGAAGAGGGCAGTCTCCATCCTCCTTCAAAGGTCTGGAAACTCCCAACTACAGTAAAACTGGAGGCTAATTGTCCTATCCAACCCTTTGTACAAGCTGTACACGAAATGCTTGGATAGACGATTGGCTATTTGGTGTGACATGCACCACATGCTCTCGCCCCTACTGAAGGAATTTACCCCCTTTGAGTGCTGGAGCACAACTTCTTAATAGCCTAGCACTTGGAACAGGCGAAGAATAAAAGCGAAAATACCTTCGTCGCGTGATGGACATTTCATTGAAGATCTTTAATGGGGCTGCTATTTCTGTACTCACTGACCAAGGGCTAACTTATAAAATCCCTATTTTCAGGGGGTCAAGCAGGGCTGTCCTCTGGGTGGTATTTTTTTCAACATCTTGATTGATCACATTCTTCACACTGTGTTAGGCACTGAGGAAGACCCTGTGATAGTCGCCTTTGCTGACGAGATTGTCCTTCTCGCGAAAGACGAAAAGATTCTTCAAACAATGATGAATCATTCAACTGACATGCACCTATCGCTTAATATGCCACAATCCACCTAAATAGGAATACGCCTATGAAGCGTGTCCCACACAGTTCTCGGTCAATGGGACCGTGGTCTTGACTTTTCAAGATGGCGAGCATTTCCCATACTTGGGTAAGCCGATGGATTCGCCTTCACCAAGGACTTCTGCTCTGCAAATGATGCCATCCAAGCAGCCAAATTCATTGTCGACTCCAAGCTTGAGCCTTGGCAGGATGCCCTAAAATCCTGTTTCCTGGCCAGGAATCACCAAATGCAAACTGCTCAGCTTGGGAAAGAAGATGACAACTTTTTAAGGAAAGAGATAAAGGACATTTTTTATCTCGTAGTCACTGCTTCAAACAATTATCTATATGGTTCAAGGGATCTAGGATGTCATGGAGTTCTGGAAGCAGTGACCGATTCGAACTGATACCTTTAACATCATACTTAACACTGAATAGAATATTGCAATTGAACATATGGTTTTAGGCTAATTTTGTGAGAACTGTTTAAATAATTTTCTAAACTGAGTGTGTATATTCTAACTAAAATAAGTTAAAGAAATGTTTACTGTGTAGATGTTCCTAAAATTTGCCAATATTTAACTTTTACTATAATACAAATCAAATGTGGATGAAACTGATATTAATTATGCCTCTTTGTTCAAAGAGTTCTCAAATAACTTAGAATAGAAATTTTGATTATTTTGAAGTTTTTTTTTTTTTGTAAGTATTTTGAATCTTTCAAATATTTACTTCTAAATTCCCTTGACAATTCATTGAATTTTTGGAATTTTCAGTATTTAAAAAATTCTTCAGATTTACTTAGAATTTAAAAAGAAGTGATATTGCATTTACTGAAAGTTTACATATTTGGGGTTGATGTCATAATTTGTATAAATGTGTTTATGAAATAAGAGTTTTATATATATCCATTTAAAAATTTTGAAAAAGATTTTTTTTTATTTATTGTTATGTATTGTTTACTTGAATGAAATATTTTTTGTTGGTTAATTTTAATTTTCTATAAAACAGGAGTTTAAAGTACAAATTAATGAACTTAATAAATATTTTTGTATGAACTCCTATTTCAGTGAGTTTTGATGTGATTTCTTTTATTGAATTTTGAATATACATAATTTTTTTAACAAGATATACTAATTTAATATGTAAAATAATATATTGAAACTTCTAATATTTTTGTTTCATTAAATAATTCGTGAATTATTTAACGAATTAATTCATGAGTTATTTGCTACACAAAGAATCCATTTTGTGTAGCAAAGTCACAAAATATTTAAATTTGAGTTTGTTATATTTGTAGGTCTATTTAGGAGGAATACGCAACATAAATTTGCGTTCAATTTTCATGGATTTGGCTTTACCGGTGATAATTGTCTTGGGATTATCTTTGTCTGTACCATACATTATTGCTTGCAGTATCATTCCAATGTTTTGTATGTATTTATTTTTTATGTATTCAAAGTTTTGTATTAGTTTTAAAAACAAATAAGTTATTGTATCTGGGATGGTTAATCTTTAAATCTCTACACAATATTAAAGCGTAATTCCTTTTATCTTCTAATGTAATCCATACATTTGGCTAACTGTTTTTATTTTTAATTTTTGTTGAATTTGGCTATGACTTTTTTTTACTACACAAACTGAATAAGGATAACTGATTAACAAACTTTAAAGAATAATTTTTGAAAAAAGCATTTGTGAAGACATTTTTCTTTTTTAAAGAATGTAAGAATTAGTACTGTATTCTGCGTTTCCGACATAAGTGCTTAAATATTAGCAACTTCAAAAATAGCACATTTACATCATTCGAAAGTATATTTAAAGATATTAATCATTAAACCATTTGTTTGTATTTTATAAATAATTTTACTTCCTTTATTAATAATTATAATTAAAATGCATATGAATTGTTATAGATTCATGTTTGATTTTTCATTTATAGCATCTAGTTTTGAGCTTCAAAATCTTGTGCTTCGTAGAATTTATCCAGCCCTTTTAGTATTTTTTATGACTATCGGTGCAATAGTTTTTCAAGTTCGTCAATTTTTCCGTTTGTACGAACACATTAAAAATGACAAGTAAGTATAATTTTTGTATCAAGGTTAACATTTGCTATCAGTGATGTTTTTAGAATCCATTTGATCTCAGTTTCAATGTTTATGGATTTTTATAACTGCCATTTTAATTAAGATTATTTAATTTCATTCTTGCATTTATTTTTATTTTAACTTATTGAATGCAAAATGTTTTGAGAAATTTAAAATCACCCCTTTCTTTATAACTGAACAGGGATTGATTAAAAGACATTTTTATATTATATATTAACTGATAAATATTATTGAGAGCTCAATTTTTTTAGCTATGGGCCAGTATTAATTTTGTTACTAAAAATGAGATTTCCTGCTTGTTCTTTTTCACAAATTTTTATTTAACTTGCTGTTTTCATATATAAGCATGTAAAAAAAGTCTTTCCAGTTCAAAATTTATACTGGAATTTTAACCCCTTCATCTGATCAAACTAAGATTTTGCATACATGTATAACTACAATGACAACATTACGGAATGCTCTAGCAGTTATTGACTTGGGGACCTGGGTCTTGCACTTAACTATGTCTAAGTGAGTTGAAATTTTGCACACATGTAATCTGCTTCACATAATTGTTTTTTAGTCTTAACTTTACAGACTAAAAATAATTTAAAATATAAATCAAAAAACATTTTTAAATGAAATTTATATTTTATTAAAGCTTGAGGCATTAGTCGTTTCGATTTCATAGATAAGTAGCTATGGTACTTAATTTATCATAGTTACTTTGGCATCTTAGTTAAACACCTAATTTTTATAAATTATATATTATTTTGCATTTAAAAAATATTTTTGTACCTTTTGTCTATCTTTAAATAAAAGCATGATTTAAAAATATTTTTTACATATGTTTATTAAAATTTTGCTTTGATGTCTGTAAAAAATGTATATGATTGAAATCATATGTAGAGTTGAAACCAATTTTAATGTTATGCAATTGTGTGAATTTGTGTGTGTATCTGTTTTTAAATTAAGGCTCCTGTTTACCAACCATTTTTATTTTAAGAATAAAATGTTAATTGTATGGAAATTTCAATACTGTTCTCAAATCTATTATTTTGTCAAGAGCTAAAAAATGCATTCCAAAAGTGAAAAAAAGTAATGAAGGTTCTGCAGAACTACGTTTTTGCTCTTTTTAAAAAATAACTCCCCCCCCCCATTTTAGCGTTTCATTAATGGGTTTTCCAATCTTTAAAAAATATTCTTGGGTGTTTTCAAAAATCACGGAGAAAATGTAATTCTCCAGAAACCCTCATTTTTAGTTCTTTTGGATGCATGTTTTTACATTCAAATAAACTAAATTGTCTAGATTTGAAGATGGTAATAAAAATTCCATAGGATTAACATTATTTTTACAAAATCAAAATGACTGGTAAATGGGCTAATTAAATGATATTTGTAATTATATATGTCATTGTGAACCATCTGCGGACCTTATAAAAAGTCATCTGTAAGCGAAATTTCATAACATTTGATGGGGGTTTTGTTGAAAGCAATCATCATGATCACATACTAATAAATATATGTATGTGAGTGTGATAAATTATTAATGCATAAAAATTATCATGTATTAGAAATGAAGAACTTTTAAGTTGTGTTAGTTACTTTTTTACAACCTATGGACAAAATTTGTAATTTATTATTGAATTCTGATTTTTCAAAGGTTAATTTGATGAATAGGATCTGTGTTGTGGATCAAAAGATTCACTGGAATGGTGGAGCAGGTGAAAGAGGTTTACTGTTTATCATGTAGTGGATCTGTAGTTGCATCACAGAAACAATGGGGAGGGTGAAAGAATGGAATTGGGGATGGAAATTTAGGAATGCTGTCTTTCAGTATCTTAATGTGTACATATAAAATTACTTTTGAAAAATTAGAAAAATTCTGTAAAAGAGAAATTTCTGTTTATTAATTGCATGCTTTCATTTCTTCTGGAGTTAACTATAAGCATTCTGAAGTAACGTTGGGACCAATGAAAAAATTTGCTATAACTGAGAGCACTTTTTTGGGTTCACTATAGTGAGGTTTGACTGCATATATCTCTTAATTTACATTATATTCATATTTCTATTTGCTGTCTATGTCTTGATTGTTCATATCTTTTCTTCTGTAAGGTAGTTCATTAAATAATTTTTGTTGTTTTGAAGTGATAATTAAAAATTATATTCAGAAATTTTGAATAGGAGTTAAAATTATCCAATAAAGTATAGTGAGTTTTTTTTAAAACTTTCGCAATGATTTTTATGCTTATTTCATGCTTACATATTCATAGGGTTGGGGATCAAAAGAATAACTAGTTCATTTAAAAGAATGAAATCACATGAGTTAGAGATCCTCCAGAAATCTGTCCCCTGCGTTCAAAATTATTCAGTCGTTATTGTCATTCTTTACAATGTGTTTCCCACTTGGAGCAATTAAGTGCAGATATATCTTTAGGTATCCAATACCTATGATTGAAACCTATTCTCTGTGTGAGAAGTATGAGACAGGTGAAGCAATTTGGCATTATTTAAAGCTAATATGTGGTGCAGGAGGGAGTGGAGGAAAGCCTTCAGGAAAAGAAAGGGTTGAAAAATGAGCGCAGGTGAAAAAAATTCTAGGAAAAGGGCTCACACACTGAGCTGAAGTGGACTATGAGAATGACACCAGAGGTAAGGTAAGGTGAGCCAGAAGAATGATGGAGGGCGGAAAAATTACAACAGAATTGGATCTTTCTTGTGCAATAGGTCTTTCCAACAGATAGATCCAAACTTGGTGAGGTATGGAGTGAGTGGTGGTAATCAAATCACACTTGGTGAGTTATGGAGTTCCTAGTAAGGGGAAATGGACTTCGCTGTTTCAGTTGGCTGATCTTTGAAATGATCTGAAATCAGGCTGGTCTTTGAAATAGGTCCACATTGCTAAAGGGATGTTAAATTCATTATCAATTTCTACATCTAAATTGAATCAAAACTGAATTTTTAATTCTGATCTATATCATAATTTTTGAATCTATAAACCAGTTCTAAATATTTTGCATTTTTATTAGGTTTTAATCATGAAAAGTTAAAAAAGCATTTATATGATGTGTAGAATATAATGCATAAAAATTTTGCTAATGCATTTATAATTCTCCTAGTGACTATTTTTGATTATCGATATATATTTTATGGTTTATAATGAAAGATTAATTAATCAAAGATGTTTTGCTGCTGCAGATTCATATATATTATTGCAATATATGATACATTGCTATGAATTTGAATTTTATCAAATTCAAGAATGATTGATATAAAAAAAATTTAATTAAATTTTTTTCTTTGTCTTTTATTCTTATTATTGTGTATATGAAAGGAATAGAATATGATTTTTTAAATGTTCAACATATCTCCTGAGTAACTTTATTAATTTCCCCTTTAAAATAAAAATATGGAACATAATGAAGTTTTTGTGTACAGTACTTAATATTTGTACATATTGAAAACTAAAGTAAAACCTATTTATATATTTTATGTGTTTTAGTAAGAGTATATTTTATAATGCATCACATATTAAAGCATCATAAACAGATTTTTTAAATTTTTCGCACAAAAAAATAATTAGTTTTGCCTAAAATTCACAATACATTTTATAATGTAAAAAGGATTTCAAATTCTTTTTTACGGACATGTACTTGAACTTATTTTGAATACATAAATATGTAAAATTTGCAATGAGAACTAACTTACTATACTTTTTATTTTCACTATCGCCTGATAAAATTAGAAAATATTGATCTGTTTAATATTAATTTTAGTACATTATAGGATTTTTTAAAGTTCAACATATTTGATTTTTCCAGCTTGGGTGTCGTCCTCGTCACTTGACCGTGGTTCAAAATTACGAGGTCTGTCGCCAATAGCCCTCGTGTTGCTTCTAGTGCGACGTTAATAAAAACTAAACTAAAAAAACCTATTTGATTTTTCCTAAAATATAAAAAAAATAATCATGTGTAATTTTATTTGTATAGTTTTAAATTCAAATAACTTTGAGGTTTTGGTTCGAGGAATCTAAAGAGCTAGGGAATCAAAGAACATGTTAAAGAGCAGTTCTTTAAAAATGAACAAAAAAGTAAGGAGGTTTCATCCAAAAGAATAGAAATTTGCCTACCTACTGAGGCATTTTGTTGCTGGAAAGCAATGCGAGTCGGAATTAAAAGTAAAATAAATTTGACACCCACAGCTCCTCAAAGTCAACTGAGTGCAGTGGAAAAAATTATTTGTTTTGTGATAATTTATGAGCATTTCATTCATAAATAATAAAAAATATATTTGAAGAATTTTTTTTAGAAACTAACATCTATGCCACAAATAAGAATTTTGTATTCTCTGTCATTGGTCAATAGCAGTATTTCTGAAAAATAATATTTTTTCTCTCATCAGTTCATAAATTCTGGAATCTATTATGAATAAAGTATGTTAAAAATTATGCAGTTGATAAAAATAATGTTGATCAATGAAATGGACTGTTATAAATCGTGCAAATATACATGTGGAGATGGCTATTGTTTTAATATTGGAAAAAAATGCCTATGCTATTGAATGTTTAAAGCAATGGTGAGGGGGGGGGGCATTCAAAAGGTGCCATTAATCAATTTTCACCAAATATTGGGTATTATATTTTTAAGACAATGATAAAAATGTTCTTTTTTTTTTCAAATCTCTTCTACTATTTGCTATTCTCATGAAGAACATGAAAAATTTGTGGAATTATAATATTGGTTTTTTCTTGTAGGTACTTAGTTGGCAAGAGATTAGTGAATTATGAGCACCGAAAACTTGCTTCCAATATACCGACACCAACTACAGATGAAAGTGCTGCTGCATCTTGAGAGTTTACCACTCCTTCTTAATAAACAATTTTTAAAAAAATGATGAAAAGGTGCAAGGGGTAAACAAAAAGCAGAATATGAAAACTGTATTGATGTTATACACACTTCAAAATCTGATCTTAGAATTCATCAAAGCCTTGACATCCCACTCAGGAGAGGGAATACTTTCTGCCTGAATGTGAAATGAGTTTTTAGTGATATCGCCTTGGTAGTTATTGAAAATAAAAATAAAAAGTAATGAGAAATGGTATGAATGAAAAAAAGTTAACTTATTAAAAAATTTTCAAATTTAAATCTTCATGGTAAAGTTCTTTGACATTTTTTTAAAAAATATCTCTGAATTTTTGTATCCATCTGTGAAGTTTTGCTTTTGTAATTTTTTCCCTTAATTTAATTGGGGTACTTTCTGAAAAATTATTTTAATTATGTGTGTAAAAATTTCATGGTGTGCAACTTTATTCCGTGTAAATAGTGGTTGAATTTTGTTTGACATATATATATATATATATACTGTAGATGTTATTTGATTACATTGGTTAAATTTTTGAGCCAAATCAACTGTTTAGCTCCTTTGTCTGTGATTCTGAAAAACTATCCTCTGTAAATGTAGATAAAAAATCCTATCTGTTTTGATATTTTAGAAGGTTTATAAATGTTTGTATGTAGTATAGATCAACACTTTCTGTATATTCACTTTAATTTTAAATGTCTCCTTTTGGCTAAATGTTTTTCTTTATCTGCTTTACCATGAAATAGAATTACTCTAAAGCTCTTTCTGCCCAGAATTTTTAGGTTCATAATATATAAATGAAGCACTTGTTTTAGAATAATTTATCAAAGTTTTTTTTCTTTTTGCTGTGAATTATGAACATAACTAGTTTAGAATGTATTTTACAAGAAAATGTGATGAACAGTTGTTTTTATTTGCTAGATTTTCACTTGTTCAACTTTTTAAATTTGCAAGTATAGACTTCTGACGTAATAAACCGTTTATGTCAGAAAATAAATTGATATCACTTCATTCACTATGCATCTTCAAAAATTGTTAATTTTATTCACTAATGGATGGAAGATTTTGGGATGGATATGAAAAATGTTTTTGTCCCAGCATTAAAAAAGGGCATATAATGTTTGAATTTGTTTTATATTAAACTAATTCAAAAATCTTATTTTCTAACGAGGATCATTTAATATTTTTAAGTTTTCACTACTTGGATTATTAAATTGTAGGAGTAATGGAATTTGTACTTGATTTGTGCAATTGAATACATGAAGATTAGTGTGTAATATCTTTCTTTCAAAAACTAACTGATTTTTTTTTTTTTTTTTTTTTTGCACAAGGCATTTCATGTGTTTTTACATTTTCTATTGTGTTGCCCTCCCTTGTATGTCACTTTAAGAAAGGAATTGAATCTTTGGATGTTCTATCTGTTAATATTCAAAATAAGTGTTCTTTTATTGAAATTTGTCCTTGTCCATTAACTCTGTGAAGATTATAATTTTTGTTTAGTGCTATGTTAATAATTTGTTTTATTCCTTATCATCTAGTCGAAGTACTTAAGTTACAAGTACTAAGTGTATAAAGTTGAATTTATTTTTAAAACATTTTTGGATTGTTTTTATAAAAAAAAAATCATGTGAACAGTTTAAGGTATTTATGAAAGTATTTTAGTTTTTTTTCTCTCCTCTTAAAAGCTGTGGAATGCTAAAAATTCAAACTAAATCTCCTTAGTTTTTCTTTAAATTTCAATTTTTTGCCCTCCTCCTTTCGTTTTGTTTAAATTATTTTACTGAGTAACTTGTCTGTTATCACTGTTTCTTTTTTTTTTTTGAAAAAAAAATGTTTTCTGAAGTTCTGAAAAATCAAATTTTCAGGTTGTACATTGAATTTGTAAATACGCATTTTTTTTTTTCTTTTAAAAAAGAAACTCTTGAAAGAATTTATTTAGAGTTTGTGAAAAGCAAAGGGATATCTTATTTTATAAATATTTTGTTGAGAAAATGTAAAAGGTATAAAAGAAAATTGCCAATGGATTTATTTCTTTTATAATTTTTGAATGCAAATATATGCTGATATGAAGGCATTTCATTAAGCATTTGAATGTTTCTATTGCTTTTCAAATCTTTGCATAGAGCATGCAAGTTACTCCAATACTTTTTTGAAATCTTCAAATATTAAAGCTTATTTGTTTCTGCTTTTCTTTCATAATTCTTAGAAAGATTCCTATGAATGAATTGTATTCATATTAATATGAATTCTTTTTTGAAAAAAAAAAAAAAAACTTTTACATGCCAGGAAAATTTTCTGGAATGAATTTTTTTTTTAAATAAAGAAGCATTATAAGCTAACTTTCCTCCCCTTGAAAATAGTTGTAAATATTACATTTAGGACTAATAACTCGATTTCAATTTTGTTTTTATTTATTAATTTTTCTTAAAATATTTTGAAATTTTATTTTTGAACATATGAATGCAAATATTTGATCAAATTTAATTTATTTCTGCAAAATGTTTGTTGAATATGTGTGGAGAATACTCACTATTGCATTGTTTCTGTATATATTTAGCAATTAAAACTCTATAAAATAATGTGCTGTGTTTTTTATTTCAATTACATAACAGAAACTATTTTACGTTTTCATTAAATCGTTTTCCGTACGTACATTTTTTTTTTAACATCGAGGATGAAACTTTGTATGCATTTAATCACATTTAATTTTCTACCATAAATGAATTTTTAATGTAATGGTAGGAAAACAAATGAATGTCATGTTAATTTTTTTTTAAATTAGTTTTCTACAAGATTTAAGATAATAAATTTGACTGTCTAGATTAAGCGGTAGAAGGAAACTGACTTTTTGATGGAATACATGCACAAGTTGTGAAAAAAATCAGAAAGGAAGACTTTTTAAAAAAAGAAATCCAGTGATTTGAATACATATTTTTAATTCATAATAAATTGCTTGTGTATTTATTATGTTTATATATTTTTATATTAATTTGAGTGAAATTTTCTAATTTCTTTTGGTAAATACAGAGTTAAATGTTAAAACAGTTTAATTGAAAATCGTCTTATGGTTAAAAAATATCTTTTAAAAGTAATTTTTTCAACTCTAGAACCCCCCCCCCCCCAAATTTTTCTCATCTCAAAAGAGTTTCTTCCAGTATAGTTTAATTGATCAACAAATGATATTGATGCTTATGAACAACATCACATCAATACTCAAAATTTATCTCCCCCCCCCCGGGGGGGGGGGTGGGGGTGGGGGAAGGGGGGGGGGGGGGGGGGGGGGGGGGGAGTAGTTACAATTTTCTTAATTTAACGGAGAAGTTGTTCGGTGATGGAGCTTTGCGGACGTCCCAGTTTAGCACTGAGCCTACTCCAAACTATGTGGAATAAAAAGATATGAAACTGGATTCTCATGTAACTTGGTATGAGAGTGAAGTGCCAGCTCTTCACTTACTGTAGTTCAAAACAGGTCTTTACATTTTATGACAAATCAATCAAATCAAATTTTTGGACTCTGTTGAGAAGACTTGTTTCATCTGGTAAATTTGAAGATTGTGTGATTTCTCCCATTCCCTACAGAGATTGAGGTACAACCTTTTTCTAAAAAAATTATTCAAGCATTTCGGTAAGAATACCCATCCCTAGCGATCCTTTCTATTGTCAAACCATCTTTTTAGAAATTCTTTTTCACATGTCTAGACCACAGTTGTTTGGTGCAGCATGGCCACTTCTGGCACGCATAAACTTCACCCTTTTCGACCCATATCTTTTTTCACAGGTTTGTCGCGGCTACATCGGGTTCTTGTGCCATCACAAGAATACCCTTCCTCTCTTTCATGTAATGAGTTGTGGTTTAAGATTATTGATGGGAATGAACCATTGTAGTTTCCAATGGAGATAAGAAATATAAGTCATTGTACATATTTTTTAAAACGAGGGGGAAAGAACTTGTATTTCGAGCTGAGTAAGGGAAAATATTTTTCGACCATAATAATAATAAAAAATTCCTTTATACCAAATCCACGACATCCCGAGTATGTCCTTTACTAGAAACGGGTAATATTTTCTGCTGCAGACCTTTCCATTTAGGGTTAGTATTGTATGGGAAGGAATCGCTTCTCCATGAAATTCCTGTGTTCGAAAGATTCAACTAATGAATAATTCGAAACAAGCTGCATTGCCAAATTCGACGTTTTTATAATATCTGGAATATGCTCTAAATTTTCGCGTTTTGATAACTTCTGAGAAGGACACTACCAGAAAATATTGTACTTTGGTCCTTAAAGCATTTCACAGATAAAGCCAGACAATGTTTTAAATGCTGTAGTATTCTGCATCCATCTCGCAAACCTGTAAATTTCGGCACACTCTATTCGGGAGAGAACGGCTGTAAGAGTTGCATCCATTGTAAATGAAGTCCACGATGTCTTGTATTATGTATAAAGGAGAAACAAATCCGGGAATAGTAAAGCTTACTTTACGAAATTGAGAAGAAAATTTTGTGACGTGAATTATTCCACAGAATAAAAAATAAATTTTAAACTATGCAGGAATTTTTAGATTAAAAATTTGAATGCGAGTTAACCTCTTTTCAAATTATATTATAAAAGCAGATATTATTCCTATTGTAAGTTTTGCGAAAAAACCATAGCATCTTGGGGCACCAACCATATCCCCAACTAGGAAAAAACTTACGGTAATTAAAAAAAAAAAAGCTAGTGATCTGTCCTTTAATAAGATCGCTTCCAATAGCACAGAAAAAGGACGGAATTCTATACATGTTATTTTTCAAAGTTTTTTTTCTCAGAGAGGTCCACGTTCTTTCTTTTTTATTTTATGTTGACCCTAGGATAGAAATTACAAAAGTATTTTTTTTTTTCCTTTTCTGTTTCATTTTTAAATTTTTTTGCAGTGCATCTGCCTAAAAAACAAATTTCTTTGGTTGAAAATCCTTCCATTTTTTTCCCCCTGAAGCAGATGTTTGGTTGTTACAGCAAACTTTCTTGACGGGCGAAACAACTTTTAGATGGGATAGACCGAGAAGAGGTCTACTAATAGCCTCTGCCTGACCAATTTTCGCCAAAATATAATTTCCCAAGCATTAAGAAATACTTGTTAAACTCCTTTTACATGACCTCTTTCCAAGGGGCTCATCTTTTTTTGGAATCTCAAAATCGGCCTTCATTTGTGGCGATTCATCATCCGTCTACAAAATATAGCAATAATTTTGTTGAGTGGCCGCGTTAGCTTAGTGGTGGCGGTAGACATCGAGTCGTGGGTTCGAGCTACTCAAGACTCTCCGTGTAGCTCATGCACTTTGTCGGAGCTCCCGTTGGTGTGATGAGGAAGTTTAGAGAGGGTGGTGCCAGCTCAGGTGTCGTCCTTGACCGAGGTTCAAAATTACGAGGTCCATCGCCAATAGCCCTCGTGTTGCTTCTAGTGCGATATTAATTATAATAAAACGAATACAGGGCTTTTTAACATGATTGCATTCATTCATTAACTTTACATTTCGGAAAATTTATAAATTGCACCATAAAAATCAATAAATATAAATTGAATAAAAAACTACCACTATTTTATTTTTTGTACGGGCCCCGGTAGCCTAGTGGTCAAGGTCGTGGAGGGTTCGATCCTTGGCCGCCAAAGACCCGTAGTGTAGCCGGGACTGATGCACGTTAAATCTGTTCGAGGCCCAAAGTCCTCCCGTTGTCGTGGTGTGGATGTTAGGAGAGAAAAGTACCAGAGGAGATGTCGTCACTTGACCCTGGTTCAAAATGACCGTCGCCAATAACCCTCGTGTTGCTTCTAGTGCGACGTTAATAAAAACTAAACTAAAAAACTTTATTTTTTGTACATATTTCATATATATACTGCAAGCACATTTTAGAATCAGTTTGATGAGATAAATCTATATTTATTCCTATTGAAGACCAACAGCATAACTTCTTTTGCTTCTTCTCAAGTATAAGTAAACCAATAGAGAACATGTTTCCAGCAAATTTCTTCCGAGGAAAAAGCAGACAAAATATTTGTCAACTCATGTAACAGCATTTCTTTCGCAGTTGCGTAAGTTGAAGCTCCTCGTGTGCAGCGATGGAATTGAGGCTCGATTCGTTTTCCAAACTCTACAGACGATCCTTATCTTAGCATGCATTTCCTTATAAAGGGAAATCATAGTGAATGCATTCTCTTGCTAAAAGATCTACTTTTGTTTGGAGTGATTTTACAAAAAACCAAGTTTCAGTTCAAGGTGAATGTCTGGGTGGGCCTAAAAAAAACCCCTCTTAGTGCCCACACCCGGGCTAACGGATTCAAACTTTACTATCCTCCCCTATTCCCATTCATAGTAGTAAAATAAGTAAAGCTTTCCCACACTAGGTTCGTCAACCTTTTCGACCCTTCATTTGACACTGAGATTTGTCTCATCGTTACAAACAGGATCTAATAAAAGAATAAATTAGAAAGTAATGAACCCAGCGATTTCTACAATGAGTAGACGAACCTACCCGATACCATGATTAAAAATAATGCTGGAGGAATGCGACCTTCAAACGGGTCACGGTCGAACAGTACCTGTAATAATTTCTTCAGACTCGAAAGTTTTCCCCCCTAAAAAACGCATCATGGTATATCCCCTTAACTGTAGAATTAGTATAACAATATTCGAGCAAATTTAGAATTCACATTACAAAAAGCAAATGCGCTGACATTTTTTTTTTTAAACTCTCCTTTTAAATTGTGGCAGATCTGCGTCTTATGTAATACTATTGTTTTTATATTTCGTGATTTTTTTTAAAAAATTACTTTTTAAAATTTGTTGGAATATTTTCATAGTATTGAGGTACAATCCTTTTTGCCCCCTTTGCATGTGGAACGTCTTTTAATTTTGCAATATTTTAGGATTCGCCCGTGCCACATTATTTGTTAATTGTATGCTTTTAAAGCAATAATAATGTTGTTAAACTGATGCTAAAACTCTATTTATTCCCTTTTAAAATTGCATTTTTCTTTAGTTACTCTCGAAAAAAGTAAATTCTCTTGCTGTTTGAAACTATTCCTGTGAAGAAAATAATTCTAAACCCCTAATTTACATTGCTACTATTTTCAAAGCATTGTCAAACCGTTTTTGACCCATTTCCAAAAATTAAAACTTTACACTAAATATACTTTTTATGTTTGCATCACTTAGGGAAACACATAGGTTACTGCAGTCATGTTCATAGAATGAGGAAATCCATCTCCCGTAACTTCCGCGTCGCATCAAATGCACTCGTTTCAAATTGACCGCGAAACTCTCGACTGTTAAACCCTGAGGGCTAAATGATTTGATTCAGATTTTTTCTCGTCGAACCCCAGACTGGAAGGCTGTTATTCTTCAAAAAACTTGTTGAAACCAATAGTAGTGACCGGCATTGTTTCGTGGGTTCTGATTGTCCCTCAGTGTCGTCTCAAAATGAGGCGGTCCATCGCGCTCTTTCTAAGCGGGATGAAAAAAAACAATTAAACCAACTATAGCGCTTTAATAATTTTATCCCGGCTTAATAAAAGGGTATTTCATATGAATAAAATAGAAGTATTCTAATTGTTTGTACTTGGTAAAAATAATGACAGGGGTCTGAAAGATTTGAAACTGAGTGTAAGCATTCCGTGAGATTCGAATGATTGATGAGCTTTTACCTTAGGACATTTCAATACAATGGATTGGCTGGTTGGTTTAATTAAGGCTCCCGTCGACACGCCACCACGAATTTCCCCACCTAATGTTAATCCTATGGAGTTGCGTACTTAAAGTCTCACATCTAGAATATTTATTTTAACTGCATGGAATAAAGTGCATTTTAAAGAGCATTAAAAAATGAAGGCTTCTGTGGAGTTACTTTTTTTCTGATTTTTGCAAGTATTTTTAAATTTTTATTAAAGATCTGAAAACTCGCATCCGGCGCACTAAATTGATCATAAAAATACTTTGAATAATCGGGGAAAAAAAGTAATTCCACAGAAACCTTCATTTTTTTTACGCTCTTTCAAATGCATATTTTTTTAAAAAAATTTATTTATTTCCCTGCTTGTAATTTGTTGAGTCAGCAAACTAAGCATGAAAAGAGGGGAAAGCAATATTAAAAGTCCCGCCTCAATGCGCAAGGATACATGGTAAAGACACGTTGACAAAAGGAAATTTACAACCCTTCGGAGGGAAGTCGGCCGATTTCTGGGAATTTCTTAGGATCCTCCCTAGTTGCGTAATATCCGTTGAAAGTTTGTCTAGCTTGCTATACAGATATCTATGTGGTATTTCACAGTGTTTAAAAAGTAAGCTTCATTCACGATTTCTTAAAAATAGAAGTAATCCTTCGTTTTTTACGCTATTTTTACTGAGTATTTAAAAAAAACACACACTATACAAATTACTTTATTAATTATTAAAATGAACAATAGATATTTTAGATACGCTATTTAGAGAGAGGTAAAGAAGAAATTTGTTTTTTTTTTTAAATTGTATTATATATATATATATAACTAAAGGAATATTGTTCAAATTTTTATGATAAAATTGAATGCACATCTACATAAATTATGTGCGTAACCATTTATTACTATTTTTTCAAAACTCCATTTGTAGGAATCAGATTAAAATATATCTAGTTTTTATGATTAAATGAAGAATACAGAGAAAAAAATTTATTGCATTAATTTTTTTCTGGTTCTTATAAATGTGAACAATTTTACATGGCTAATACATTTCTCAAGAACGGAAACATTATTTTACTGCTTTGAAACAGCGTATGGAGTAGCCGAATGGTTATGCTCGCTATTTTGTGGCTAGTGATGTTTTAGTCGCATCGAGGCCTTTTTTCCTAGAACCGCTACCGTGTTTCGAATTTAAAAAACAATAAATAGCTCTCATGTTTCTTCCAATTACGACACTAATAAATATTTAATCCTTACAAATTTTGTTTTAAGATTTCGATCTCGAATTAGCTTTCCCCTTTCTCTTTAGTATAGCAACTAATGCAGAATGAAAATTATTTAATGGATATTATATGAATGAAGCTCTGCCAACAAATATTAGCTATCCAAGAGGCTACTGTTTTCTATACCCTATAAATACCGTACCTGACCACTTTTCAAAAATTAACATGTTTTTTTCTTTTTTTATGTCTGCTTTCATTAGTAACGAACTTAATTTTCAAACATAGGCCGTAATAAATTTCTCTTGAATTTTTTATTGGATTGAAATAAAATATACCTGCTTTCACCACTAATGAACTCAATTTCCAAAAATATATCGTCATAAATTTCCCCTAATTTTTTTTCTTGGATTGAAGTGAAACAAATATAAAAATTAAGTATTTTGTATACTTATCTATTTATGTATTACCTTGAATCATTTGTAAACTGGAATCAAGGAAGGTCTGAAAATAAATAACCTTATTTAGAATTTTAAGCGGTGAGGCAGCCTTTTTTTCCCCCCGAGAACTTCAAACTACATATTTTTAGTTTGGCTTAGTGGTCAAATGATTTTAATATTGATTTACAATTATTAACTATCAAATGAACTATTTTTTTATGTGGACCCACCTTGTTTGGCTAAATCTGTTCTTTGCAAAATTTTGCATAGAACTTTTTAATTTTTATTGAATTGTCTTTTCACCTCTCTAAAATAAAAAAAAAGGACGTTTCATGAAGATAGGTAAACGAGATTGCGCCAAACTATATACTATATGAAGGAAAAATTGCATTTTTATGATGGTAGTAATGCTTATTGATATTTTATCATTCTCGTCTCTTCTTTTCCAGTAAATGATTTTCTTAGTCTCAGTGCCAAAACATAAATAAATAACTTAGATTCTTTAGAAATAATCCTAGCACGAAACAAGTACTCGTTTTTATTGAGAGACTCTAATGAATTTCGTGTTAATTTCATATATATCTAAAATGTTATTCCCTTCTTATAATTAAAAATAGAGTATCCATAAGTGTAAATTTGTCCCCCAACTACATTATTTTACATATTTAAAAGTCGAGAATAATCGACAAATTTCTATTACGATAAGATTGTGTGGGTAAAGTCTTTTGATTGAGATAAATTTATAATTTAAGGTTGATTTAATTATTTTTTTTTTTGAATATAAATGTAGATTACGATTATATGAAGTATCTTAGAATATAGCTTTCCTATAAAGTTCGCAAAATTAGTTACCATATTTTATGTCTTATTTCTTTTCTATTAAATAGCATTATATTTTTAGAAAAATATGATTTATTAAAACTTAGATTTTGTTATTTATTTGTTTGCATAAATGACGTACTAGAGTAACATGAACTTTTCAGTGATAGACTTCAGAAAAATTAACC